>CM022944.1:80612577-81189126 GCA_012931725.1 Litsea cubeba
TTTTTTTTTCCTGCAACTTCTTAACCTAGAGCTGGGAGAAGAAAACCCATTTTCCTTCATCTTCTTCCTCTTGATTGATCTAGCAAGAGAGCTCCAATCTCAAATCTAAGACCGCCATTTTCTTCCTCTCATCTCAAGCTTTCGATTGCTACCATTTTCTTAGAGATTCCAGCTGATTTTCTACTCCATCTTTCTCCTTGCTTCTTGTTTGGTCATTTCCAGGTAGGAGCTTGAACCCATCTCTTCCATGGTGTTTATTTAGCTCATAAAGAGCCCCTTTTCCCTAACTTTCAAACCCATTTTCGAAATGGGGATTTTTGGTGACCAAAATAGTGATTTTGTGTGCTCTTTTTGGGGTTTTTTATGCAGATTTCGTGGCTATTCTCTTGGGTTGGATTTGTGAGAGTTTTGATTAGCTTTTGGCCAAGGCAAGTAATCATTTTTGATTTCATGTTATATGTGTGATTTAGGACATATTGCTTTTGGAAAATGTTGTCCTCATTAGTAACTTTTTCCATTCCATATTATGTTTGAATCTTTCTTAGTTTGCTCAAGTATGTTCCAAGCATGTTATACTAATCATCTTTAATTTTGAAGTTTTGTCTTGATGTGGAAGCTTGTACTGTTGTTTTATGTTAGAGAGATTTTAATATCATGATTTGGGTAAGTAAAATGAATTTAACGGTTTAAATTGTGTCATGGATGGGTTTAAGAAGATGTGTTGAGATTGTCCGTGGAAAGCATGGTGGCTTGGGGAGTGGCAGGTGGTTCAGAAATGAGAAGGAAGGAGGGAAGAAAAAGTGCAAAATCTGAACCGAGATGCACTGTCACGGGCAGTGTCGGTCAGGTGTTTTGGTCATCTGTCGACTGACAGCGGGTCGAACCCGACAGCCAGCGACACTTGGTCGGTTTCGAAATTCCTCCGAGAGCAACATTTCGAGCAGAAAAATTCGTCGGTCAACTCTCGGTTAACCGAGAAATCTGTTGGTCCCTTTTCTAGAGAGCATCAAATTTTGCCCAAGGATGTCGGTCAGCCAACGGTCAGCTATCAGTTCGGTCAGACCGAGGCTTGCAAAAAGGCACTGTTTTTTATGGATTTCTTCTTAAATGAAAACTAGACTATGTTAAGGGCCTTTAACTTGACATTGCGCATGTGAAATCTGAAATACCTTTTTAAACAACGGGGGCACCAATCCATTTTATTTTCCGGTATTTGGGTTTCAACTCCACAAAGGTCAATGAATGGTCATAACATATGCTTGAAGGACTTGTTTTCGAACTTCGGTTTTAATTCAAGGAATATCATTGTACTCTTGTTTGAATTTCAAGTATAAGCTCATTCAAGATTTGTTTCAAGAATCATTTTCGAACTTTAGTCTTGATATTATGAATGTCATCGAGTATTGTTTTAAATTTCTAAGTACAAGTTCGTTTGAGAAACTGATTCAAGAAAAATAGTCATGCTCTCGCTTTGAAATTTCAAGTACAAGTTTATCCGAGGATTTGTTTTAAGAATAACAAGGGGACTGCTTTCGTGTTTTTGACATATTACTAGCTCATACTATCGTGTCTTGTCTTGCTTGCATCGTCCGCCTTGTGTGGTCGATGAGGGAATTATAAGAACTCGGTCCGGGCGGCACCCTTAACCATGGGCGAAGCGTGTCAACCACGGGCTTCAAACGGCGAGTCTCTACTAGCTTGACAAGTAGTTTCCCTTTTCGTATGATTTATCTCGCAGGTATATTTTTATCTGAGCTTGGACTGCCCCTTCAGTCTGATCCACTATCCGGGGTTCCTTAAACATGTGGACTATCTGCAGATTAGTCGTGTATTTTATACATATCGGGCGTGTTCCAGTTCCACG
Source organism: Litsea cubeba (assembly GCA_012931725.1). NCBI lineage: Eukaryota > Viridiplantae > Streptophyta > Magnoliopsida > Laurales > Lauraceae > Litsea > Litsea cubeba. Next base: position 80,614,442 of record CM022944.1, read on the forward strand.
GCCGGCCTCCTCGTCTACCTTGTGTGGGGTGGGATGTGTTTTGCGTGTCGTGCTTATTGTGCGTGCTTACTCTTATCATCATGTATGATGGAGAAAGGATGGCTCTTTGTGAATTACTATTCATGATATTATATGTATTCATGTTAATTTTGTTTCGTATATCATTCGTGAAATCTTGTTTTTTTGATAAGTATCTTGTTCATGCATTGTTTTAAACTCTGTAAATCTGTTTCAAATTCAGTAAAATATTTTAAATATTGTTTCTTTTAAATCTTTGATTTTTTACTTATGTTCTTGCCTAAATGATCACCTGCCAGACCGTCGTGTCTGATATTCTACATTTTGGTGCTCTAAGGTAGCAGGTCCTCGTCTTGAGCTAGTTCGTGTGCAGTTGGCTTTTGAGCCACGAGTTTTGCAGATTTGTTGTGTCAGCGATGTCACGTAGACGTCATGCTTGACTCCAGAGTTACGTTTCACCCCTGGGTAGCACTTGTTTCTTAGTTTGATATTTTGTACGGCTGTTGTTAGCCTTTTTCTTGGGATTGTAATTAATGCACTTGTTACTAGAACATGCATGTTTGGGTAAAGATAAGCCTGTTACTGTCAGCTTTGTTTATTTTAATATTATGATTTGTTCCAGTCTGAGTTTGAATATTGCTATGACAGCTTTACGCTGGTAGATTGAGTGCGACGCGGAATCCAATGGCCACGGACTCCGGGTCGTAACTCCTTGTAAGCTTCCGCGAGATATTTTGATGTGTTTGGAAATTTTGCCTTCCTCACACACACGGATCCTGGGGAGAAATATAAAATTTTTAATTAACCCCAAATCACGCTCCCCGAGATTGGATCACTGCAGGATTCCGGTTTCGGGGCATGACAACCACTATTTCCAACATTCACAATTGGAAACATCAAGCAAAACATTTCATCAAATTGCCCCAGGATCATAAAACATAAAAGGAAAAGACAATAATAATAATAATAATAAACAAAAAATAAACAAAAACTACCAAAAGAAATCTGCAAAAAAACAACCTAACCATATAAATAAAAAGCAAATGTGTGATCATAAAGTTTCAAATCATCAAATAAGGTGCATACACGTAGGGCTAAGATAAGAATTTTTCATAAGAAAATAAGGTCTAATCCCCAAATAGGAGGGTCGTGACTTGGTTTTTTACCACGAAATTTATACAATGGGTTGAGACCCCAATATGTTTAAGAAAACCACCACTTGCCTTTGAGCTCCATCTTGGATCCACCAATCCTGTTGAAGAAAAAATAAAAGGAAAAGGGGAAAAAAAAAAAAAAAACCACAGTACCATCTTCAATCAATGAACTTTAGAAAAAAAAATCACATCAACGATGGACTTTGCTGGTAGAATCTGTCTCTGCTCTTCTCTACTATAATCTTGTCAATCGCCTGAGCATCCTAGCAAACTGGAATCTGTTATGAATGCAGTTTTAATGGAGTTCCTATGAAGATAAAGATAATAACAAAGGAGTTATCATCTTTATAATTTGAAAATTCAAGAGAACTTTAGAAAAGGATTATCTCCAGGTTGTTTGAGAGTATTTTCATGAGACATACTTAAGAGTGCAACATGCCGCATGCTCGCGAAGAGAGCTATTGGTTTACTTTATATAATTAACATAATAACCCGTGGTGAGCACAGATATGCCAATACTGTAATTTAAATATCCATGCATTAAAAATGTATAGATTTTAAAAAGAAAAAAAAGTGTAGAGTGGCGTATAAAGGAAAGAGGAGAAGTGGAGTAGAAAGGAGATTGTAGAGTTTGGATAGAAATAGAGTTTTTTTTAGAAAAATAAAACTTAAAAAAGTGGACAGTGGATGTAAGTGGTTTCTGTAATAAGATAAAGCAGGCGGTTGCATGAGATAAGTAAGGGAGAAGATTTGAAAAAAAAAAAAAAAATTTATGGTCAAAATTAAAGCTAAAACCCTCCTATTTAATATAATATAATGGAGACAACCATATTTTAATGCTTAAAACAAAATGAGGGCACCTTATAATTAATCAAAGAGTCCGGATCCTCGGTGGAAGCAATTACACGGCCCGAAATTCGATGGGCCTCGAAATCCACGGGCGTGACAATTTAGTTACGGCTTGATCACTCTTCGGCGGTGATATGAGGGTTGTTTCTTGACTCCATATGACGCATGAGGGTTATTATCATTTCTATCTCTTCAACTTAATTAAATGGTTCCATGGGTTCTTTTGATTTTCAACTCTTTGACTTGTGCAAATTAATTTCAAGTTGGTTCCCCGTTGTGAAAAACGTGTTGAATATTTCATGTATATAGAAATTGGAGATTTTCCTTTTGAAGATTGTTGAATCATATATATTAGATGACTTGAGTTGTTTCTTTATGGGGGCTTCCGCCGGAGGTCCCTCAAAGTATTACTTTGTTGCAAATAGTCTACAAAAAAAAGTTATAGAGCCAAAGGTCCCTCCTACACTTTTTCATACCTAAAATGTATAATTTACCATTTCTTTAAATCATAACGCATGATTGGTGGATATCCCATTAATAATGGCCAACTAATATTTAACTGCCTACGATTAATGGAATCCCCAGATTTTTAAATAAATTCTAAAAACAAACAAATAAATTTCAAAATAACGAAAATAAATTTTAAAAAATGAAATAATTTCAAAAAATGCAATAAATGAAAAAAAAAGCAATATATAATCAAATAATACAAATAAATTTAAAAAGATGCAAATAAGTTTCAAAATATCCAAATAAATTTCAGAAAATATAAATAAAATTCAAAAGGCTCAAAATAAATCTTAAAAGATCCAAAGAAAATTTCAAAAAATGTAAATAAATTTAAAATAACGAAAAGAAATTTTAAAAAATGCAATAATTTTAAAAAACGCAATAAATTTGAAAAGACACAAATAAATTTTAAAAGACGCAAATAAATATAAAAAACGCATATAGATTTCAATAAACGTAAATAAATGTGCTAAAAAACTCAGATAAGTTTTGAAAAAAACTCAGATAAATTTATAAAAAATACAAAGAAATATGATAGAAAACAGATAAATTTGAACAACATTCAGATAAATTTGACAAAAACTCAGATAAATTTGAACAAAACTCAGATAAATTTTGAAAAAAAACTCAGATAAATTTACCAAAAACACTAAGAAATATGACAGAAAACAGATAAATTTGACAAAAACTCGGATAAATTTGAACAAACTCAGATAAAGTTAAACAAAATTCAAATAAATTCGATAAAAACTCGGATAAATTTGACAAAAGAGATAAACAGAGCCAAAAGCGATCAATGTCAGTCCTCCACGGGATTCCAGACTTCTAATATTTTCTGGTTCTGTCTCAATAGAATCTACAACCAGCGTCCGGGTCCTCTTCGATATCACCTTCTCTGTCAACAACGAACACAGATCCTCTATTCTGTCTACAATCCGGAATCCTTCCGAGATTGATCTACCTTCTCTTTTATTCCGAGACGAAGATTCTGTGCGGTGACGAATTGCTTCTCTTCAGAAGTGAGGTGAGGGTAGCCCAATGCTGGAGATCCTGTGAGTGGTCTAATTCTTCGGCTGTCCATAAGGAGGCTTTGGCCTTCTTGTACATTTCACAAATCTGGGGGTAGCAGATTGGGCATATGCAGAAGCAGTCTGGATTTGGGGTGAGGGGGGTTCTTCCGGACTCGAAGGCGTTGTAGATTGAAATCAGAGAAGTAAAAGACGCTGCAGAAGACAGCCCCGGAGAAGAACGCGAGAACTATCGCACTTTCCTGCTCGAATCGCCTGGCTGTCCTTAGCCTTCTCGGCATCGGGAAACCGCCGACCTGCGTAAGTACCTTGATATTAGCTGTGGTTTTCTCCACGGATTCGGTGGAATCGGAGATGACGAGGGGGAGCTCAAGGACTAATTCGATGCGGTGGCCACTGGCAAGGACGAGTGATTGGACCGCCAAATCACTTCTGATTACTGGAGAATCGGTTCCTGGAGATGTTGGAGTCGACGAAGTTGACGATGTCGGGATGAATCGCGGCCTTCATGACATCTGGAAGGGGAACGATGTTGGATCCATCCGCGGCCATGTCGCCTTCAAGGGATTGGGCGTTGACAATAGGACAAATCGCTGCAACAGACGAAGCCATGGATGGAAGATTGGGTTTTTGGGACGGAAAAGACGAAGAAGAAGAAATGAAAAGGAACGTAAGAGTTGTTGTCGTCTTTGCGATTTCTACAATCCAAAATCAGAAGTAGAGAAATTAACGAGGGAGAAAACAAGATTTGAAATTTGAAATTTCAAAATTTTATGGCTAAAATGGTTGGAAGGGCAATTTAGTCCTAAAAAATGAGATCATGTGGACTTAAGGACCTAAGGCTGCAAAAAGTCTAGCGGGTGGACTAGAAGCCTTAACAAGTTTTTGCTTGGACTGGAGGCTAGATACAATCTACTATAGGGACATTTCGCTAATTTTCTCTATTCTATCCCTTAGTGAGGTACTATTCACACAAAAAAGCCAAACACGGCCAAGACGTCTAGACCATGGTCGAGGCTAAATGGACATGAAACGTAGAGTTCCATGTGCCATAAAAATCTAGACTGCAGCTAGACATGTGAATAAAATTGGATTTAAATGGTCACTCAGCAGCTGGGGTGTTATAAGTGCCACTGGCACCAAAAAGTGAAACTTTTTCTAGTGGTGATGAGCCACTAGGGGAGATCTTTTCTAGTGTAAATCACTAGGTGTGGGCTCTCCAGTAGGCCAGCTACTGGGTGTCGCTGTGTGATGTGCTGGAGCCTTTATACTTCATGTTTCATCAATTCCCTATCTATGTTAATGGTGTAGATTAGCTACCTACTAAGCCAGATCATGATGTAGCAGAGGACACTACAGAGGAATCGAAAGACGCATGGCTTGGGATTAGAGTTGGTTATTTGAGGCGTTGAATTTGAATTAGACATTTTAATTTCTTTTGATTAGTTGACGTTTCAGACTAATAAGATGTTTTTAAGGACTCTTAGTTGTTGATTTTAGACTTTGAATATTTGACAATAATTTCAGATTTGTAAATGTTTGTTATTATTATTTTTAGAAAAGAAAAAAAAATTTGCTATGCTTTTATTTGACAGATGTTAATTAAGTTCAGGCCTCTAAATTTTAGAACTTCAAGTCTTGGGGCATGACATTATGCCTTATTAGGACAAGAATACCTTGTAGCTTTCTAAAGTTCTCAAAGAGTAGAGAAAGTTGAGGAGGGGCAAGAGGGCATAAGATAAAAATGCCTAAATTCATTCCTTTTTTTCTCTTCTTAATCAAAAAATGAGAAGAAAGTTGAGCCCCCTCACCCCGAATGTACAAAAACGGATATCACAGATTCCTCACACGTTTAAACAAGCTGCACTTGTGCCGATCAAATTGCACTGTTGAGATAAAACAGTGCAAAAGCCAAATTCCATAATGTCAAAAGATATATTACCACTCATTTCTTTGCTTCAACCCAACTATATCCAGAAGGTTTTATCAATCCTCTACTTTCCATCAGTTTCCTCACTCTTTTGGCATCATCCCACCTTCCAGCTCTCGCATATATGTTTGAAAGCGTCACATAATTTCCAGGGTTTCCTGGTTCTATGCGAAACAGATTTTCCGCGGCTAGCCTTCCGAAATTGATGTTTTGGTGAACCCGGCAAGCAGCAAGCAAAGATCCCCAAACAGCTCCGTCTGGATTGATTGGCATTTTTTTTATGAAATCAATGGTCTCTGCAAGCCTCCCAGCACGAGCAAGCAAATCAACAACACAAGCGTAATGCTCCATAGTAGGTTCAAAGTTAAAGTCTTGATTTAAGATGTTAAACAGGTTCAGCCCTTCATCCACAAGACCTGAGTGGCTACAAGCAGAGAGCACAGAAGTAAATGTCACGGAGTTGGGTTGAGTGGCTGATTGCCTCATCTGTTGCAGAAGTTCAAGTGCAGCTCTACCATGCCCATGCATACCATATCCTCCAATCATAGTATTCCATGACACCACGTCTCTTGCTCCCATGCTGAGAAAGACAGAGTAAGCTAACCCGATGCATCCAGATTTAGAGTACATGTTGATCAATGCATTCCAAACCAAAATGGGCAACACGAAATGAGTTCTTCTTACGTGGGCATGAATTTGTTTTCCAAAATTCAGACTACATACTGGCAAAATGGCAGATATCGTGACTTCATCATATTTAACTCCTCTCAGCTGCATATCACAGAAATAACTAATGGCTGATTCCCCCATTCTTAAATGTGCAAAACCAAGAATCATGGCATTCCATGTAACAACACTATGCTTGTCCATCATTTTAAACAGGTATGCTGCATCTTGAATCCTCTTGCATACAGCGTACAGTGTCACCAGTACAGCCCCTATCGACTCATATAACTCAGCCATGGACCAGGCTTTTATTCCAAATCCATGAAGTTCTTGCCCATATCGCAAAGCTTCCAAGTGTCGGCAAGAGGAGAGGACAGATGAAAGAATATCCAAATCTGGAGAAATAACTCCTCCACTTATCATATCTCTGAAAATACATAACGCCTTTGCATGCTTTCCACTTCTTGAATAGGCTAATATTAAAGTAGTCCATGAGATGATATTAGGATGTGCAATCTGGTAAAAAATTTTAATAGCCTCCTCATAAAGCCCCATTTGGCTATAAGCATCCATAATCGTATTCCATGTGATTAAATCTGGTTCGAAACCCGCTAATTTCATTGAGTTCAACACTTCCAATGCAGAGTCAAGAAGCAGCCCATTACTAACATACCCTGAAATAATGGAATTCCATGACAACATATCTCTCTCAGCCATGTTATCAAAGACACGGCGAGCGTTTTCAATGTCCCCACATTTTGAGTACATGTCGATCAATGAATTGCTAACATGCAAATTAGGTTCAACACCAAACCTGATTACATCGTTGTGAACTTGAAATCCTTCCTCTAAGTTGAGCAGCCGTGTGCAGGATTTGAGAACCCTCGGGAAGACATATCCATCAGGTGTAATGCCGTGTGCTTTCATTTCTCTATAAAGTTGTAGGCACTCATGATACTTCCCACTCCTTTCATACAAACTGAGGATTGCAGTCCATGCAAAGACATTGGGTCGAGGCAATTCGCTAAAAAGGTGGCATGCGGTAGTGAAATCATCACAGTCAGCATACATCTGGACAAGTTTGATTTTAAGATGTACATTGGAAGCAAAACCATTGAGGATAATTTGCTGATGGACTTGTTTCCCTTGTTTAAGTGCTCTTGTAGTGCTACAAAGTTGGAGGAGATGGTTCAGAAGGGAAGGAGAAAGGACTTTCATACAGATTTCTTAAAAGAAAAAAAACTTCATTTAGGAGAGTTTTCCATCTCATCTAAAATCTGCAAAATCAGCACCCATGTATTAGAACAGACTCAGACAGTAAATTGCTTTTTTTTTTTCAATCTGCAAGAAATACTTTTGTAGCTTTTAATCAAGAAAAACCTGGTGGGAGTGTCCCATATAGTTCCTTTCGTGTATCACCATGCAAATGTAATAATGTGAGAAGAAGAGAAATAATCAAAGAAGAAGAATGGGAGAAGGTCTTACTCTCTCAGAGTATCGACAGTCTATTTATAATAATGTTGTGCCTCAATCAAGGCCCTAATTGTGTTAAGAATACAATTAAAAGAATAGAAAAGATGTAACCTAGTCAAATAAGGAAATAATAAAATGAGACTATTTAGCTACACAATGTTGAACTATTTAGCTACACAATGTTGACTATACAGCTGCACAATCTTCTAGAACATGGGCCCTTGATGGGCTGAGTTTGTTGACCATGGGCCCTTGATGGGCTGAGCTTGTTTAAGGCCTATTATCTTCTACACTCCCCCTCAAATTGATGTGGTAAGGCTGACAACATCAATTTGCTAGTGAGATCATGATGACGCGGTTTGGGAAGAGCTTTGGTAAATATATCCGCCAACTGGTTAAATGAAGAAACATGAGGCAGAGTAATCTTCTCAGTAACAATATGTTGACGGATGAAGTGACAGTCAATTTCTATGTGCTTTGTTCTTTCATGGAAAACCGGATTGTTGGCAATTCTTGTAGCACTGGTGTTGTCCCCATAGAGAGGGGTGGAACGACTAAGAAGAACACCGAATTCACAGAGAAGGCGGCGGAGCCAGATAATTTCAGCACTGGCGGATGACATCGCCCGATATTCTGCCTCAGCCGAAGACTTGGATACGGTGGTTTGTTTCTTGCACTTCCATGAAATCAGAGATTTTCCAAGAAACATACACCAGCCAGTGGTAGACCTACGAGAGTCCGGACAGCCAGCCCAGTCAGCATCCGCATAAGCTGTTAAGTGCAGAGAAGTATCAGAAGAGAAGAAGAGTCCATGATGAAGAGTTCCTTGAACATAGCGGAGGATGCGTAAGGCAGCAGCAAGGTGCGGTTTGTGGGGGTTGCTAACAAACTGGCTAACCGTATGAACGGCATGAGAGATATCCGGCCTAGTCATAGTTAGATAGAGTAAACTACCAACTATTCTCCGGAAAACAGATGGATCATCCAGTGGAGTGCCATCATCGGAACTAATTTTGCTGTTTAATTCCAGAGGCGTATCAAACGGGAGAGCATCGTCAAGCCTGGCCGATGTGATCAACTCTGTCGCATATTTGCGCTGACTTACCCTAATGCCTGATTTGTTACGGACAAACTCAAGTCCCAGAAAGTAGGTGAGAGGACCAAGATCCTTCATTCTGAAGTGGCGAGTAAGGTGGTGTTTGAGATCCGTAATGCTTGCATGATCATTACCACTGATAATCATATCATCTACATAGACTAAGAGGAAGGTGCAACCCTTCGATGTCCATCGTAGAAAGAGGGAACTATCAGAGTGACTTTGACGAAATCCAGCCTGAAGAATTGCTGTTCGGAATTTATCGAACCAAGCCCTAGGAGCTTGTTTAAGTCCATAAAGAGCTTTCTTCAATTTGCACACATGTTTCGGAGGATGAGCATACCCAGGAGGAGGTTTTAAATAAACGGTCTCTCTCAAGTCCCCATGGAGAAAAGCGTTCTTGACATCCATTTGCCAAAGAGGCCAATTGCGGGCAGCCGCGACACAAAGAAGAGTACGAACTGTGGTCATTTTTGCCACTGGTGCAAAAGTTTCCTCATAGTCAATTCCGTATTCCTGCTTATAACCCTGTGCAACCAACCTGGCTTTGTAGCGATCAAGAGTCCCATCAGGATGGACTTTGATGGAGTATATCCATTTGCTGCCAATCACAGAGGCTTTATCCGGGGCCGGAACCAATTCCCATGTTTGGTTTGCTTCAAGAGCGACCAATTCCTCAGTCATAGCATCCTGCCAGTAAGCAATCTTTGAGGCCTGTGAATATGAGGTGGGTATAGGAGTACTATCCAAGGAAGTAAGAAGAGCAGGAAATCCATAGCGGTTAGGGGCAACAGAAAGACGACTAGAGCGTCGCAGAGAAATGGTGCTAGAAGAAGTATCATTACCTGAAGACTCAGTAGGCGATGCTGGGAGAGGATCAGGAGAGGAAGTCGCCAAAGGAGAGACCTGGTTCCGCCGGACATAGACTTTGAGAGGAGGTGATGGAGAAGTAGACTCTGAAAATTGTGGCAGATAGGAGACAGCAATAGGATGACTATCCAAATGTAACGAAAAGAAGGGAATATGTTCCAAGAAAATAACATTACGAGAGATACGCATGCGTTTGTTCAGTTGATCATAACACAAAAAGCCTTTGTGTTCATTACTGTAACCCAAAAAAATGCATTTAGCAGCTTGTGGAGATAACTTTGTGCGCTCAGTAGGAGGAAGATGAACAAAACACAGGCAACCAAAAACACGTAAGTGAGAGTATGAAGGGGTGTGACCAAAGAGAACTCCATAAGGAGTAGTCTTTCCTAGAACAGTGCTAGGAAGACGGTTGATAAGATACACAGCGGTATGTGCAGCATCACACCAAAATTTGGGAGGGACTAAGGATGCAATCAACAGTGTCCGAACAGTTTCAAGAATATGTCTGTTCTTTCTTTCCGCAATCCCATTTTGCTGAGGAGTATGCGGACAAGATTTTTGGTGAAGAATTCCTTTATCAGAAAGGAAGGCAGAGAAATTATGAGACATGTATTCCCCACCGGAATCTGATCGAAGAATTTTGATAGCTTTTTGAAATTGGGTTTGGACCATGTTATAAAAGTTTTGAAAAATGGAGAATACTTCAGATTTCACACGCATAAAGTAAATCCAAGTATAACGAGAATAGTCATCAATAAATGTCACATAGTATTTAAATCCCGTCCTACTCAAGGTAGGAGCAATTCCCCAAACGTCTGAATGAATGATGTCAAATGATGCCAAAGCACGAGTATGATGAACAGGAAAAGGCAAATGATGACTTTTACTAAGGCAACAAGTTTCACACTTTGATTGAGAGAAAGAAGACATCATTTTATTATCAATAGTAGAATCCAAAGATCCAAATTTAAACAAGGTAAGTAAATTTGCATTGTGCAAATGACCAAGACGTTTATGCCAAACAGTCCACAATTTATTGAAGTTAGAAGAAGAAGCAAACAACGAATGATGTCCAATATCCAGCAAGAACAGGCGCCCATGTTTACTCCCCGTCGCGATCACCTTCCCAGTTTGTCGCCCCTGTATAACACAACCAGAGGAAGAAAAGTGAACAAGATAGCCATCATCAATAAGTTGTCCTACAGAAAGAAGATTGGCTGATAATTTGGGAACAAAGTAAACATTGGGAAGAGTGATGGGCTGGCCAGAAATACTAGATAAAGTAATGGTACCAACTCCCGAAATGAGTAGTTGATCACCATTAGCAGTGGTTATTTTCTCTTTTCCAAGGTAAGGGTGGGAATCTGTAAAGCCATGTTCTACAGATGTCATGTGATTGGAGGCTCCTGAATCTAAAAACCAAGTGGAAGAGGTAATAGGGGAAGAAAGAGAGGCAGAGGAATGAAAAGCAGGAGATGCTATATGAGAATGAAGTTGATACCGACCACCAGATATTCCCATAGACGCATATGCAGAAGTAACCGTGCTCTGGATCAGTTCTTGAATCTGAGCAGGAGTCATGGATACAGCCCCAGAGGAAGTGCTTCCTGTATCTTGAGCCTGGAAGGCGGAAGGATTAGTCTGTCGTGGTAGATGTGAGGGAGGCTTCTTAGGCAGCCACGCATTCTTACGCTGGAGGCTGCGGCAGTCATCTATAAGATGACCAGACCTCTTGCAGTAGCGACAGATCAACTTCTTGCGGCAATTCTTGGTAATATGACCAAATCCTTTGCATTCATAGCATTGAGTGGGCTTCGGATTGGGGGTTGCTAGAAGAGCAGAGTCAGCCGGAAGAGGTGTAAGGAATGCCTTCGGTTCGTCAAGAATAGCCCGCTGGGAGGTGAGACGAAGTTCTTCGCGAAGTACTTCTTGAAAGCAGGTATCAAGATTAGCTGACTGTTCTCGGTTCATTAGGGCAGACCGAACTGATTCAAATTCTGGTCGTAGATTCATAAGGAACTGGCTAATGTGAGTTTCTTCTTGGAGTTTAAGAGCCTCGGAGAGAAAGCCAGAGGAGACTGTCTGAATCAACATGGAATCCCGTTCAGTCCATAAAGTGAGGAAGCCAGTATAGTATTCCTGCACAGATCTATCCCCTTGAGTAAATTTAGCAATTTCACTATCTAAGTGAAATTTACGGGCTTTGTTGGTTTGATGGTAGATTTTCTTGAGATGAGCCCACATAGCTGCAGCTGTAGTATAAGCTTGAAGAGCCACAGCAAGGGAAGAATCAATGGAGTTCAGAATCCAAGTAATTACTTTGGCATTTTCCTTGGACCAGGTGGCTATGACTTTGGAGTCTGTGGTACTTGTAGTAGAAGGGCTTGTCACTGTTCCATCGAGATAACCAAATAGCCCCTGTCCTTCTACGAAATTCTTCAGATGGAAGGACCAGGCCATATAATTTTGCCCATTAAACTTAATTGGAATAACATCATATTTCTCCATTGGTAGCAATGTCAGGAGAGAAGAACAGCAGAGCAGTAGAGAGAAAAATCCGGCAGCAGAGAAGAAAAACAACTCTCAATGTAGAGAAAGATGTAATCTGATATGATTTCAATAACCAAGCATGAAAGATGCTGTTGGAATGGCTGATATAGGTATTCAGCAGAAAATAGTAAAGAACAGAGAAATAATATAGCCAGACGAGCTTGGTTTTCTGGGCAGACACTGTGTGTGTGCCCCACAACTTGATCCAATCACTGATCAGAGTATAATCTCTGTAAAGTGGATCAAATGTACTTCCTTTACGTCCAAATCTGATGAGATTTGGAAAAATATCCACAAATCTGGACGGTGATGATGAACTTTGTGTGAGAAAACCGTCAGATGAAGAAGAGGTTGGAAACTACCTTAGAGTTGATGGAAAAAATCCAGAAAAATCACTACAATTCCCAGAATAATTAGTCGACCAACATAAGGTGGACAGTTTGTGAGTTCTTGATCATCGAATGAAGGCAGCAGTGAAGCAGTGAAGCAGTGCAGTGAAAACCGCACGACACGTCCACCTTCGGCAGTGGGTCGATTTGCACAGAAATCCTATTGGAGGATCAGTGCGCAGATCAGAGGTGGGGGATGGAAGGGCAAGCTATTTTCGCAACTCCAGGCCAAAGTTTCACTCAAATCGGATCAAAATCCACAATTTTGGACGGATTTGATGAAAACAGAGCCAAGAAATAGAAATATCACAAATGTTGCTGGAAACCTCACCTCTGATGGGAGAAAAAATCCAGAAAATTGCTCATAAATACCAGCAATGCTGGTCGATCAGGATGGAGGTGGTTTTGAGAGATGTTGAAGATGAACTGAAGTGGGCCACGTCTTGATCAGGGATGATCAGAGAAGATCTGGCTGAAGAAAATGATCCCAGATGACTACTAAGGAGATGATCAGAGATTAACCTTGCTCTGATACCATGTAATAATGTGAGAAGAAGAGAAATAATCAAAGAAGAAGAATGGGAGAAGGTCTTACTCTCTCAGAGTATCGACAGTCTATTTATAATAATGTTGTGCCTCAATCAAGGCCCTAATTGTGTTAAGAATACAATTAAAAGAATAGAAAAGATGTAACCTAGTCAAATAAGGAAATAATAAAATGAGACTATTTAGCTACACAATGTTGAACTATTTAGCTACACAATGTTGACTATACAGCTGCACAATCTTCTAGAACATGGGCCCTTGATGGGCTGAGTTTGTTGACCATGGGCCCTTGATGGGCTGAGCTTGTTTAAGGCCTATTATCTTCTACAGCAAATACATTCTACTCATAGTGATTAGGACTAAATAGCAACAATAAATAATTGAAACTGCATTGAGTTTAGGTTTAAAAATGGGACAAAGCTCTCATGGTCATCAACTCAATGGATGTTAGTACCCATGTATCATTCAATATCCACATTAAGCATGAACTTCAAATCCCACTTCTACCTCATAACATGCTTTCCCTTTAGTAACCCAACAAGTTCTTAAGTTTGATTTCTTAAGAACTTTCATCTTTTCAATCATAGCTTCTTTTTCATTTAGGATGAGAAGAAAATTGGCCACAATGAAAGGAACACAGACAAAAGAAACAGAAGAAAATAATGCATGATGTGAAGGTGTCATAAAATTATACAAAATAACATTATAAATGGGATATTAGTAAATGCATGTTTTCAGGAAGTTCTTATGAGCAACATTAGAAGGACTTGTGAGAGTAGAAAGTCCTCATGTAAATTGTCTAGAAATGCAAATACATTAAGAGGAGATACATTTGAAGACAGAGACAACCTAGAGATATAAATGTATGAGGAACATCCGCTAGAGAATAGAGATCGCACAAGAAGAGGTAGTTGTTTTCTGTTGTCCACCATTTGCATATGTCTTCAGGAATCAGGAACTTCAGTTTGGCTTGGAGCAAGCTCACAGTCAAAAGAGGCCACATGTTTGATAGATATATATGGGGCACAAATAGAAGTAACCAAGCATAGGAAGGACAACACTATTGGTTGCGAGTAGATGACGCCCATAAATTATTTGTCATTCTACCGGGCAAATAACATTTATCTCTTTTCTGTTGTGGCATATCCTGAGTCTGCACTTAACATCCTTGGCATCCAACTTATCACACTGAATACTAGAAACACATACAAAACATAGACAACTGAATACTTTAGGAGGATAAGTAGTGAAAGCTTACCTAGAATCCAAACAAGGCTGCTATTTCCCAGAAAATTACATTTGCAATGGCCAACAGACTGGGTGCTTATAATACATGCTAGCAATCACTGATGATAACCATTTCGAGTTGCAAGAAGCTCATTTTATTAATTTTTATTCAAATTAACCCTTTATTGGGTTTGTTTCTAGATTGAGGTTATTGATAGTTTTTCTGCCACTAGCGCCTGGGTTGTGGGCTTTCTCTAGGTCAGTTGCTTCTATCCAGGCTGTGGGTTTCACATTCTTTCACTGCTTATGACTTATTTGTGTGCTTTCATTTCCATGTTAGGTCTATGCCTAGATTTCATCTGAGGTCTTTCTCATTCAGCCAGCTTGACTGCACCCATTCCCTCCATCTAGTGCTATTGCTTAGAGAATTAGTCCATAATGTGCATTCCTTTGAGGTTTGAGCTACTAACCTTCTTAGTTAAAAAAGCTAATTTAACTTCGAATATATGTAACTTATCTCATTACATGAAGATCCTATCTAGAGTCTTAGATTTTATGAAAGACTGAATTTAACTGCTGCTAGCTATCCAAATAACATCTATAAATAGAGGAGAGATGTTCTTCTCAATCACATGCTGAGAGAGAGTAATACCAGCACTTTGATTTCCCTTCACACACACCCACTCAAAGCTCCTTTTGACCCACCTTCCATTCCAAATGTACCTCATTGCACCCAACGAACCCTACACCAATCATTGCCAGATCTTCTACAATCATAGTCATCACCTTCCGCTTTGAATCCCCACTACCCTACACCTGTCTCCAACTAAACATAAACAAGCATAGGTACATCACCCATCTTCAACACATCACCTTCAACTAGCTTACACAAATTGTTAGCATAATTTTGTCTTCCCCCTTACCACTCTATGTAGGATGAGCTGAATTCAGGCTGGACCCAAGTGCGTCCACGTCTGCATTCAATAATAAGGATTGAAGCTATGATGCCTAGATACAGAATGGATACAGCAGGGACATGCCATGGACACGGTAAGGACACATATTTTATACATAAAAAGTGAAGTATCGGATACGATAAGACACGATACGCTGCCCATTATGAAGCATCCGTGCATCATAGGATTGAAGAGGTCGAGTCAGAGTCTATGTCATAGACCCCATGAACCAGAGTCGAGCCTGCCCTATAAGTATTATGGGAGACAGGAGCCTGAGACGAAGAGGGGATCACGGGTTCATCTACAAAATCTAACAAATCAGTGGCCCAGTCTAAAACATCACCCAGCCAAATTACTGCCCCGACTAAAACAAATTGATGACAATACTACTGTATACAGCAGCAAAACCTTAGCTTAATCCTACAAGAAATCATTTTTAAAAGTAACAAAATAATATAGAGACGAAAAAAAAAAACCTTTCGCAGGCATTTCATCAAACACTTTGAGCACTCAAAGAAATCATTTCTATGAGTAACAAAATCTTATAAAGAAAAAATCCTTTCACCGGCATTTCATCAACCACTTAGAGCGCGCAAACTCTATCAATACAACATTTTGACAGGCATTGCATCGAAGAGGAGCTGGTACTGCTGAAATTGAGAGAGAGAGGCCTAGCTTACCGTAGAAAGTGGGAGAGAGAGCAAGCATAAGGAGAGGAAGTGATGAGGCGATAGGAGAGGACTCGGATCCTCAAAAAAAAATCGAAACCATGGGCATGGAGGAATGTGGGAGCGAAAACGAAAATTTCGAAACCATTTAATGGAAATCGAAGTCACCGTACGCATGCACTCAGATGCCGAGCATCTTGTACATACAGGGTTGGTTTGGTAAAAATAATTGTAGAGTGAAGTGGAGTGGAGATTGAAAAGAGAAAAAAATATTAGGGGTTCAATCACAATATGATGAAATTTTGTATTCAGTGGCTTGATAAAGAGTTTTTTTTTACTTCTTTTAAAAGCTAGATGGATATTTGTCTTTTTAGTGGTACGAGATCATTGCTTTTTAACTCATTTTTTAAAATAAGGGACATTTACCACAAAAATTCCCTTAAATAGGGTAACCATAGTTGAAGACTCTAAACATTTATAATGACGGCCAAGGACCTCCAGCCCAAATCATCTATTTTTTTTTCCCGTTTTTCCCCTTTTTTGTTGATGTCAACATAACCAGTTTCCTATTTTGTCATGAGTAATATTTGTTGACATAAACAAAACATTCGTCGACATCAACATAAAATTGTGTTAACATCAATAAAAATGTCCAGTTATTACAATCAGTGACCCCGTGAATTTGTTGACGTCGATAGAAGATTATTTGACATCGACATAAAATTGTATTGACGTCAACAAAAATGCCCAGTTAACAGCATGAGTGACCCTGTGAATTTATTGACGTCGACAGAAGATTCGTCGACATCAACATAAAATTGTGTTGCGTCAATATAAACGCCCAATTAGCATCAACAAAAATTAAGGTTTCCGTTGTTTAGGGTTTTTTTGACATTGAGCAATCTCTCTCTCATTGTGATTGAGAAAAAAAGGTGAAAATCACAAGCACACACCACAAGGACACCAAATTTAAGGTGGAAAATTCAAACCGGGTAAAAAACCACGGATCCGTACTGGATCTAATCAAACACTATGAATCTCGCAATTACAAGAAACTCAGATTTCTTTCATAGATATCCCTTATCTAAGGACTGAAGTTACCTTGTGTCGCATCTCGCTTCAACAACATCACACCATTGATTGCAACAGATCCAGCGATTGACTCCTCAAATCTTCTACGCAAGAAGATGATCTTCTACAAGGGATGCAGAAGAAACTTGGCTCTCTAGAGTACTTGGCAGCACAACTCTTCAAAAATCTCTAGAGAAAATTTCTCTCAATTAAATCACTAATTCAGAACTTGAGAGATGGTTTTTTTTTTTTTTTTGAGAAATATCCAATATATAGCCCCTAAGTCGTGCTTAAGACTCCTTGTAATTATCCATTTAGAAAAAGAGTCTTTCTTAAACTTTAACACAGAGTCCGGAACCAACTGTGACTCAGCACGTACCCTCGCTATAGCGAGAGGTGTCTCTGGACGGGAACACGAGCTAACGAAACTCTATTTTTCTTCAGCTATTCTGTTACCATTCCATCTCCTATTTTAAATATGAGTCCTGACAGCAGCTGTTGTTGACCGATGTGACCTTATGAGACCTGGCAACTTTAAAATTCTAACAATCTCCCCCTTTTTGACAATTCTTGGAAAAATCCTCCTAGAACAATACAAAATGATCTACCTAAAAGAAAAACCCAAAATACATTGAATTTTTAAAATAAGAAAATCATCACTGTAGATCTTGAATTGCCTTAGCTTGTATAACTCCTACGGGCTTCATTCTTTTCCCCCTGAATTTGTCCATAATTGACAAACAAAAAATCATGCAGCTTCCGTCAATCTAGATGCAGTAACTCCCCCTTAATTTTGACTCCCCCTCACTATGATCTTCGTATCAGCACTGGGGGTGGGGACTTGACCTCCTTGATCAGGGCGTTTTATAATTAGCCACCCACACTTTTGTAGTTGGAACTTTCAGCAGAGTGTGAGCAAACTCCATAGGCAAATCAGATTTTCTAACCCAAATTGGAGTTGTCTTGGGTGGAGAAAAATTCTTCCGCCATTGCTTGGTCTTGGGTAGACTTTGCAGTTTCTTACAATGGGGACGAATGTGTCCTTTTTTTCCACAATGGTGACAAGTGGATGTGCGTGTAGTGCGTGACACATTCTTTTTCTTGAAACTACTCGACACATTATTTGAAAGTGCAGTATCTGGAGTAGCATGTGCAACACTAGAAACAAAAATTATTTTACCTTTAGCATTTGAAGTTGATGCACCATGATCATAACCGAGACCGCTTCTGTCAAACTAAGACTTTTGACTACACAAGATATTTGTAAGAGTCTTCGAAGCAGTGTTCATCTTGTTTAGTGAAGCTTTTTTCACTTCAAGCTCAGACAGAGTATCTTCAATCTTCCTTGCAAATCTTTTTTTTCAGATTTAACAGTCTCTATCTCTTTCTTCAGATTCACTACTTCTTGTTCAGTCTTCTTAAATATTTGACCCTCAGTAGTCAAAGTTTCAGCCATGCAGATCTTCTGACTTTCCAAGAGATGAACCTTTTCAAGTGCTTGCTCTAATTCAATTTTCAATGCAGAATTTTCTTCTTGAGCAGCCTGAAGCTTGATAATAATCTTGTTGCCATACTTTGTCATCTTGACACAATCAGCATATGTAGCTGAAAGAAACTGCGATTCAGATCTGAATTAGCGGAAGACATTCATGGCTAATTTGTAACATGACAGATTTTAAAAAAAATCTGATTTGGGCAGCATAAATCAGCCATATAGATCGCATGAGAACTCCATGAATTCATGACCAACAAGTGTATAATTAAAGAAGAAAGAAGAAGACTATTACCTCGAAAATTTGTAGACTTCAAATCTCTGAAAAAATAGATCCAAAGGCCCGAACTCAGACTTGCAATTAGCAAACAAGTTGCTGGAATTTTCTGCAGTAGTGTCGCCTTTGATCTTCTCCTCTATATCACTTCCAAATCTGATTGGCTAAGATGGTGGGATCTTAATCTAGGAATTGAGAACTATTTTTCTAAGGAAAAATCTCAGACTTTGTACTATCTTCAATGAAGAAGAAAAGAACCCAAAGCTGGACGTGTGGGACACTTTTTGCACCACTATGTGTGTTGGACGTCCAAGGCTAGTATGAGGTTTCTTTTATAGAAACTTTGTGGAAGCTTTCCCAAAAAGTTATCTCTCCTTATTCTTAAAGATGTCCTAAAAGGAAACTATAATCTAAAGATTTATTTCCTTTAAGAAACACTCTAATAAAAAAAAGGAAACTAAGGAACTTCCCATGTAATTAGTAATCCTAGTTGTACAACACTTACTAATTTTAAGTTCCTAATCCAAAAAGGAAACTTTCTCATAGGAATATTAATCCAAAGAGGAGTCCAACCTTCCAAGTAGAGAGACCTACTTAAAATTGGAAACCTTACCCACGGAAATCCTATTATGGATGTCCCACATACTAATGCACACCATGGCCCACATACAATTTATCTAGAATTAAATTCATGTATGCCATCAAAGGCCTATTTGAATTTAAACTCAAAATTATTTTTCCACTAAAATAATTCATCCAAATGTTATCTAAACATTTTAGGAAACCATGCCAATCTTGGAAAGTGACTAGAGAAGGGACCAAAAGACATATTTGCCATTGGCTCCCAAAATGACCAAAATGTCCATGCTAAACCCATAGCAACATAAAGACCATTTTAACCTTAACTCATTCCACTAAAGAGTTATGGTTGAACTCCAAGGACAAATATATAATATAATAAGCTCGTCATAAAATGACGGTTGTCTTCGACCTACCAAGTGTAATGACCTGAATGCCCCTCTATGTAACATCCATAATCGAGTCAGGTTATCACATGTACTATCAACCTTCCCGATTACATCTAAACCTTAGAACTTCATATCCTTAAACATAATCATCATTCAGATATCATTCTCTTGATCCAGGGAGCGATCCACAAGTTCAATATCCATATGGAACATCCATATACTAAGAACTTAGATTTTGATGATTAATCGGATAATTCTAAGGGGACGATCATTCCATCATTAGATGGCATAGATTCTATATTGTATCTGCACGTCCCAACTAATCAAGTCCAAGTACCCAAAACACAGAGATGTTGACCCATGAAAAGAATCTCACCCATAGTGAATTAAAGCACAAGAACTTGACTTCGTCAGTTCATCCACAAATGCTCAAGATTAAGAGCACCGGTCACTCAGTAGCATGAGGTGACTTGATCTCTCTCTGTGATAGTACTATTTTAGAGATCACACCTACCATGGTCCTGTTCAATGCATTGCATATGCACTAATGAGATGAATCCGGGAAAGCCCTCCCATGACTTAGGTAAGTCACCCTGAATACAGGAGAGTCTCTCATTATAACTTATACCAAGATAAAGTGCCCAGCTCTATCTCTCAGTTATGAACAAATATGATGTTTCCAATGTCCATGAATTAGACCTATCTGTGTGTAGACACTACACACCTAATTCATTTACTAGAAATAATGGGCCTTACACAACCATACATATATACATGTTTAAGCATAAAAGAGTCATTTCATTAAATAACTAGTAAATATCCGGTAACAAAGAATGAGAGTGCAGCTAGTGGGCTTTAGGGCATACACCAATCCCAACAAACTCCCACTTGCACTAAAGATCACTACTTCCTAACCTAACACCCATAGACTCAACATGAGAAGTGAAGACTTTCTCAGTAAGAGTCTTAGTGAATGGGTCAGCTAAGTTATTTGCTAAGCAATATGCTCCACCACTATCTCTCCATCCTGAATGAATTCCCGGATCAAGTGGTACTTTCTCTGAATGTGCTTGCCTTTCTTGTTATTCCTTGGCTCTTTGCACCGTGCTACAGCACCAGTGTTATCGCAGTACATGACAATCGGTTTTTGCACTGCAGGAACAACTCCCAATTCCAACAGGAATTTTCTGAGCCATACTGCTTCCTTCGCAGCTTCCGATGCCGCCACATACTCTGCTTCCATGGTAGAATCAGCAGTACAGGATTGCTTGACACTTCTCCATGATATAGCCCCTCCTGACAGAGTAAAAACGTACCCTGAAGTAGACTTTCTGGCATCTCTATCAGATTGGAAATCAGAGTCTGTATACGCCAATGGCGTTAGATCATCTGCTCGAAAGGTTAGCATATAATCTTTCGTTCTCCGAAGATACTTGAATATATGCTTAACAGCTGTCCAATGCATAGGTCCAGGGTTTGACTGATATCTGCTAACCATGCCGACGGCAAAGCAAATATCTGGTCTAGTACATAACATAGCATACATGAGGCTTCCAACAACGGATGCATATGGAACTCTCCTCATGCTCTCTATCTCTTCAGATGTCTTTGGACATTGATCTCGAGACAGTGGTACTCCATGTCTAGAAGGTAGGAGGCCCTTCTTGGAGTCATGCATGTTAAACTTGACCAATATCTTCTCAATGTATGAAGATTGGGATAGGGCTAACATCTTATTCTTGCGATCACGCAAAAGCTTGATCCCTAAGATATAGCTGGCCTCACCCAAATCCTTCATCTGAAATTGAGAGGATAACCAAACCTTTGTGGATGACAATAAACCTACATCATTTCCTATGAGTAATATGGCATCTACATATAGAACCAAAAATGCAACTGCTTTTCCACTTCCTTTCTTATACACACATGGTTCATCAATGTTTTGATCAAAGCCAAAGGATTTGACTGCCTGATTAAACTTGATGTTCCATGCTCTAGATGCTTGCTTAAGTCCATAAATGGACTTCTTAAGTTTACAAACCATGTTATCTTGGCCACTAGCAATGAAACCCTCTGGTTGCATCATATAGATGCATTCGTCAAGACTTCCATTAAGAAAAGCTGTCTTGACATCCATCTGCCATATCTCGTAGTCATAATGACATGCGATGGCCAAGAGAATCCCTATGGATTTAAGCATAGCCACTGGTGAAAAGGTTTCCTCATAATCGATACCCTCTTTCTGAGTATATCCTTTCGCCACCAGTCTTGCTTTGAAGGTTTCCACCTTCCCATCCACTCCTCTCTTCCTCTTGTAGATCCACTTGCACCCTATGGGTTTAATCCCTTCAGGTGCATCTACAAGTTCCCATACTTGATTGGAATACAAAGAATCCATTTCAGATTTCATCGCTTGCTGCCACATGTCAGCATCTATATCCATTACTGCTTCATCATAACTAGTAGGATCCTCAACCAGATCTTTAGAGTCTGTCTTAAAAGACACTCCTAGATATCTTTCTGGCTGTCTAGAAATTCTCCCACTACGACGAGGCTCCGGAGTGTTTAAAGGAATATCTTGTTCATCTACTGTCTTAGGATCTGGTACAGATGTTATAGGAGATCCTGGAAGAATCTCCTCAACGGTTTCTTTACAACTAAGCTCTTGGTGCATCATACAATCATCCTCCAAGTACCTAGCATGAGTGCTGATGAGCACTTTTTGCTCCTTTGGATGATAAAAGATGCCACCTCTCGTTCCCTTAGGATACCCAATGAAGTAGCACATTTCTGATCTGGGTTCTAGCTTGGTAGCTTTATCATTCAGTACATAGGCTGGACAACCCCAAATGTGGATGTCTTAAACTAGGTTTTCGACCTGTCCACATTTCTTATGGTGTCCTAGGTACTGATTTAGAATGTACCAGATTTAAAATATATGCTACTGCTTCTAGGGCATATCCCCAAAAAGATATAGGTAGGGTTGCATGACTCATCATGGACCTTACCATATCAAGAAAGGTACGATTTCTTCTCTCCGCTACACCATTTTGCTGGGGTGTACCCGGTGCAGACAACTGAGACACAATCCCATGTTGTGTGAGGTACTCCTTGAACTCACCCAGGAGGTACTCGCCACCTCGATCAGATCGAAGGTCTTTGATATGTTTCCCTAGTTGTAGCTCCGTCTCAGCCTTGAATTGTTTGAACTTATCAAACGCCTCAGACTTGCGTCGCATTAAGTATACATATCCATACCTAGAGTAATCATCGGTGAAGGTGATGTAATACTCATACCCTCCTCGAGCCGGTTTGTTCATAGGACCACACACATCAGTGTGAATCAATTCTAACAACTCCTTTGACCTTAGTCCCTTTCCAGAGAATGACCGTTTGGTCATCTTTCCCTTGAGACAAGATTCGCACTGAGGAAAAGGTTCGAAATCTAATGAGCTTAAGGGCCCATCTTCTACCAACCTCTGAATCCGTTTTAGGTTAATGTGACCCAAACGTAAGTGCCAAAGATATGTGTCATTGATTGAAGATACCTTCCTTTTAAGGGAAGTTGAGCCTTCTTGTTGTATATTATGCAGTGTGGGAGCAATAGGATATATATAAAATAAGTTGTCATGTATTCTACCGGAACATATAATATTTCCATCTCTACTGATATCAACACCAGAATGGAAAGAAACTGAATAATTAAATTCAATTAATCTGGAAACTGAAATTAAATTCTTCCTCATGTCCGGAACATAGAAAACATTATTTAAAACTAATATCCTATTACATGGAAAATGTAAGGTAACAACTCCTACTGCAACTGCCCAAACTTTAGCTCCAGTTCCGACTCTAAAGGCAAACTCTCCTTTCTTAATTCTCTGCATTATCTGAAACCCCTGCAATGAATTGCAGATATGATTAGTGGCTCCTGAGTCTACTATCCATGAGTCAGTAGAATCAACCACTAGACAAGTTTCAATGTAGTATGAAAAGATGTACCTTTCTTAACTGAGGCCAGGAACTTGGGACAATCTTTCTTCCAATGACCTTTGAGGCCACACTTGAAGCATTTCCCTTTGGGCTTTCCATCTGTACCCTTGTCCTTCTTATTACCAGTGTTGTCCTTTTTCTGCCCTTTTCCCTTATTCTGCTTCTTCTTGAACTTCTTCCCTTTCGGGTTCAGTTTAGAGGAAGACTGGGAAAAAATGAGCTTGGGCTTTGGGCTTCATGATGGCCTCTGCCGCCTGGAGTTCTTTCATTAACTCAGGTAGAGTCATGTCCATCTTGCTCATATTGAAATTGAGCTTGAACTGATTGAAAGAGTCCGGCAGAGTTTCGAGAATCATGTCAGTTTGACTCCCTACATCAATCTCAGCCCCTAGAATCTCAGCTTCATTGAAACAATCCATCAGCTTGAGCATATGCTCTCTGACAGGTGTTCCCTCAGCCATCCTAGCATTCATGATAGTCCTCATAGCAGCTTGCCTAGCTGGCCTGCTTTTGTCTGCGAACATCTCAGACAAGGACATCATGATTTCATAGGCTGTGTCCATATGCTCGTGCTGTGTTTGCAACACGTTGGACATGGAAGCAAGCATGTAGCATTTAGCCATGCTGTTCGCTTTCTTCCATTTCCTCTCAGCCTCTAACTGGTCATCAGTAGGATTAGCATCAATATCCGGACAGGTTTTCTACCAAGACATACTTGTACTCCTCAGCAGCGAGTACTATGTCAAGATTTCTCTTCCAATCTACGTAGTTAGGGCCAGTCAGTTTGTTCTCACGAAGAATGCACATCAACGGACTAAAAGAATCTTTTCCCATCTCTCTCTGGATATGAAACGGTTTATAATTAGACATGCAGTATATATGTAATATGCCTATGGTGCTTGTTACAAAAGGAAAAACAAAGCACAAAACTTTTTACATTATTCAACCCCAATCATAATGTATCAGTGTTTCAACCTCCTCATAGACCCTCCATCGAAGGGATGGCCGAGCCTACAGTCACGTTGAATTAAGGCATACTTATTTGGATTATCACTATCTGGATACACATCCAGTGGTAGTCCAATCATTGATTGGTTTGGCCTCATATGACAAATAACCTTAAACTCCTAGGGAGAGGTCATTACCGTCTTATGTCAAGTGTATAACCATCTCTTATGAAATTTCCCAGAATGTCTATGATTAAGTCTTCCGAAGGGAAGAGACTTTTATCCATCCTAGAAGTGAACTTTAGTAAAGAGCTCCACCGAAGGGATGGCCGCTCCCACCAACACTTCATTGACATTCTATAGAAGTGATCTTTAGTAAAGAACTCCACCGAAGGGATGGCCGCTCCTACTAACACCTCATTATGAATATTCACATTAGTTCACCCATTAATCCATCAAAGCGATCTTTAGTAAAGAACTCCACCGAAGGGATGGCCACTCCCACTAACACCTTAATGAGATAACATGAACCGAAATTGGAAGGCCGTGGGGTCTTTCCAAACCCCTCTCCCACTTGATTATTTATCACTAAGGTTTATACTTTTTGACCTTTACATTGTTTTACTCAAAAGCTCTTTTTAAATCTAACAACCTTGGTTAATTAAATTTATGACTTAATGTCTTAAGTTACCTTAAAAATAAATAACCTTTGCTTTAAAACATTTGAGAAAATCCCTTTAAAGAATCAAAAACCTATCTTGGGTTATGGAAACCCATAGGTAGCATCTAATTAGATTTTAGTTTAGCCTCTTTTGGAAACCAAGGGTACCAAGATAAACTAAACCCTATCCAATTTTAAACCTTAGACAAAATAGAAGGTGCTGGTCTAAGTCCCGTTTAAAACAATTTGCCAAACTAAAAACAATCTAATACAAAAGATGCCAATTTTAGAACCTAATGGTGGCCATGTTTCTAGGTGACAATTATAGCAATTATATAAAACATTCATCTATGCATTCCATATATAAAGCAAATAAAAGTATGCAATCCTTGATGGCTCCCTGCTCTTCGGACTTGTAGTCCTTATCGAACTAGGACATCAAAAATAGATCTCATCTTGCACCAAGAAGTCTTGTCTCCTCCACCACTAAAGATCCGGTTACTTGCAACCTTTCTTGAAACTTTCTTCTTCTTGCTTGTTCCAATAAATTAAATTTATACAAGCGAACCCATAAAAAACAAAACCCCAAATTACATTGGAGATACCTATGCTTTTCAAGAAAGCTTACATCAAGACTAGTTGGAATAAAAGTAAAGAAAGAATTACAACTTCCTATGATTGCTAAACGCGCAATCGTACACTTTCCAACTATTGAAAAAAAAATCCAAATCCACATAACAATCATGCGAACCATCAAGGATGTAATACATGGCTGCAAACAAAGAGGTTAGTGCATGCAAACACACTATGTGCATCATTAAACAAATCTGGAAAATAAATTCCAGCAGTGTTAATGAAACTTGCACACAACATGCATCACAACATAACTTTAATAGGGTGCCACATGCCCATAATCAATCTAGGATTAATTATACACAGCATGGGATCATGATTTCACATGGAGTGGCTCTGATACCACTGAAAGAAACTGCGATTCAGATCTGAATTAGCGGAAGACATTCATGGCTAATTTGTAACATGACAGATTTTAAAAAAAATCTGATTTGGGCAGCATAACTCAGCCATATAGATCGCATGAGAACTCCATGAATTCATGACCAACAAGTGTATAATTAAAGGAGAAAGAAGAAGACTATTACCTCGAAAATCTATAGACTTCAAATCTCTGAAAAAATAGATCCAAAGGCCCGAACTCAGACTTGCAATTAGCAAACAAGTTGCTGGAATTTTCTGCAGTAGTGTTGCCTTTGATCTTCTCCTCTATCTCACTTCCAAATCTGATTGGCTAAGATGGTGGGATCTTAATCTAGGAATTGAGAACTATTTTTCCAAGGAAAAATCTCAGACTTTGAAACTATCTTCAATGAAGAAGAAAAGAACCCAAAGCTGGACGTGTGGGACACTTTTTGCTCCACTATGTGTGTTGGACGTCCAAGGCTAGTATGAGGTTTCTTTTATAGAAACTTTGTGGAAGCTTTCCCAAAAAGTTATTTCTCCTTATTCTCAAAGATGTCCTAAAAGGAAACTATAATCTAAAGATTTATTTCCTTTAAGAAACACTCTAATAAGAAAAGGAAACTAAGGAACTTCCCATGCAATTAGTAATCCTAGTTGTACAACACTTACTAATTTTAAGTTCCTAATCCAAAAAGGAAACTTTCTCATAGGAATATTAGTCCAAAGAGGAGTCCAACCTTCCAAGTAGAGAGACCTACTTAAAATTGGAAACCTTACCCATGGAAATCCTATTATGGACGTCCCACATGCTAATGCACACCATGGCCCACATACAATTTATCTAGAATTAAATTCATGTATGCCATCAAAGGCCTATTTGAATTTAAACTCAAAATTATTTTTCCACTAAAATAATTCATCCAAATGTTATCTAAACATTTTAGGAAGCCATGCCAATCTTGGAAAGTGACTAGAGAAGGGACCAAAAGACATATTTGCCATTGGCTCCCAAAATGACCAAAATGTCCATGCTAAACTCATAGCAACATAAAGACCATTTTAACCTTCACTCATTCCACTAAAGAGTTATGGTTGAACTCCAAGGACAAATATATAATATAATAAGCTCGTCATAAAATGACGGTTGTCTTCGACCTACCAAGTGTAGTGACCTGAATGCCCCTCTATGTAACATCCATAATCGAGTCAGGTCATCACATGTACTATCAACCTTCCCGATTACATCTAAATCTTAGAACTTCATATCCTTAAACATAATCATCATTCAGATATCATTCTCTTGATCCAGGGAGCGATCCACAAGTTCAATATCCATATGGAACATCCATATACTAAGATCTTAGATTTTGATGATTAATCGGATAATTCTAAGGGGACGATCATTCCATCATTAGATGGTATAGATTCTATATTGCATATGCACGTCCCAACTAATCAAGTCCGAGTACCCAAAACACAGAGCTGTTGACCCATGAAAAGAATCTCACCCATAGTGAATTAAAGCACAAGAACTTGACTTCGTCAGTTCATCCACAAATGCTTAAGATTAAGAGCACCGGTCACTCAATAGCATGAGGTGACTTGATCTCTCTCTGTGATAGTACTATTTTAGAGATCACACCTACCATGGTCCTGTTCAATGCATTGCATATGCACTAATGAGATGAATCTGGGAAAGCCCTCCCATGACTTAGGTAAGTCACCCTGAATACAGGAGAGTCTCTCATTATAACTTATACCAAGATAAAGTGCCCAGCTCTATCTCTCAGTTATGAACAAATATGATGTTTCCAGTGTCCATGAATTAGACCTATCTGTGTGTAGACACTACACACCTAATTCATTTACTAGAAACAATGGGCCTTACACAACCATACATATATACATGTTTAAGCATAAAAGAGTCATTTCATTAAATAACTAGTAAATATCCAGTAACAAAGAATGAGAGTGCAGCTAGTGGGCTTTAGGGCATACACCAATCCCAACAGTAGCATGATACAGCTCTTCATAATCTTTCTCTTGATCTGACATCTCATCATCATGATCTTCATCAGTATCATTGTTAGACAAAGACCTAGCCATGAAAGCCACAAACTTGTCATTCACAGTTTCAGAAGTTTCAATTGAAGGATCTTGTTCTTCTTCTGATGACTGTTCCTCCCAAGTTGTGTTGAGAGCCTTTTTCAATGCACTCATTTTCTTGTTGGCACACTCACTAGTATAGTGACCATAGCCGTGGCACTCAAAACACTTAGTTCCTTTTGCAGAATCCTTTTTCACAAAATTAGAACTCTTCCACTTCACTTGTTTTAACTTCATGTACTTCTTGAAACAATTAAACATTTCAGCCATAACATGTTCAGCCTCAGATTCAGAATCAGAACCAGACTCAGTTTTCTTTTCAGGTTTCTTTCTTGATTCTGAGTTGGCTTTCAAAGCAATACCATTCTCTTTTGATTTTCCTTTATCCAAACGGTTTGCTTCAAAGGTTTGAAGATTTCCAACCAGCTGGTTTACCTTAAGGGTATCAAGATTCTTGTTTTCTTCAATAACATCTACTTTAGAATCGAACCTCGAAGGTAGAGACCTCAGAATTTTCTTGACAATCTTGTTTTCTTGAATTTCCTCACCCAGATTGAAAACAAAATTGACAATATCATTCAGTTTTGCATAAAATTGATCAAAGGTCTCATCTTCTTCCATCACAATGGTTTCAAATTCTTTAGTCAGCCTTTGCAATTTAGATTGCTTCACCGTGTCTGTACCCTCATTCACTGTCTGTAAGACTTCCCATGCTTCTTTTGCAGTTTTGCAAGTGAAAATTCTACGAAACTCTTCAGCAGACACTCCATTGTATATACTATTCACTACCTTGTTATTACAATTGGAGGCATGCTTCTCATCCTTAGTCCATTCAGCTTTAGGTTTAGGAACAGTTTGTCCACTAACCACAATTGTTAGTCTGGAGTAGCCCTCCTCAACAATATCCCAAACATCATCATCAATGGACTTAAGGAACTCAATCATCCTTTGCTTCCAATATGCATAATTAGAACCATCTAGCAAAGGGGGCTTAGAAGTTGATGTCCCTTCTCGATTGAACATCATTCTAGAAATCTCTTTAGATCAAACACAGCAAATTAGTATAACCAGCTCTGATACCAATTGAGGGTTTAGGGTTCGAGATCTCTAGATTGATCCACTTAATCAATCAAACAAAAAGTGTGCAAAAAATAATAATCTACGCAGCGGAAATAAAATCACAAGCACACACCACAAGGACACCAAATTTAAGGTGGAAAACCCAAACTGGGTAAAAAACCACCGATCCATACTGGATCTAATCAAACATTATGAATCTCGTAATTACAAGAAACTCAGATTTCTTTCCTAGATATCCCCTATCTAAAGACTAAAGTTACCTTGTGTCGCATCACGCTTCAACGACATCACACCGTTGATTGCAACAGATCCAGCGATAGACTCCTCAAATCTTCTACGCAAGAAGATGATCTTCTACAAGGGATGCAGAAGAAACTTGGCTCTCTAGGTTCTTGGCAGCACAACTCTTCAAAAATCTCTAGAGAAAATTTCTCTCAATTAAATCAATAATTCAGAACTTGAGAGATGATTTCTTTTTCTTTTTTTTTTTTTTTGTTGTGAGAAACACCCAATATATAGCCCCTAATTCGTGCTTAAGACTCCTTGTAATTATCCATTTAGAAAAAGAGTCTTTCTTAAACTTTAACACAGAGTCCGGAACCAACTGTGACTCAGCGCGTACCCTCGCTATAGCGAGGTGCACCCTCGCAATAACAAGAGGTGTCTCTGGATGGGAACACGAGCTAACGAAACTCTGTTTTTCTTAAGCTATTCTGTTACCATTCCATCTCATCTTTTAAATATGAGTCCTGACAGCAGCTGTTGTTGACCGATGTGACCTTTTGAGACCTGGCAACTTTAAAATTCTAACAAAAGGGTAGGGCGTTGATCTCCGTCTTCTCCTTCCTCTCTTTCTTCTATTCTACTGTTGTTATTGATTTGGGGATGAAGAACTTTTTTTTTTATTAGGGTTATGTTGACATCAAGTAACCAAGGGCAAAAACGGAATGAAATATTGGATTTGTTAGATATCGCGATCACTGAGAGGGGGGGGGGGTGAATCAGTGATTCTTTAAAAACAGGTCCAATTTAACAACAAAAGCAAATCAAATCACACAAGGACACCATATTTAACGTGGTTCACCGAAAGGCTAAGTCCACGGTTCAAAGACTGTCCGAACACCAATCCGGAACAGATCTGAATCTATTTAGTCGCACCAACGACAAAGAGCACCAACCCTTAGTTTCAGATAGCACCAACTATCTAGGAAGCACCTACTCCCTTGAGTCTCAGATAGCACCAACTATCTAGGAAGCACCGACTCCCTTTACAATTTATCTGCACCAACAGATAGGATCACCAAACCCCAGACACCAAGCACCAACTTGATGTTCTACAGAATAAGAGTAGAAACCTTTTTCTACAGCCCTTCCCCTCTACAATCTCTCTCTCTCAATCCCTTACAAATTGACAATTAAACATAAACAGAGAGACACTTATCTTATGGACGAAACACCATCTTCAAGAGCACATCCTCGTCCACACTTGCTGTAGAAACTTCTAACAAGACTGCACACAGCAACAACACCTTCTTCTCTCCAAAACCCTCTCTTTTCTTCTCTCTTCTCTTCTCTTCTCTTCTCTTCTGTCTCTCTTCTTGTGTTCTTAAAAACGAACCAAACATGCCTTTATATAGGTTATGGTAACCCTTAGGAGTGTTTAAATTAGGCTAGAATTCGTTTAGAAAGAGTCCCAAACGAAATACTTAAGTTTCCTGAATTTTCGTGCAAAACTTCTATTTCTGCGCAAATCAGGTTTCTCGTGTGTTCTACCGGTAGTACTTGCGGTAGAACAGATGAAATTCTCATGTCCAAGCTTCTGCTAGAATTTAAGCCACTTCTACCGGTAGTACTTGCGGTAGAACTTTCAGGGCAGCCACTTCTACAGGTAGTACTTGCGGTTGACAGATGGAAATCTTAGGGTCAGCCTTTTCTACCCCTTTTCTACCCCTGTTCTACCCCTGTTCTACCGGTAGAAATACCGGTTGACAGATGAAATTCTGATTTCCTATACTGTTCTGTTTCAGCTCTGTTTTCTCTTTGAAGCTCTATCAACACCACACTTGTGACATTGTGTTGACAATAATTCCAACACAAGATGATACTTGAGATACTAATTTCTTCAATTCTTCATTAAACTTCTCAAGGCATCTCAAATTCCAACAATCTCCCCCTTTGGAATTGTTGGCAACACTTTTGGAACTTCAACACTTAAACACATTAAACTAGTTGATCTTCATGAAGCTTCTTCAGAACCATAGTCTCCCCCTGTCTTTAAAAAAAATCAAGATCTCTA
Organism: Litsea cubeba; assembly: GCA_012931725.1. Lineage (NCBI taxonomy): Eukaryota > Viridiplantae > Streptophyta > Magnoliopsida > Laurales > Lauraceae > Litsea > Litsea cubeba. The sequence goes on from CM022944.1 coordinate 80,646,241, forward strand.
ACACTCTTGATACCAATCTCCCCAAAGTTATCATAGCATAACTTCTTCTAACATTGCTTTCTCCTAGCTTAAGTCTTTCTCCCCCTTTGACAACAAGTCCAAAGGGACCAACGAAGGAGCGAATATGATATTCAAGGAATACTTTGCTCCCCCTTTCAAGCACAACTCCTAAGGATTAGGAGAGTGAGTAACTCCTAATTTTTTTCGGAGATACTCGAAGACTTCTTTTGGCAGAGGTTTTGTGAAGATATCAGCAACTTGCTCAGTAGTTGGAACATATTCCAACTTTACCTCACCATCTGCAACCTTTTCCTTGAGAAAGTGATACCGATTTGCTACATGCTTCGTTCTAGAATGCTGAACAGGATTCTTGGAGATGTGAATTGCACTTGTGTTGTCACAGAGGATCGGCGTAGGATCCGTTGTCGGAACTCTTAGATCAAAAAGCATTTGCCGCATCCATAACACTTGTGTACAACAAGTTGCCGCTGCAATATATTCCGCTTCCGCTGTAGAAAGGGATACTGAGTCTTGTTTCTTACTATGCCATGCCACCAACCTGTCACCGAGATAGAATGCACCACCGCTTGTACTCTTGCGATCATCTATACATCCAGCCCAATCGGCGTCAGAGTATGCAACAAGAGTAAAGGATTTGCCTTTAGGATACCAAATGCCAAGCTCCATGGTACCTTTCAGATATCGAAATATCCTTTTTACTGCTGTGAGGTGCGTCTCAGTTGGTGATGCTTGAAATCGAGCCACCATACATACTGCTTGCAGAAGATCCGGTCTTGTAGCAGTCAAATAAAGCAAGCTTCCTATCATAGAACGATAAGTGGTGTGATCAACGGACGAACCCTTATCATCTTTGCTTAGTTTTGTGTTCGTTGTCATTGGTGTGCTCACAGGCTTGCTGTCTTCCATGTTAAATCGCTTCAGCATTTCCTTGATGTATTTCATCTGTGATATGAAAATACCATGTTTCAGCTGCTGAACTTGTAAACCAAGGAAGAACTTTAGTTCTCCAAGCATTGACATCTCAAATTCTTTCTTCATCTCTTCAGCGAAATTCCTGCACATTTCTTCATCATTGCCACCAAAGATTATGTCATCGACATAAACAATGACAACCAGCTGTTTGCTCAACTCTGTTTTGACATAAAGATTGCTATCAACCAATCCTTTACCAAAGCCGATCTTGCGGAGATAGAGGTCCAGCCTTGCATACCACGCCCTTGGCGCTTGTTTCAGCCCATAAAGAGCCTTTTTCAAGTTGCACACTAGGTCTGAATTTTTGCTAATGAGAAAACCATCAGGTTGCTCAATGTAGACCTCTTCTTCAAGTAATCCATTCAAGAAGGCTGACTTTACATCCATCTGAAATACCTTGAAGGTTTTGTATGCAGCCAATGCAAGAAACATACGAATGGCTTCCAGACGAGCCACCGGTGCAAAGGTCTCTTCAAAATCTATGCCTTCAACTTGAGCATAGCCTTTACAAACCAACCTTGCTTTGTTTCGTATGACCTGACCATCTTCATTCAGCTTATTCCGAAAGACCCATTTAGTACCAATAACATTCTTATCGGTAGGTCTAGAGACTAGTTCCCATGTGGAGTTCTTCTCAATTTGCTCCAACTCCTCATGCATAGCTTTCAACCAACTTTCATCGAGACTGGCTTCAGCCACAGTCTTGGGTTCAATGGTGGACACAAGTGAGTAATTGCTAACTACACTTTGTCTTGTTTTAAACACCGGCCTCAGGATCTCCAATGATTTGATCCTTAGGGTGTTGCTCTATCCAAGTGCTTTTCTTTCTAGATGTAGCATCCTCTGAGTCATCCTTTGATTTCTCAGAATCATTAGGTTTAGCTACTTCATCATCAATCTCACTCGAGTCCTCATAAACAGGACTGTCATAATGAGTTCCATTCTTTGATTCATAGTTTTCATCAATTCTAACATCAGCACTTTCTATGATTTTTCTGGTCCTTTTGTTAAGACATCTGTAAGCCTTACTAGATGAGGAATAACCCAGAAATATACCTTCATCAGCTCTTTCATCAAATTTGCCTGGATTTTGTTCAAGACGCTTGATGTAACACTTGCTACCGAAGACTCTGAAGTGCTTGACTGTTGCTTTTCGCCCAAACCATAGCTCATAAGGAGTTTTGACTTCATGTGGCCTGATCAAGCATCGATTCTGAATGTATACAGCCGTATGGATTGCCTCCTTCCAGTATTTGTCAGCTAGCTTGCTCTCAGTTAGCATTGTACGAGCCATCTCTTGAACGGTGCGATTTTTCCGTTCCACAACTCCATTTTGCTGTGGAGTTCTAGGGGCTGAATACTGTCTTTGAATGCCATGGTGCTCACAATAGTTAGTGAACTCTTCAGATGTGAATTCACCTCCTCGATCAGACCTTAAAATCTTGATACGTTTTCCAAGCATATTTTCAACCTGTGCTTTAAACACTTTAAAACGATCAAGTGCTTGATGTTTATGCTTAAGAAATAATACCCATGTCATACGAGTATAATCATCAATGCATAACATAAAATACTTATCTCCATTGGTGCTTTGAGTTCGCATCGGTCCACAGAGATCAGTGTGCACTAGCTCAAGAGGTTTCTTTGAATGATGCTCCTTTGACTTGAACATTACCCTCGCTTGCTTTCCCTTTTGACACGAATCGCAAATGGGGTTGGAAGGCTTTTCAACTGTAGACATACCTCTGACAGCCTTTGAATTGCAAATCTTTGACATGTTATCAAAGTTTAGATGCCCAAGGCGTTTGTGCCACAACCAACTTTCCTCTGTCCGACTCATCAAGCAAGTCTTTTCAGCTCCATCTGACAATGTATAGAGATTTCCAGCAGTCCTAGATCCAATAGCCACTGTTTTGCCGTTGCTACACTTCTTGATAGCAAACCCATTCTTAGTGAAGACAACTTCATGGCCTTTGTCACAGATCTGGCTCACACTTAGCAAGTTGTGTCTTAGTCCAGACACATATAAGACCTCGTCTGATCTGATCTTGTTTGCCTTTAGCTGAACAACACCTTTTCCGCAGATTTTGGCACCATCATTGTTACCAAACTTCACTGATCCGCCTTCATAGTGCTGTAATTTGACGAACTTTTCTTTATCGCCTGTCATATGGCTTGAACAACCACTATCAAGGACCCATGGTGCTGCCTTCTTTTGTGCATTGAATGCCATTTGCACAATGAGAGATTCCTTGGAATTATCTTCCCTTTTCTTTGCCCTCCATGCCTTAACTAACTTGGGTTTCTTTTCAACCTGAAATTGGTTAGCAATAGGCAACCTACAATCCCTAGCCAAGTGTCCATAATTATAACACTTATGGCACTCAATTTTGTGGCCGTTTAGGATTGAGAAAGGGTTCCTAGTCACTAATGGACTGTTTCTAACATAGAATCTACAATCAGCTCTTTTATGTCCATATCTATTACAATGACAGCAATAACCATAGAATCTGAACATTCTTCCTTTCTTAGGTGGCTGGTTAAACTCCACAAACCTTTTCTTATTGACCATCTCAATACTAGGCTGAATTTGAAGCTTTGTAGCCTTGAGAGGTATGGCACTTTGTTTCATAAACAAAGAAGGTGCAGCTTTAGAGGACTCTCCGGTCTCAAATCCAATACCAAATTTATTGTGGAAGGGCTTTTGAACTTTCAGAATTTCATTGAGTTTCATTGTCCCTTCAATTGCTTGGAGCACTTTAAGTTTTCGGCTACTTTCCAAGTTTTCAGCCTTTGCTCTAGCGATTTCGGTTTCAAGTTTCATAGCCTCTTCCTTTTTGATACTTATTTGATTTTGAAGGACTTCCACCATTCTTTTATATTCTTCAACTTGAGTTTTCAAAGCAATAATTGAACTTTCAGATTCATGAAGAAGTTTCAGATTTTTCTTACTTGTTTTTCGTTCCATGCTAAGCTCCTCAAGTGCGGCAATGAGTTCTTCTTCGAGATTGACCTCAGCCTCCTCTTCCTCTTCCGGCTCTTGCTCCTCTTCTTCTTCAACGGTAACCATGAAGAGAGCTTCAGTTGCCTCGGCTGATTCATCATCGTCTGAAGTTTCAGACGTGCTGTCATTATATTGACTGATGAAGCTTTTTGCTTTGCCCCTCTTTCTGAAATTTTTCTTCCACTTACTCTTATCTACATAAGAGTCATCATCATTATTTTCTTTCAGCGGACACTTCGCAGCAAAGTGACCAACACTGCCACAATTGAAGCATTTAAAGGGTAGCTTCCCTTTGTACTTTCCATTGCTTCCTTTCTTCAGCTTTCTAACAAATTGAGCCTCAAGCTCATCATCATCAGTATCAGAATCATGACCAGCAGTCTCTTTTCCCTTTTTCTGAACTTTGAAGGCCGCTTCTCTATCAGATGAAGACGTCTTACCTATGCGCATCTCATAGGCAGTGAGTGAACCATGCAACTCATCCATGGAAAATTCATTCAGATCCTTAGCTTCTTCTATGGCTGAGACTTTTGAATCAAACCGGGGAAGAAGAGATCTTAGAACCTTTTTGACGATGACTGGTTCTTTAATCTCCTCCCCTAGTCCACGAATGTCATTCGTGACTTCATTCACTCGTTGCAAATATGAGTCAACATTCTCGCTTTCCTCCATGCGAAGAGATTCAAATTGAGAGCGATGGGTTTGCAATTTTGCTTCTTTGATCTTCTCATCTCCTTCATGAATGCTTTTCAACTTGTCCCATATTTCCTTGGCTGTTTTGCATGCAATTACTTTGACCAGCTCGCTGTCCACAAGGCCACTAAAGAGTGCATTCTGCGCCTTAGAGTCGTTGTCTGCTAACTTCTTCGTTGCAGCATCATTGGGTACAATGGCAATATTGTAACCGACTCTGACAGTCTCCCAGACATCATAGCCAAGTGACTTAATGAAAGCCTGCATTCTGATCTTCCAGAAGGAGTAATTAGAACCATCAAACAAAGGTGCTTTCTTATTCCCTGTATTGGTTGCCATGTGATTTGACAAGAGATCACCCTTAGCGTGTTAAGCTTTTCAAGGGAACCTTATGCTCTGATACCAATTGTTAGATATCGCGATCACTGAGAGGGGGGGGGGTGAATCAGTGATTCTTTAAAAACAGGTCCAATTTAACAACAAAAGCAAATCAAATCACACAAGGACACCAGATTTAACGTGGTTCACCGAAAGGCTAAGTCCACGGTTCAAAGACTGTCCGAACACCAATCCGGAACAGATCTGAATCTATTTAGTCGCACCAACGACAAAGAGCACCAACCCTTAGTTTCAGATAGCACCAACTATCTAGGAAGCACCTACTCCCTTGAGTTTCAGATAGCACCAACTATCTAGGAAGCACCGACTCCCTTTACAATTTATCTGCACCAACAGATAGGATCACCAAACCCCAGACACCAAGCACCAACTTGATGTTCTACAGAATAAGAGTAGAAACCTTTTTCTACAGCCCTTCCCCTCTACAATCTCTCTCTCTCAATCCCTTACAAATTGACAATTAAACATAAACAGAGAGACACTTATCTTATGGACGAAACACCATCTTCAAGAGCACATCCTCGTCCACACTTGCTGTAGAAACTTCTAACAAGACTGCACACAGCAACAACACCTTCTTCTCTCCAAAACCCTCTCTTTTCTTCTCTCTTCTCTTCTCTTCTCTTCTGTCTCTCTTCTTGTGTTCTTAAAAACGAACCAAACATGCCTTTATATAGGTTATGGTAACCCTTAAGAGTGTTTAAATTAGGCTAGAATTCGTTTAGAAAGAGTCCCAAACGAAATACTTAAGTTTCCTGAATTTTCGTGCAAAACTTCTATTTCTGCGCAAATCAGGTTTCTCGTGTATTCTACCGGTAGTACTTGCGGTAGAACAGATGAAATTCTCATGTCCAAGCTTCTGCTAGAATTTAAGCCACTTCTACCGGTAGTACTTGCGGTAGAACTTTCAGGGCAGCCACTTCTACCGGTAGTACTTGCGGTTGACAGATGGAAATCTTAGGGTCAGCCTTTTCTACCCCTTTTCTACCCCTGTTCTACCCCTGTTCTACCGGTAGAAATACCGGTTGACAGATGAAATTCTGATTTCCTATACTGTTCTGTTTCAGCTCTGTTTTCTCTTTGAAGCTCTATCAACACCACACTTGTGACATTGTGTTGACAATAATTCCAACACAAGATGATACTTGAGATACTAATTTCTTCAATTCTTCATTAAACTTCTCAAGGCATCTCAAGTTCCAACAGGATTTTGGGCTAGAAGTCCTAGGCCGTCATTATAAAAATTTAGAGTCCTCAATTGTAATTACCCTATTTAATGGGGGTTTTGAAGTAAATGTCCCTTAAAATAAAGAAGGAACTTTTAAAATCTTGTATTTTGATATGACCCCTAATCTTTCTTTTTTCTTTTTTTGAGGAATTTACCTGGTAGAGCCCAGTATAGCCCTATACGTGCTACGAGGACCTCGTTTCATGTTGGATACGAGAGGGGTCCTCAAGGTCCCTTTTTTTTCTGTCATTTAGCAAATGGTCGATATCAACTGACCATTTTGCGGGAACCCAAAACGAAAATGGGTTTTTCAAGAGGAAGAAGATGGGAGGGGAGGAGGAGGGAGAAGAGTGGTCGATATCGACCATAAAACTGTCATCTTTAATTGTCGATATCGACAACATAACTGAAACACAAAAAATACAGTCATTGTCAGTGTCGACCACTTTTATTGTCGATATCGACAACATAAATGAAACACAAAAAATACAGTCATTGTCAGTATCGACCACTTTTATTGTCGATATCGACCACTTTAAAACAAAAGTGAACAAAAGGATGATGACAAAGATCAGTGCTCCGTTTGGAGATACAAAACCTGTAAATTACAGAAGCAGGCCATTACAGAAACCTCCTTTCTTCATGCTTGGGACTGGTGAAGAGTGTCACATGGCAGAAGCCAAATATTGTACTACACTTTCTCATTAAACCAATAGACCGATGTTAAAATATAAATAACAAAACAGGAAACCAACTCACAAGAAATTGAGCTCCTTGTTTTTATATAAAGTTAACTGCAAAATGATTAGAATTAAATGAAATGGTTAAGAGTATGTCTAATGTGAAGCCATTACACAATTTACAATAAGCAGTTCACTTTCATATGCAACTATAACTGGCATCATCATTTCTCTTCTCATGTTGGCAAATCAACCCAATGCACCTCTCTCCATCCCCTCACTCTGCCCCAACGGCCAATAGTAGACTTCCATTTCAATTCTACTTGCAAAAAATTCAGCTTAAATTGGTGCCTAGAAAGGCTTGACATTAAAGGACCTTCACCATTGTGACTGCATCAGGGATCATCCCATCAGACAACATTGTACGAAATGCCCCCATCGACTCATTGGCAAAACCATTATGAGCACAAGCACTTATCAAAGCAGCCCAAGAGACAACATCTTTCTTGAACATTCGGCAGAAGAGATCCATTGCATCCTCAAAACAAGAACACTTCATGTACATGTCAACCAGAGCAGTAGACACAGCCATATCTAATTCAAATCCTTTTCTAGCAGCCAACTGATGTATCCTCCTGCCTTCATTTAAATCACAAGCTACTGCACATGCTTGCAGAGCACTAACAACAGTGATCGAATTCGGGGCAATTCCCTTCTCAATCATCTCACTAAAAAGACCAAGAGCTTCAACTGCATTCCCATTTTACAAATATCCAGCAATCAAAGAGCTCCAAGAAACCACATCTTTCTTCAACATTCTATCAAACGGATTCCTCGCGTTATCCATGTGACCCACTTTGGCATAAAAATTCAAGAGAGAATTAGCAAGAGACAGGTCATGTTCAAATCCTCTCCTAACCACAAACCCATGACAACACCTTCTAGACCCAAGATCCCCACATTGCACGCTGGCCGAAATCGCACTAACAAGCGTCACGAGATCAGGATCCAAACCACCCATTATGAGCACAACCACTTATCAAAGTAGCCCAAGAGACAACATCTTTCTTGGGCATTCAGCGGAAAAGATCCATTGCATCCTCAAAACAAGAACACTTCATGTACATGTCAACAAGATCAGTAACCACCGAAGTCCACAGAATAACATCGGGTTGAGGAAATTCATCAAACAATTTATGTGCATCACTCATTTCCCCGCGTTTCCCATACAATTCAACAAAAGCTACACCCACAAACACATCCAAATCAATCCTCTCCAACTTCTTCATGAGCCCATGAATCGCCTTGCCCGACGCAAGCGCTGATAACCCAGAGCAGGCCTTGAGCGCGATGGGCACGGTGAAGTTGTTGGGCATTTCGACCACTGTCACACCCCGAAACCGGGCCCTGCAGTGATCCGACCTCGGGATGCGAAATTTTGGGATTAATTAAGATTTTTGCTATATTTCCCAAGATCCGCGTGAATGAGGATAATCAAATTCCATCACGATCAGAATATATTTTTCGCGGAAGCTAATCATGGCGTTACGACCCGGAGTCCGTGTCGCACTCAACCAATATCATAAAGCCATCACATAACCAGGCTGATACAGATCATAAATCATGGAATACTGAGCTGGCAGTAACAGGACATTTTATTTCCCACATATGTTAAAAATAACAAGTGTCTTAATTACAAATCCCAAGAAAAAGGCTAACAAAGCCATTCAAAGTATCCAACTAATAGAAATACTACCCCCAATACTTAGATACGAACTCCGGAGCCAAACTTGACATCTATATGACATCAAAGGCAGCCTCTCGCGTCAGACCGGCGGCTCGACCGCCTCCTCCGATCAAACACCTAAAAAGGGGAAGAGAAAGAGTCCTGGCACCAAACAAAGGGGGTCAGACACGATGGTCTGGCAAGCAAATAAACAGGTAATATGGAAAAAGGGCATTTATAAAACCTTATGAAATAATTGTAAATCCATTTAAGGTGTCTAAACAATAATAGTAATAAACCATGATAAAACGGTTGAAAGACTGAACATAAATATCAAAGCAGATAAATGAACCGTATCTGAAACATAAATATCTTAAAAAGACAACAGACTGCATAAAACATTTAATAATTGGTAATACATTTAAAATCCTGAATAATAAAGACAATAAGATTAAAGATCGATGTCTTGAATATTAACAATCCAAAGACTATAATAAGCTGAAGTAAACAAGGATTATAAAAAAAAATACCAAGCGGATAAACATTGGCACACCACATATAGCTATATTCTCCTATTACCGAAGTAACAAGAGCAGACAGAACCGTAGCCACTACTCGTGGGACCGGAACGAACAAAGTCGTTATCAGACAAAACCGTAGCCACTACACATGGGACTGGAAACAGAACCGTTGCCATGGTCGGTACAGATAGAATCCAAGCTACAGCTGGCAGACAAATTAAAGATCCCAAGCCGGGAGATCAGCCCGACAAGGTGCCTAAGCCTAGTGGTGCCTTTAGTTTTCAAAACCTGAACCAATACAAATCAAAATAATAATCCCTTTGGCTCATGGGCTCACACTACAAAGCTCTGGCCCCATCTTGCCTCGAGGTTTTATTCTCAAAATAATAGTCCATTTGGCTCATGGGCTCGCACTACAAAGCTCTGGCCCCATCTTGCCTCGAGGTTTTATTCTCAAAACAAGTAGTTTTATCGATATTTCGTATCGTGGCAACCCCTCAATTCATTTCAAATCACCGAGGTTATCAAAGGTTGTGAAATCACATAAATCCTTTCAAATTAATTTGCCGAAGAACCCATGTACATTTTCTGACTTGGAATGGAATGGAACAGTGTAGAATGACTTAATGACTTACCAAGGGACTATCTCAATACACACTTAACTTTTAAACATTGATTAATAAAAGAACATGTTTGATGCCAATGAAAATCAACAACATTTAAAATGATAAAGTGTGCATTGAGATTAGAAAGATTCCCGGGTAAATTCCACCTATATTCATTCTCTCATTGTTCTCATTCCATTTCACAAATTTTCAAGTATCACAATTTATTCAAATCTTTCATGGGCTTTTAGGCATTAAAAGGAGATTAATGGGTCACAAAACAAGGAGGACAAATGGGCTGAAATGGGCCTGAAAAAGAACCCGAAGACAGCCCGTAAAACAGCCTAGAAGATGGGCCTAGACAGACCTGGGCTCGCTCGAGCGACCCAGGGTTCGCTCGAGCGAAGCCCAGACAGAACCTGGTCTGCTCGAGTGGCCCACTGGGTCGCTCGAGCAGACTGGGCTCTGTCCCAGTCCGGGTTGAGTGCAGAAATGCACTCTTTTGTGCATTGTTTGATTCTTTTTCCCACCTCTTCTCTTCCACAATCAATCTCATACATTCTTGGGCTTCTCCTCACCACAACAAACTCCATTAATCATCAATACACTTATCCATTCCATCATTCAAACAAATCCAATATGAACATAACACTTTCATCCACTAAAACCTTGAAATCTTTGAAAAACATTAATGTCAGACCCCGACCCAGGTTTGGAATATTAAATTATATTTTAATCATGATTAGTTGATAAGTGGGGTTAGTGGACGATTAGCTTATTTTCTTAATCTAGATTAGAATGTTTGAATAGCTTTGGGAATTTTTGAGAGTCGTTGACTTAGGCTTGACGCGGGCCGGGGCGCCCGTGTGTTATGTGTGAATTTTTGGGGTTTAACTTCAATTTTTGTAAAATCCCAATTTTTTGCATTTTGACTCATTTCATTTAGATTATCAACTTTCATGTTTTGACCATTTCGATTTAATGATCAGAAATCGCGTTTTTCGAGAAAGAGTGGCAAAACTGACCTTTCACACAAAATCTATACCCAAATTTCAAAAATTTCAAAAATTGACAAAATTATACTTTTTGGATAATAGATATTTCGCTGATCATTTTTGTCTTCTTCGTCATTTCCATTCGGGGCCCGCAAATGCCATTTTTAGCCTTGTGAAGATTGGGACCCAAAAACCCATCTTATAAGAGATGAGCTGTCTTCTTCTCCTTCATTCTTCTTTTCCTGCACGGTTTGGAGCCAAGGGTTTTTCCCTCTCTTCCAACAACTTTCTCTCTCATCTGGAACACCTATCTCTTGGAGATTTCATGGAGGATTGATCTCCTAGGTTTCTTCCTCATCATTCAAGCTTTCCAAAGACACCTTTTTCAAAGGATTTGAGCTAGGGCAAGGTTCTCTTTCAAGCTTCTCTTATTCGTTTGAGCTTTTCAAGGTTAGCAATGGCTTTCTCAACTTGAAATCTTTGTTTTCCTCTTCATTTAGAGTGTTTTCATCACACATGCAAGAGTTTTCCCTTGAGATTTACAAATGTTGATTTTTAGGGTTCTTCTTGGGGAACTTTTGGGGGTTTTTGTAGATTTGGAGCTTGAGGCCCTATAGAGTTGTTTGAGGAGTGATTTCTCTCCTTTTGGCTTGAGGCAAGCAAATTTTCATATATTGAGATTGATTGATCTTCTATATTGTGAATGTTGGATTTTTCTATGCATCTCTCTTCATTTCTATTTCCCCTCTTTGATCATTAGACGGATTACTTTGCTATGCTCATGAAATAGTCTCATTTATTTACCTTGAGATGTTGTTTTCAACAATGTAAAGATTTGGATCAAATATGTTTAGCTAGATGGTGTTTAATGCTTTGTTAAAATTTGATTTGTTTGAGAGTTTGAATGAATTATTGTGATGGTTCAACGGAGTTGAATGAAGACATGAGGGAACCAAAGTGGTATAGAAGATACATATGTAAGAGAAGGAAGAAGAAAGAAGTGAAAAAGAATCAGAAAAGGAGGCAGAAAACCACCCCCTGACGGGCTGGACAGAGGACCAGCTCGCTATAGCGAGCCAGTCCTCTGCCTGGCGAGTGTCAGGCAGAAGCCTAGCTCGCTATAGCGAGCTTGGGCCCGCAATAGCTAGCCAGGCCTCTAGAATGGGCCCGCAATAGCAGAGGAAACCTTGTGGATTTTACCGACTTATAGGATATTGGATTGGACAACATGCAGATGCAAGTGTATACCTCAGTTATGGTGATGTCCCTTTTCTTGGTGAGAATGATCTTCGTGATGTTTTCATCTTTTAATTTGTTACATTTTTTCTTAATGTCTATGATTTATCCGCGTAGTATTTAAACAATGGATTTATGTTTCTTCTTTAAGGCTTATTTTGAATTATAAACTATATCATTATACTCTTTTCATGAGTCGCATGATTTTGTTTTCATAAGGATTTGTGTTTCGAATTTTTGTTTAATCTCCTTTAGATATTGTTTTACAATGACCTTAGAATTTTGCTCTTGTTTTAATTCTCTTAAATGTTGACATCTACATTTCAAAACCTTAAAGATTTCAAAATTTTGTATATGTTTGGTTAGAAATGGAGGAATGTTTTTAATGTTGGATTGTAGAGACTAGTGCATAAACTGATCTTTAAAAACATGTAACTAAAATTGTGTTTCTTTTTCCAAAGCACAGTGTGAAATTTCTATTTCATTGATTGATTTTCTTTGGCTATGTAAAATGAATTTCCTAGGGGTTTTTGTGTTTAGATTATATGCAGATTTCCTACATTTGTTTTAACGCTCATCTTTGTTTAGATTTCCGCAAGATTTTTATGAACAAATGAGTTCAGATTTCAACAAGGTTTAGTGTTTAACTGACACTCAGATTTTTGTAGATTTTCGCAAAGTTTAATGTATGGTCATACTACATGAATTTGATTTATTTTGAAATCCTGATTTGGAATGGTCGAGTGTTTCAATGATTTGTTTAGTTATGGAAATATGAATTTCAAAATGAATAATGTTATTTCATACTCAGACTTTGAGAAAACCTTATTTATTAAGCCTTATTTGATGATTTGGAAGTTCAATTTCTACTATGTTTTAAAATGATGAAATTTAGCTAAGTAATTGTTTTAGTCATTATGTTTAAGATTTTAAGATTTTTTTTGCATTGAATGGAGTGAGTGGTAATAACTTATGGTTGGAGTTGGAAGTGTAAGAATTGAAGGGTTGATGGATGTCAAGGAATACATTGGTTCAGTTGGAGACAAAGTTGGATCTATGAGAGAGTAAACATCATACAAGACTTGGATTGAAAGTTTCACTTATCAGGGATTGATGCCAGCTTGGCAGGTTTATTTGGTTGATAACACAGTATCAGGTAAGAGACCAAGAACAACAAGTCGATAGAATCAGATGTGGACAAGAATTCTGAGCACGGCACATAAAGATTAGAATATGGAGTTGTGAACACAGATTGGATTTCCAAGGTTGACTTTACGTGTCAAGGGTAGAAGACTTGAGGAGTGAAATCTGAAGAAACAAGCCATGCGAAGTTTCGACACAGAACGACTCAGCAAGTTATGGCAGTTTAACTTTTGGTGTATAGCAGTGTGACATCTAGGTTGTAGCAGACCAAGTCAGTGACAGGAGACCAATAGAATTTGGAGTTGTAATTTCAGAACGAAGAAAGATTGACGGTATTCTTGGAAGCCAAAATCTGAATGGTACAGCATAAGTAGGTATATGGAATTCCATAATTTTTCGGGATGAAGATTTTTCAGAGAAAACATGTCTACGATCACATCTTTGTACAAGCGTCAGGAGCACCGTGTACAGCTTTGAAGGACTTAAGGCACAGAATTCCAAAGTGATAGAGAGAAACAGAACTTGCAGCTTCTTGAACCGACAGTGACTGATGAGATAAGTAAAATAAATGATCCAGTACAGGAACGACAGATGACACCAAGGATACTTAGGAGTGTTGGACACCAGTTTAGTCAGGGAAGTATGTTTTCAAGCAGATATGTGGAACAGTGTGAAGCCTTCGACCGAATCAAAAATGTTGTTTGCAGGCGCACCTCAACGTCAGGTTTGATAAGAGGGTATCTCAGTTGCCGAGGTCTAGCATAGGGTGTCAGTGTTTTCGTTTGTCTTTTGGGTTTTTGATTTTGATGTGGTTTAGACCATTTGGAGGACCTAATGGGTGCTAAGGGGGGGAGGATGTGAGACCCCGACCCCCAATCCCTCTGTTTAGTATTGTTTTAATCGTGGTTTAACTTGTTAAGTGAGATTTGATTTAGTTTGACCTTGTTTTAGAGTCTGACTAGATTTTTTCCATAGCCTTTGAGATTTTGAGGACCGTTGACTTTGATTTGACCCGGTCCATATGATATGTATTTTTATGAGAAATTTCTTTTGGTTTCTAAAAATTCTGAATTTGGTGTATTTTGACTCATTTTATGAAGTTTAACAACTTTCATGTTTTGACCATTTTGATTTGATGATCAGAAAATGCGTTTTTCGAGAAAAAGGGCAAAACTGACTTTTCACATTAAATCTGTCCATGAATTTCGAAAATTTCAGAAATTGGGGAAAATATACTTTTTGGAAAGTAAATATTTCGCTGATCATTTTTGTCTTCTTCGTCGTTTTCATTCGGGGCCCGCAAATGTTAGTTTCAGCCTTGTGAAGATTGGGGCCCATGGGGCCCAGCCCACTTAGCCTTATAAAACCACCATTTGGGTTCTCTTCTCTCCCATCCTTCATTTTCCTGCAACAAAGGGGAGGAGATAGGGTTCTTCTCCCAGCCCCCTTCCTCTCTCCTCATGTGTCTCTTGTTCTTTGATGCTAAATGGAGGAATGATCTCCTCATCTTCTTCTCCTCTCTCTTGGCTTCCCAAAGATGCCTTTTTCAAGGATTTTGAGCTAGAGCAAGGCTCTCATCTAAGCTCCTCTTCTTCGTTTGGGCTTTTCAAGGTTAGCAATGGCTTTCCAAACCTTAGATCTTTGTTTTCCTCTTCATTTAGAGTGTTTTCATCACTCATGCAAGAGCTTTCCTTGGAGATTTGAGAAAAATGGATTTTTAGGGTTTTCTTTGGAAAATTTTGGGGTTTTTGTAGGTTGGGAGCTTGAGATCCTAGAGCTTGGGTTGTGGAGTCTTATTTCTCTCAATTGACTTGAGGCAAGTGAATTTCACAACTAATATGATGATTCATCTCATTTGGTTTCATTTCATGGCTTTTTCTTTTTATGATTTAATCCTTTTGATTTATGGATTTACTTTGATTGAATGAACCAATGTTATGTGGATTTCCATTTATGTTATGGTCTTACAATGTATTGGAAGTTTGCTTTCATCTTGGTCATGTAGAAAATTTGATTTCTTTGTGTTAAGAGTTGGTGTTCAAAGAAATGGGGAAAAACTTTGATTTTAAAAAGTGATTGTTTGGTTAATTGGGTTGATAATGAATGGTGATTTGATGAGTTTGGAAGGTCAAGGAAGGGCCCAAATGATCTAGGAAATTTGTATGAAAGATGTGGGAATGAAAAAGATCTCAAAAGATGGAAAAAAGAGGGAGAAAATGCCCCACGAGCCGGACTGGACAGAGCCCAGTCCGCTCGAGCGACCCAGTGGGCCGCTCGAGCGGACCAGGTTCTTCCTGGCTCGCTCGAGCGACCCACTGGGTAGCTCGAGCGACCCAGGCTCTGTATGGGCTTCGCTCGAGCGGGCCTGGGGTCGCTCGAGCGAGCCCAGCCCAGCCTGGGGGCCTGATTCAGGCTGATTTCTGGGTCCATTTAAAAATCAGTTTTGGGCCTGTTTTTGGGGTGTTCTTTGGGCCTATTTCTTGGGCCATTCAAGTCAGTCTTTGGGCCATTTCAAGACCTGATATTGGGCCATTTCAGGACCAGATATTGGGCTTATTTAAAACTTGTTTTGTGGGCCATTCAAGGTTTAGTTTTGGGCTGTTTTAAAACCTGTTTTGTGGGCCATTCAAGGTTTAGTTTTGGGCTGTTTTAACACTTGTTTTGTGGGCCTGGTTCAGGTTAGTTTTGGGGCTGTGTTTAAAGTCTATTTTGTGGGCTTGGTTAAGGTTGGTTTTTGGACTGTTTTTAAGGATTGTTTGGGCCATGTTTAAAGGGCTGTTTTGGGTTAAATGAGTAGATTGTTTTCGACTCGGTTTAAGGCCAGATATGGGCCTGTTTTAAAGAGTTTTGGGATTACTTGTGATGCTTGGAAAATTGTGAAATGGGAATGGGAATGAGGTGAGAATGAGCATATGTGAAATTACCCGGGAACCCTTCAAGTCTCAATACGCACTTTATCATTTAAATATTATGGATTTTCATTGGCATCAGACGCACTCTTTATTAATCAATGTTTAAAGGGTAAATGTGTATTGGGATGGTCCTTTGGTAAGTCATTAAGTCATTTTCCACTATCCATTCCATTTCAAGTCATAGAATGTATTTGTGTTTATATTCTTGGTAAACTAATTTGAATAGCATCGGTGATTTGTTATAAAATCATGGGGTTTTCCATGTTCGAAAGGATTGATCGTATGATTTTATACAAATCACTTTGATGTGTATTTGAGCGGTTTACCATGGATATTCGTATGTTTTCTCCGAATCGATTTGAAAGGAGATTAGAGTGGTTCGTCACATTCGGGATTTCTTCGATGAGACTGTTATTTTGATAAGACTAGTATTTTGAGAATAAAAACCTCGAGGCAAGACGGGGCCAGAGCTTTGCAGTGTGAGCCCCTGAGCCAAAAGGGACTAGTATTATGGTTTGATTTGTATCGGTTCGAGTTTTGAAAAAACTAAAGGCACCACTAAGCTTAGGTCACCTTGTCGGGCTGATCACTCGGCTTGGGATCTTTAATCTGTCCGCCAGCTGCAGCTTGGATTCTGTCTGTACCGACCATGGCAACGGTTTCTATCTGCCGGTCCCATTTGTATGGCTACGGTTCTGATTTTGATCTGCCGGTCCCATTTGTATGGCTACGGTTCTGATTCTATTTCCGGTCCCACGTATAGTGGCTACGGTTCTGTCTGCTCTTGTTACTTCGGTAATAGGAGAATATAGCTATGTGTGGTTGCCAACGTTTTATCTGCGTATTACTTTGTTTTATGGTTCTTGTTGTTTATACTCTTCATGCTTTAAATTGGTTAATGTTTATGATATCGATCTTTTATCATATTATCGCTATTATTCGGGATTTGAAATGTATTTCCAACTATTAAATGTTTTATGTAGACTGTTACCTTTTCAAGACACTTATGCTCAGAGTCTGTTCATTTACTCGCTTTGATATTGACGTTCGGTCTTTCGATCGTTTTATCGTGATTTATTGTTATTATTGTTTAGACTCTTTAAATGGTTTTACAATGATTCCATAAGGTTTTTTGAATGTCTATTTGTTACATATTACTTGATTATTTGCTTGCCAGACCGTCGTGTCTAACCCTGTTTGTTTGGTGCCAGTTTCTTCTCTCTCTGTTTTTAGGTGTCTGATCGGAGGAGGCGGTGGGACCGCCGGTCTGACGTGAGAGGCTGCCCATTGATATCATTTAGATGTCAAGTTTGGCACTGGAGCTCGTAACATCACTCGGGGTAGTATGTCACTTAGTGGTTTATTTGTATGGCTTTGTTAGCCTTTTTCTTTGGGTTTGTAATTAAGACATTTGTTAATTGTAATTTGAATATGTGGGAAATAATAGTTTTGTTACTACCAGCTCAGTGTTCTTTAGATTATGATTTATGCCAGTCTGCTCATTTGATGGCTTTATGATGATGGTTGAGTGCGACACGGAACCCGATGGCCACGGATTCCGGGTCGTAACACCATGTTTAGCTTCCACGAAAATATACTCTGATCGTGATGGAATTTGATTATCCTCATTCACGCGGATCTTGGGAAACATAACAAAAGTTTCAAATTTATCCCAAAAATTTCGCATCCCGAGGTCGGATCACTGCAGGGCCCGGTTTCGGGGTGTGACAGCTGTTGAGGCGCACTTTGAGGTGGAACCTATAGTTCTTGTGGAAGGCGAGTGGCAGCCCGATGATGTCGTTTAGACGTTGGGTTGTTTTTGGGAGCTTCGATCACATTTTGGAATAGATACTATTCTTTTTGGGATTTTGTTGTAGCCATTGTTGGCTTATTCTTTTTGGGAAAAATTGTAATTATTGGCTAACTTTACTTTTGTATTAAACTTGAACCTAACGTTGGGGCCTATCTATAGAATGTTTCTCTTTTTGATGCTAGTCTTGTGCGTTCTCATTATACTCATATGATATGGACTTTTATGTTTGCTACAATGCTTCCGCGTAATTTATTCGTATGAATGTGATTCCTAATAATCACTGTTGGATGGGATTTCGAGGATCCTTACCGCGGAAACCTGTGGGAAACTAGCGTGTGCGGGCGGAATTTTTCGGCCCGTCGCGCCACGACCTCAGATTAAGGTCTTGTTTAACGGGTCCTCGGTCCGGGGGCGTGATAGGCTTGGTATCAGAGCCAGATTATATTTGAGGCAATTAAAATTGGATTAGAAACATAAGGACGTGGCAATGATTCATTAGAATTACCGTTAGTTAGCATCGATTGGGTTTGGGAACGCCTTATTATTATATTTTATTGTACTAACAAGTTGTTTTGCAGCACTATGCCTCCACGCAGACCTCCAGCGAATGCGAATGCATCAGGCAGTAACAATGACAGTGGGGTTGAGAATCAAATGACAGTTCAATTTCAACAGCTCATGCAGATGTTAGTTGAACAACAATAGAGGACCATTGAGAATCAAGCAAGATTCCAAGAGCAGATGGCAAAGAAAGATGAAGAATTGACTCAGGTTCAAAGGCAGTTGCTTGAAGTTTTGGGTAGGAGACCAGAACCAATGCCTAATATGGAAGCTATGCAGAACAAAGACCGGGATCCTAATATCTTGTTTGAGAAGTTCAGAAAGAGAGGTCCTAAGGAGTTCACAGGACAAGAAGATCCTTTGGCAGCTGATGACTGGTTAGCCCACACGAAGAACATCTTCGATATTTTTACATGCACAGGCAGGCAACAAGTTCTTCTAGCAGCGTCTATGTTCACCGGATTGGCAGATATTTGGTGGAAAACCATTAAGGAAGGTTATCAAAATATTGAGAATGAGATTGCTTGGACCACCTTTGTCAGACCCCGACCCAGGTTTGAAATATTTAATTATATTTAACCGTGTTTAGTTGATAAGTGGGGTTAGTGGACGATTAGCTTATTTTATTAAGCTAGATTAGAATGTTTGATTAGCCCTGAGAACCTTTGAGAGTCATTGACTTAGGATTTGACGCGGGCCGGGGCGCCCGTGGATTTGTGTGTGAAATTGTGGAGTTTAACTTCGATGTTCGTAAAATCTCAATTTTTGGGTATTTTGACTCATCTCATCTAGGTCATCAACTTTCATGTTTTGGCCAACTTGATTTAATGATCAGAAATCGCGTTTTTCGAGGAAAAAGGGCAAAACTGACCTTTCACACAAAATCTGTACCCAAATTTCAAAATTATCAGAAATTGACAAAAAAATATGCTTTTTGGAAAGTAGAAATTTCGCTGATCGTTTTTGTCTTCTTCGTCGTTTTCGTTCGGGGCCCGCAAATACCATTTTTAGCTTGGTGAAGACCGGGGCCCACAAGACTTCTCTTATAAGAAGGGGAACCCTTCTTCTTCTCCATCATTTCTTTTCCAGCAAGTTCTGGCTAGGTCTTTTCCCCCTCTCTTCCCACACTCTCTCTCTCATCTGAAACTCTCATTTGGTGGAGTTTTCTTGGAGGATTGATCTTCTCAAGTCCTTCCTCCCTCTCCAAGCTCTCCAAAGGTACCCTTTTTGAGGATTTTGAGCTAAGAAAAGGCCCTCATTCAAGCTTCTCTTCTCCATTGGGATTTCTCAAGGTTAGCAATGGCTTTCCAAACTTGAGATTCTTGTTTTCCTCTCCATTTATAGTGTTTTAATCCCATATGCTAGGGTTTTCCTTGGAGATTTACCAAGGTTGATTTTTAGGGTTTTCCTTGGGAAAATTTTGGGGTTTTTTTGTAGATTTGAAGCTTGAGACATTAAAGCTTTGTTGAAGAGTGATTTTTGCTCCTATCTTGACTAGAGGCAAGTAGATTCCACAATCAATATGATGATTTCTCTTATTTGGTTCTATTTCATGATTTTTCTTTTTATGTGTTAATCTTCTTTAATCTATGGGTTTACTTTGATTGAATGAATTATTGTTACATTGATTTCAATATATGTTATTGTCTTACAATGCATGGGAATTTTGCTTTCATTTTGGTCATTTAGAAAAAAAAAAGGACTTCCTTGTGTTAAAGGTAAGTGTTCATAGGAATGGAGAAAACTTTGATTTAAAAAGTATGGTGTTTGATCAATTGGAAGGATCTTGGATGGTGATTTGATGAGTTTGTGAGGTCAAGGAAGGGTCCCAATATGCTTGGAAAATTGTAGGAAAGAAAAAGAATGAAAAATGTTCAAGAAAAAAAAATGGAAAAAAGGAATGAAAGAAGCCAGCGAGCCGGACTGGACAGAGCCCAGTCCGCTCAAGCGACCCAAGTTCTGTCTGGGGTTCGCTGGAGCGGACCTTGGGTCGCTCGAGCGAGGCCCCGCTCTGCCTGGGGCCTGGTTCAGGTCCGAAATTGGGCCTGTTTCAAGGTTTTTTCTGAGCCCAATTGGAGACTGTTTTGGGCCTGCTTCAAGGTCAGTTAGTGGGCCATTTCAAGGGCTGATTTGGGCCAGTTTTAAGACCTGATTATGGGCTCATCTTAAGGTCTGTATGGACCTGTTTAAAGGACTGTTTGGGCCATATTTGAGGACCATTTTGGGCTTGGTTCAAGGCCTGATTTGGGCCAGATTCAAGAGGCTTTAATCATTCTTTTTGGGATATCTATCGGAGTGCTGTTTAGGTCCATTTTAAGCCTAGAGTCATGTCCAACTCGGCCCAACTTCTCTATACATACATATATTAAAGCCCAATCAATTCTTTGAAACATGAGACCATCATGTATATTGGTTTGAATGCGGAACAAACACTTTGGGGAATCCTTCAAGTTTCAATGTACGTTTCATCCCTTGTTATTGTCAGGGATCTTCTGTGGCACCAAATTACTTTCTTTTAATGACAATAAAGGGGTCAAATGTATATCAAAACGACCCACATTAGACGATCGAATCATCATACATCCATTCCATGTAGAAGACTTTTGATGTAAAAGACCTTTGTTCAGATTCTTTCTTCAATCTTTTGAATGTTCGGAAGTGGTTTACCACATATTTAAGTATTGATAAGACTACTCACCTATTTTGCTCCGATTCGCCAATATGCATTTGTTTGGAGTAGTTTTCTTATCGAATTTGGAAATGTACCTTATAAACAGATTTGTATTATTTCGAGGTTTCGAACTTTCACTCTAATGGCACCACTAGGCTTAGGTCACCTTGTCGGACTGATCATCCGGCTTGGGATCTTTAATTTGTCTGCCAGCTGCAGTTTGGATTCTGTCTGTACCGACCATGGCAACGGTTATATCCGGTCCCACGAGTAGTGGCTACGGTTCTGTTTGATAACGACTACGTCGTTCCGGTCCCACAAGTAGTGGCTACGGTTTTGTCTGCTCCAGTTACTTCGGTAACAGGAGAATATAGCTTTACGTGGTTTGCCAATGTTTTCATGCATTAATATTCATCTCATGGTATTTGTTTATTTTGCTCATCATGACATTGGATTTGTAAACCATCGAGATGTTTATCTTCTATCTTTACTTCGACATTGTTATTGATCGTGATTTAATCGTGGCTCTCATTTATTAATGTTTTGTTTCGCTATCATCCTATTATTATTGTATTTGCTTGCCAGACCGTCGTGTCTGACTCTTTTTGTTTGGTGCCAGATGTCGAGCCCCTCGCGGTTGAGGCACACTTCGAGGCGGAACCCATAGTTCCTGTGGAGGGCGAGTGGCAGCCCGATGATGTCATTTAGACGTCGGGTTGTTTTTGGAGCTGCGATCACATTTTTGGGAATAGATACTCTACATTTTTGGGTTTTTGGTTATGGCCATTGTTGGCTTATACTCTTTTGGGAAAGTTTTGTAATTAATGACTAACTTTACTTTTGTATCAACTTTAAACTAACTTTGGGGCCTACAAATGAAATGTTTCTCTTTTTGATGCTAATCTCGTGCGTCCTCACCTTTTACTCGTTTGTGAGAGACTTTTATGTTTGCTACAATGCTTCCGCGTAAGTTCTTTGTATGAAAGTGATTCTTATTTATCATTATTGGATCGGATTTCGGGAATCCTTACCGCGGAAACCTGTGGGAGACTAGCGTGTGTGGGCAGAATTTTCCGGCCCGTCGCGCGACGACCCCGGATTAAGGCCTCGTTTAGCGGGACCTCGTCTGGGGGCGTGATAACCTTCAAACAGCAGTTCAGTGAAAAGTATGCCCCTGCTCACATCAAGAAGCAAAAAGCCGCAGAGTTTCAGTTGCTCAAGCAAGAGGACATGACTGTTCTTGAATATCTTACCAAGTTTGAGAAATTGTCTCGTTATGCACCGGAGCTAGTGGATACGGAAGAGAAGAAAATTACTAAGTTTATGGACGGACTTAATCCTATCATCTTGAGGGATGCATTGGTGTGGTACCACCAACTACTTTCCAAGAGGCTATCAAAAGAGCTTACAGATTTGAAGACATCAACAATCAGATCATCAAGGATAATCAGAGGAAGAGACAACAATACCAAGGAGGACATAAATCCTACCAAGGCAAGAGACAGAAGAAGCATCAGAATACTCCAGCTCAAGGTGGGTGTGAGCATTGTGGCACGAATCACCCTTCTCAGCAGTGCTATAGAGTTACTGGTGCGTGTTTTAAGTGTGGTGGCACAGATCACCAAATCTAGGATTGCCCAAATAACAGAAATCAAGGCAATAGGGCACCTCAGCAGCCACCAAGACAGCAGCAAAATCAGCAGCCCCGTCAGCAACCACAAAATCAGAACGTCCGTCCACTGCAGCAGAATAGGAATGTGCAGCAAGGAAGGCCAAATCAAAACCAGAATAGACCGCGTCAGCAAGGCCGCCTCAATCACCTCAATCAAGTGGATGTTGAAGCAGCGGGAGATGTTGTGGAAGGTAAACTCTTAATTTGTGAAGTAGAAGCTGTAAGACCCCGACCCGAGAGACCTCGTTTAGAGTTATTTAAGTTGTGTTTTAGTTTTAAGTGTGTTTAGTGGTTCTGGATTAGTTGGGGATTAGAATAGCTTTTATGATAGCTTTGGGGAATTTGGAGAGCATTTTGATGTGTGGGACCCTTTGGGGGTTCTTATTACGAATTGTGTGAGATTGGGGGTTTACCGATGATTTCCAAGAATCGTGTTTTAAACCCATTGGACTTATCTTGTTAATCCCTACAATTTTCATGTTGACATCGTTTTCATTTGAGGACCTTAAACCTGATTTTTCACTAATTGAGGGCAAAATGGTCTTTTTACCCAAAATCTGGACACCGATTTCAATGTCACCAAAATGTGCAAAATATATACTTTTTGGAAACTAGAAATTTTGCCGATCAACTTTGTCTTCTTCGCCGAATTCGTTTGAAGCCCCGAGGACCATGTTTTGAGCCCGAGAAGTTCTTTAAGTTGTGGGCCCCACTCCCACTTACTATATATAGAAAGCTTCTTCTTCTTTTTCCCATTTCTGGCAAAAACCCTAGAGGAGGAGAGAAATCCCAGCCCTAAGGGTTTTCCCTTACCTTTTCTTGCCTCTTCATCTTCAATCCCCCACTAAACTAGTGCTAATGGAGAATTAGTTGTTATAATCTTCTTCCTCATCTCAAGGCCTTCATCTTGACACAAATTTTGAAGAAAACCGCCCACTCCAAGTCTTACTTTGGACAACACTTTGCTTTTGAAGAACTTCCTTGTAAGTGATTTTCTTAAAAGTTTTATAATCTTGTTTGTTTAGCCCTAGGGTAGCTCTATTTCAATTATTGGAAGATTCCGTTTTGTTTTAATTGGATTTTGATAATCTAGGGTTTGGATTTGGGGGTTTTGTGTATAGGTGTTTGATTGGGGATCTAAGAGGTGATTAGAGCTCAATTTGAATTGCAATTGGACCCAAGGCAAGTGGATGAAATGATTCTCATGTGTTTTATCATGTTTTATGAAAAATCTTGAATTGTCTTCATTAATGGTTTTAATGATTTATCATGTTTGATGGTTTAGTCTTATTGATTTTGAATGATGATTTGATGTGATAATGAGGTCAAGGAATAGCCCAATTGTTTGTGAAAATATGTATGGAAGAAGGGGAAAGAAAGGAAATGGATTGGAGTTGGACAAGGGAAGAATTCAATCAAATGGGTTGAAATTCGCTACAGGACCGATCGATCGCCCATCAGGTCCGATCGATCGGACTGTAATTAACTGAGAGGGTTTGCAGGACCGATCGATCGCCCATCAGGTCCGATCGATCGGACTGTAAATAACTGAGAGGGTCTTCAGGACCGATCGATCGCCCTTCAGGTCCGATCGATCGGACTGAATAAAAATGAACTGTAAAATGAGAGAATTATGGGACTATTTTCCAGATTCACCCCAAGTCCATACTCAAGTCCAATTCAGCTCTATCCCTTATCTTCTCATTTGAAGAAATTGAACCTATAATGATGCGTTCAAACCCATGAAAGATTGGGGTATATTGTGAAGGGCTGTAGTGTGGAAGTATTGCTTGGAGCCCCATTGTTATATAAGGACTGGTAAGGCATTGCGTAAAGTCCGGAGGAAAGGGAAAGCTTATCATGAAGATTCTATGAGATTTTCTAAATTGACCAATGTGTATAAGGACCCGGAATGTCCCTAACTCTTAAAGAGTACCAAAATTTCATCATAACCGACATACGGGACCCTATTCACACTGATTCAATTCTAGAAACCCCATTGTTAGCCTGTAAGGGTATGGAAAACTATTTGTATTTAATTTTCAACTAAACTCTTATTTTGGGATTTCAAACCAACTTGATAGGACTAGACTGTTACAAGAGTACTAAAAGTGATGTGTTTAGCTTTTGCTAACTTGTATATGGCGACTTGAGATGGATGTGTATTTGTGCCTATGGCACCCCGTTTCTTACTGTGCATATGATTTGATTTATCGTATTTGACCTATGAGTCGGCACCACTGAGCTTGGACGACCTCGTCGGTTTGATCCTCCGACTTGGGGTTCCTTCCCCTCCTGATAGCCAGCTGCAGTCTGGAATATGCATAGTTTTTACCCGGTTCGCTACCGTGGTCCCACAGAGTATATATATATATATGTATAGTATAGTATTTATCGTTGTTCCTCCTCACCTCGTGTGACTGAGGCCAATGATCCTGTTAGGGTATATGCTCTCTTCACTTCGGTGAAGGGAGGATCTAGCTTGTGGGGTTGCCATCTTGACAGTTTCCAAATCCTTGTTACCTTACATGATTTATTGCATATGTACTTCTTTTGAAATGATACATTGTCTTTTATAAAGTTCATTGTTTATCCATAAGTTTTCTTAACTCTTGCATAGTATCATTGTTTTATTATCGTTATATCTTTTCACCCACCTGCCAGACCGTCGTGTCTGATCCATTTATTTTGGTACTCAGGTCCCGAGCTCTTTGCCATTGAGGAGGAGCCAGAGGAGGCGGTCGGTGGACCGCAGCGTGTGATTGAGTGGCAAGCTGATGATGTCATGTAGACATTTGGCTTTGCCTTGAGGACGATACACTTTGGGACTTGATATCTTTGTTTTAGATCTCTTTGGGTTGTACGGTCTTTGTTGACCGATATTTTAGGGGTTTTAATTAACTGATACTTTGTAAACATACTTGAATTTACTTTGGGGAAAATGCTTATGATCATTGCTCATCCTGATACCTTATCATTTAACCATAGATTTGTCTTGTTTATGAGATTGAATAGTATTCATATGATTTGCTACACGCTTCCGCAATCTTAAAAATATGTTTGATATGGTTATATGTGAGGTGATGTGTAAAAATAATCCTCACCGCGGAACCCTGTGGGAAATCACGTGCACGGATAAACATTCTTTTAATTCCGTGTGCGTTTTAGCCAAAGAGATGCACGTGGCGCGGCATCAACCCACCGTCCCGACCTCCCGGACTCGGATCCTTTCCCCTTTCGGTCCGGGGTCGCGACAGGACTGGTATCAGAGCGGGACATGTTTCAGGCAATTAAAAGAAACTAGAAACCTTAAGTACGTGGCGAGGATCCGTTAGATAGAATCGTGTGAGCAATGTGTGACCACCCTGTACTTGGTTTATATGTGCTAACAAATTGTTTTGCAGCGTTATGCCACCTCGCAAAAGAACAGCAAACAGTAATCACATTGCCAGTAACAGTGAGAGTGCAGGGCTTAGTACAGAGGAACTTCAGGACAACAATATGCAGAATCAATTCCAGCAAATGATGCAAGCTATGCTAGACCAACAACGACAAGCAAATGAAAATCAGGCTAGACTCCAAGCACAAGCTCATGAGACACAGACCAGATTGCAAGAACAGATGCTTAAGAAAGATGAGGATCATGCTAGGGAGATAGCTCAAATGCAGGCACAGTTGTTGGGGATATTAGAGAGGAGATCGGAACCAATCCCAGTTGCACCACCTGGTCCGGTAAACATTAGAGGAAATGATCCTAATGTATTGTATGAGCGGTTTAGGAAGAGAGGACCGAAAGAATTTTTGGGGACTGAGGACCCAATGGCAGCAGATGATTGGCTTGAGCACACCGAAAACATATTCGAGATATTCATATGTACCGGTGTGGAACGTGTACAGCTTGCAGCCTCTATGTTTGTGGGTTTAGCAGATATTTGGTGGAAGACCGTCAGGGCAGAATATAGGGAAATGGCTGATGCAGGAGCTTGGGTTAACTTCAAGAGACAGTTTGGAGAGAAATACGTACCTGCACATGTCAAGAGACAAAAGGCAGCAGAATTTCAACAACTTGTGCAAGGGAACATGACGGTCCTCGAATACCTTACCAAATTCGAGAGATTGTCAAGGTATGCTCCAGAGCTGATAGACACTGTTGAGAAGAAGATAACCAAGTTCCTTGAGGGACTTCACCCGATTATTGAGAGGGATGCTACCGGGGTTGTACCACCCGTTACCTTTGAAGAAGCTGTCAAGAGAGCATACAAATTTGAGAACTTTCACAACAAGATTGTCAAGAACCAAGGAAAGGGTCAAGGCCAGCAGCAGAACTATCAACAAAGAAACAATCAGAATAAGAGGCCAAGACAAGAGCAAAATGTGCAAAATCAAGGAGCTTGTGTTCGTTGTGGGAGACATCATGGGAATGCCCAATGTCGTTCTATCACGGGGGCATGTTTTAGATGTGGTTCGATGGACCACCAGATGAGGGAATGCCCAAGACAGAATAGACAGCAACAGGAGGTACAGCGTCAGGCACCACCTCAGAATGCATTGGTAGTTCAGAATCAAGCAAGGCCACTACAACAACAGGCACCTCAGCAACAGTTTAGGCCACAGCAACAACAGCAACAACAGGCCCGTCAGCAAGGGCAGAATCAGAATCAAAATCAGCGTCCTCAGAACCAAAACAGGAATGCACCACAAGGCAGGCAACAGCAAGGGCAGAACAGGCCACCACAAAGGGCACAACTCTATGCTGTCAATAGAGCTGATGTGGAGGCTGAAGGCAATGTAGTGGAAGGTACACTTCTCGTCTGTGGTTTTGATGCTAAGGTTTTGTTTGACCCTGGCTCTACTCACTCATTCCTATCTCCAAAATTTGCTATGTTGATTGATATGCATGCTAGTGAGCTGAGTTTCATTTTGACTGTGACTACCCCTTTAGGTAAGGAAGTTGTTTGTAGAACTTTTTACCCTAGTTGTCCAGTCGTGATAGGAGAAGTAGTATTACCGGCAGATCTCATTTTATTGGAGATGCAGGATTTTGATGTCATCCTAGGGATGGATTGGTTAGCAGGATACCATGCTACTATGGATTGTTTCCATAAGACCTTAACTTTTAAGTTAGAGGAGACCCAAGCAGGGGTGTTGTTTCAGGGAGAGAGGAGTAATTCTGGTGCAGGGTTTATTTCAGCGTTGAAGGCTGATAGACTTCTAAAAAGTGGTTGTGAGGGTTATTTGGCGTTTATCACGGAGGATAAACGGTCCCAAGGGGTGGAGGAGATCCCAATTGTTTGTGAATTTCCAGATGTTTTCCCGGAGGAGATACCAGGATTGCCACCCATTAGAGAGATAGACTTCACTATTGAGTTGTTACCAGGGACTGCTCCGATATCTATCGCACCTTACAGAATGGCTCCGGCAGAATTGGGAGAGTTGAAGATGCAATTGCAAGAACTTTTGAACAAAGGTTTTGTGAGACCTAGTGTGTCACCGTGGGGAGCACCAGTTTTGTTTGTGAAGAAGAAGGATGGTTCTATGAGAATGTGTATTGACTATAGAAGATTGAACCAAGTGACCATCAAAAACAAATATCCGTTGCCAAGGATAGATGAATTGTTTGATCAGTTGCAAGGAGCTGCTTACTTTTTGAAGATTGATTTGAGGTCAGGCTACCATCAGTTGAGGGTTAGAGATTCAGATGTGCCAAAAACAGCCTTTCGGACAAGATATGGACACTATGAGTTTCTAGTGATGCCATTTGGTTTGACTAATGCACCGGCAGTTTTCATGGCATTGATGAACAAAATATTTGCGGAGTATTTGGATCAGTTTACAGTGGTGTTTATTGATGATATTTTGGTGTATTCCAAGACCAAAGGAGAGCATGAAGAACACTTGAGGATAGCACTCCAGCTATTGAGGGAGAATCAGTTGTTTGCAAAGCTTAGTAAGTGTGAATTTTGGTTGGACCAAGTCACATTTTTGGGCCATATCATTTCTAAAGAAGGGTTATCAGTGGACCCGTCCAAGATTGAGGCAGTCATGAATTGGGATAGACCGAAGAATGCATCAGAAATCAGGAGTTTTCTTGGATTGGCAGGATATTATCGGAGGTTTGTGCAAGGATTTTCGTCGATTGCGTCACCTTTGACGAAGTTGACAAGGAAGAATGCACCACATGTTTGGACAGACAAGTGTGAGGCTAGTTTCCAAGAGCTGAAGAAGAGATTGACTACAGCTCCAGTCCTTACTTTGCCATCTGGGAGCGGCGGTTTTACCATTTTTACCGATGCTTCTAATGTTGGACTTGGATGCGTGCTTAATGCAAGATGGGAAGGTAGTTGCATATGGGTCACGGCAGTTGAAGGATCATGAAAAGAACTATGCAACACATGATCTCGAGTTGGCCGCAGTTGTTTTAGCTTTGAAGATGTGGAGACACTACCTCTATGGAGAGAAGTTTGAGGTTCACTCCGATCACCGTAGTCTACAGTACTTGTTTTCTCAGAAGGAGTTGAACATGAGGCAGAGGAGATGGATGGAATATATTAAAGACTATGATTTTCCAATCAAGTATCACCCGGGAAAAGCGAATGTAGTTGCAGATGCCTTGAGCAGAAAGTCAGTGAGCATGGCAAGTCTTCGGGGGACTTATGTGGTACAGCAGTTAGAAGAGTTGGGTGTAGATTTTCAGCCACTAAGAGAAGGTGTCATGTTAGCAAACATGTCAGTGTCAGAGCCTTCTTTCATTCAGAAGATCAAAGAGAGTCAGTTACAAGACCCAGAATTGGCTAAGATTTCTGAGCACCTAGCAGATCGTCCAGATTTTCGTGTTGTAGAGGGAGTTTTGTATTACCGAGACCGTCTGTGTGTGCCTAACTTGGAGGACTTGAGGAATGATATCATGTCTGAGGCACATGATACCAAGTATTCCATACATCCGGGCAGTACGAAGATGTACCAGAATTTGAAGGGCAGATTTTGGTGGAATAACATGAAAAGAGAGATAGCAGCTTTCGTCTCTCGTTGCATGACATGTCAGTTGATCAAGGCGGAACACCAGAAGCCTCCAGGGTTACTACGACCATTAGAGATTCCGGAATGGAAATGGGAGCACATTACCATGGATTTCATATCGGGTTTACCGAAGACTAGTAAGGGTAATGATGCTATTTGGGTCATAGTGGACCGTCTTACCAAGTCAGCTCATTTCCTACCGATGAAGACTGGGAAGAAGATGCATATGTTACCTTTGGCACAGTTGTTTGTCACAGAAATTGTCAGTCGTCATGGACAGCCAGTTTCCATCACATCCGATAGAGACAGCAGATTTGTCTCAAGATTTTGGAAGACGTTGCATGAGTCTATGGGTACGAAGTTGCAGTTCAGCACAGCCTATCACCCACAGACCGATGGTCAGTCAGAGAGGACAATTCAGACACTTGAAGATATGCTTCGAGCTTGTGTGTTAGATTTCAAGACTCAGTGGGATGAAGCCTTACCGTTGTGTGAGTTCGCTTACAACAACAGTTTCCACTCTAGTATCGGTATGGCACCTTTTGAGGCTTTGTATGGCAGAAGGTGTAGAACACCTGTTTGTTGGGAAGAAGTTGGTACTCGCAGTTTCCATGGACCGACCATTGTTAGTGAGACAAGTGACAAAGTCAAGTTGATCCAAGAACGTCTGAAAGTGGCTCAGAGTAGACAGAAGAGTTATGCAGACTCACACAGAAGGGATTTACAGTTCAAAGAAGGAGATAAGGTTTTCTTGAAAGTGTCGCCTACTCGTGGGACTTTGAGGTTTGGACAGAAGGCAAACTGTCTAGGAGGTACATTGGACCGTATGACATTGTGAGTAGGATTGGTGATGTGGCTTACAGGTTAGCCTTACCACCTGAACTTTCCGGCGTACACAATGTTTTTCACGTGTCTATGTTAAAGAAATACGTCCCTGACAGACTACACATACTCCGTTATGAGCCGTTAGAGATTCGAGAAGATGCGACCTATGTTGAGAAGCCTAAGCAGATCATTGACACCAAGGAACAAGAATTGAGAACTCGGACTATTCAGTGGGTCAAGGTACTTTGGGAGAATCACAGACCGGAAGAAGCAACTTGGGAATTACGGGATCAGGTTCAGAAGAAGTACCCACATCTTCTACCGGAGGTGAGTTTTAATTTCCATTTGGAGGACCAAATGTCCTAAGGGGGTGGAGGATGTAAGACCCCGACCCGAGAGACCTCGTTTAGAGTTGTTTAAGTTGTGTTTTAGTTTTAAGTGTGTTTAGTGGTTCTGGATTAGTTGGGGATTAGAATAGCTTTTATGATAGCTTTGGGGAATTTGGAGAGCATTTTGATGTGTGGGACCCTTTGGGGGTTCTTATTACGAATTGTGTGAGATTGGGGGTTTACCGATGATTTCCAAGAATCGTGTTTTAAACCCATTGGACTTATCTTGTTAATCCCTACAATTTTCATGTTGACATCGTTTTCATTTGAGGACCTTAAACCTGATTTTTCACTAATTGAGGGCAAAATGGTCTTTTTACCCAAAATCTGGACACCGATTTCAATGTCACCAAAATGTGCAAAATATATACTTTTTGGAAACTAGAAATTTTGCCGATCAACTTTGTCTTCTTCGCCGAATTCGTTTGAAGCCCCGAGGACCATGTTTTGAGCCCGAGAAGTTCTTTAAGTTGTGGGCCCCACTCCCACTTACTATATATAGAAAGCTTCTTCTTCTTTTTCCCATTTCTGGCAAAAACCCTAGAGGAGGAGAGAAATCCCAGCCCTAAGGGTTTTCCCTTACCTTTTCTTGCCTCTTCATCTCCAATCCCCCACTAAACTAGTGCTAATGGAGAATTAGTTGTTATAATCTTCTTCCTCATCTCAAGGCCTTCATCTTGACACAATTTTGAAGAAAACCGCCCACTCCAAGTCTTACTTTGGACAACACTTTGCTTTTGAAGAACTTCCTTGTAAGTGATTTTCTAAAAGTTTTATAATCTTGTTTGTTTAGCCCTAGGGTAGCTCTATTTCAATTATTGGAAGATTCCGTTTTGTTTTAATTGGATTTTGATAATCTAGGGTTTGGATTTGGGGGTTTTGTGTATAGGTGTTTGATTGGGGATCTAAGAGGTGATTAGAGCTCAATTTGAATTGCAATTGGACCCAAGGCAAGTGGATGAAATGATTCTCATGTGTTTTATCATGTTTTATGAAAAATCTTGAATTGTCTTCATTAATGGTTTTAATGATTTATCATGTTTGATGGTTTAGTCTTATTGATTTTGAATGATGATTTGATGTGATAATGAGGTCAAGGAATAGCCCAATTGTTTGTGAAAATATGTATGGAAGAAGGGGAAAGAAAGGAAATGGATTGGAGTTGGACAAGGGAAGAATTCAATCAAATGGGTTGAAATTCGCTACAGGACCGATCGATCGCCCATCAGGTCCGATCGATCGGACTGTAATTAACTGAGAGGGTTTGCAGGACCGATCGATCGCCCATCAGGTCCGATCGATCGGACTGTAAATAACTGAGAGGGTCTTCAGGACCGATCGATCGCCCTTCAGGTCCGATCGATCGGACTGAATAAAAATGAACTGTAAAATGAGAGAATTATGGGACTATTTTCCAGATTCACCCCAAGTCCATACTCAAGTCCAATTCAGCTCTATCCCTTATCTTCTCATTTGAAGAAATTGAACCTATAATGATGCGTTCAAACCCATGAAAGATTGGGGTATATTGTGAAGGGCTGTAGTGTGGAAGTATTGCTTGGAGCCCCATTGTTATATAAGGACTGGTAAGGCATTGCGTAAAGTCCGGAGGAAAGGGAAAGCTTATCATGAAGATTCTATGAGATTTTCTAAATTGACCAATGTGTATAAGGACCCGGAATGTCCCTAACTCTTAAAGAGTACCAAAATTTCATCATAACCGACATACGGGACCCTATTCACACTGATTCAATTCTAGAAACCCCATTGTTAGCCTGTAAGGGTATGGAAAACTATTTGTATTTAATTTTCAACTAAACTCTTATTTTGGGATTTCAAACCAACTTGATAGGACTAGACTGTTACAAGAGTACTAAAAGTGATGTGTTTAGCTTTTGCTAACTTGTATATGGCGACTTGAGATGGATGTGTATTTGTGCCTATGGCACCCCGTTTCTTACTGTGCATATGATTTGATTTATCGTATTTGACCTATGAGTCGGCACCACTGAGCTTGGACGACCTCGTCGGTTTGATCCTCCGACTTGGGGTTCCTTCCCCTCCTGATAGCCAGCTGCAGTCTGGAATATGCATAGTTTTTACCCGGTTCGCTACCGTGGTCCCACAGAGTATATATATATATATGTATAGTATAGTATTTATCGTTGTTCCTCCTCACCTCGTGTGACTGAGGCCAATGATCCTGTTAGGGTATATGCTCTCTTCACTTCGGTGAAGGGAGGATCTAGCTTGTGGGGTTGCCATCTTGACAGTTTCCAAATCCTTGTTACCTTACATGATTTATTGCATATGTACTTCTTTTGAAATGATACATTGTCTTTTATAAAGTTCATTGTTTATCCATAAGTTTTCTTAACTCTTGCATAGTATCATTGTTTTATTATCGTTATATCTTTTCACCCACCTGCCAGACCGTCGTGTCTGATCCATTTATTTTGGTACTCAGGTCCCGAGCTCTTTGCCATTGAGGAGGAGCCAGAGGAGGCGGTCGGTGGACCGCAGCGTGTGATTGAGTGGCAAGCTGATGATGTCATGTAGACATTTGGCTTTGCCTTGAGGACGATACACTTTGGGACTTGATATCTTTGTTTTAGATCTCTTTGGGTTGTACGGTCTTTGTTGACCGATATTTTAGGGGTTTTAATTAACTGATACTTTGTAAACATACTTGAATTTACTTTGGGGAAAATGCTTATGATCATTGCTCATCCTGATACCTTATCATTTAACCATAGATTTGTCTTGTTTATGAGATTGAATAGTATTCATATGATTTGCTACACGCTTCCGCAATCTTAAAAATATGTTTGATATGGTTATATGTGAGGTGATGTGTAAAAATAATCCTCACCGCGGAACCCTGTGGGAAATCACGTGCACGGATAAACATTCTTTTAATTCCGTGTGCGTTTTAGCCAAAGAGATGCACGTGGCGCGGCATCAACCCACCGTCCCGACCTCCCGGACTCGGATCCTTTCCCCTTTCGGTCCGGGGTCGCGACAGAAGCTAAAGTGTTGTTTGATCCGGGATCTACTCACTCTTTCATATCCCATGTGTTTGCTAAAATGATTAGTGTGCCTGCTAGAGAGTTAGAGTTTGTTTTGACTGTTACTACTCCGGTAGGGAAACAAGTTGTGTGTAATACATTTTACCCTAGTTGCTCAGTGAAGATAGGAGATGTCATATTCCCTGCAGACCTTATTACCTTAGTTATGCATGACTTCGATGTCATTCTAGGCATGGATTGGTTAGCGGGACATCATGCCTCTATGGATTGCTATAGCAAGACCATTGCTTTTAGCTTGGACGGGATATCCTCTGGGGTGAAATTTCAGGGAGAGAAAAGGGTTTCCCCAGCTAGGTTTATTTTAGCCCTTTCTGCAGCTAAATTGTTGAGATCAGGAGGTGAAGGGTTCATTGCATTTGTCACCAAGGATGAACAGTCCCAAGGGGTGGAGAACATCCCGGTAGTGTGCGAATTTCCTGATGTTTTTCCGGAAGAGATTCCAGGCTTACCACCTGTCAGAGAGGTTGAGTTCACAATAGAGTTGATGCCAGGGACTGCTCCGATCTCCATTGCTCCTTAGGATGGCTCCAGCAGAGTTAGGAGAATTGAAACTATAGTTACAAGAGTTACTAGACAAAGGCTTTGTTAGGCCAAGTGTTTCACCATTGGGAGCTCCAGTTCTATTTGTCAAGAAGAAGGATGGAAGCTTGAGGATGTGCATAGACTACAGAAAATTGAACCAAGTAACCATCAAGAACAAGTACCCTTTGCCAAGGATAGACGAGTTGTTTGACCAGTTGCAAGGAGCATAATTTTTCTCGAAGATAGATTTGAGATCCAGATATCATCAGTTGAGAGTTAGAGAATCAGACATCTCGAAGACAGCTTTCCGGACTAGATACAGGCACTATGAATTTTTGGTGATGCCCTTTGGACTGACGAATGCACCAGCGGTATTTATGGCCCTCATGAACAAGATCTTCGTACCCTATCTAGATCAGTTCACAGTCGTCTTTATTGATGACATATTAGTGTATTCCAAGTCAAGAGAAGACCATGAGCAGCACTTGAGGACTTCATTGCAGTTGTTGAGAGATAATCAGTTGTGTGCGAAGATTGGGAAATGCGAGTTTTGGCTAGAGCAAGTCACCTTTCTTGGTCACATCATCTCGAGAGAAGGACTAGCAGTTGATCCATGAAAGATAGACGCGGTCATTAATTTGGAGAAGCCAAAGAATGTGACTGATATTAGGAGTTTTCTGGGATTAGCAGGATACTATAAGAGATTTGTACAGGGATTTTCATCCATTGCAGCACCTTTGACCAAGTTGACCTGAAATAATGTACCGTTCGTATGGTCAGAGAAATGTGAAGCTAGTTTTGAAGAATTGAAGAAGAGGTTAACTTCAGCACCTGTCCACACCTTACCTTCGGGGAGTGGTGGTTTTGTTATCTATACTGATGCTTCAGGTGTAGGACTTGGATGTGTTTTGATGCAAAATGGGAATGTGATAGCATATGGCTCGAGGCAATTGAAGGAACACGAGAAGAGATATGTGACACACGATTTGGAGTTGGCAGCGATAGTGTTTGCGTTAAAAATGTGGAGACACTATTTGTACGGAGAAAAATTTGAAGTTCATTCGGATCACCGTAGTCTCCAATATTTATTCTCTCAGAAAGAATTAAACATGAGGCAAAGAAGATGGATGGAGTACATCAAAGACTATGATTTTCCAATCATCTATCATCCGGGGAAGGTTAATGTAGTGGCCGATGCATTGAGTAGAAAATCAGTTTGTTTAGCCAGTTTGCAAGGGTTTCACAACTTTCAGCAATTCGAAGAGTTGAGGGTGGAATTCCAACCCTTGAGGGAAGGAGTTATGTTGGCAAATATGACAGTGTCTGAGCCCGTCTTCATTCAGAAAATCAAGGACAGTCAGATACAAGATCCGACTTGGCAAAAATTGTAGAGCACATCTCAGAACGCCCAGAGTTTCAAATCATGGATGGAGTTTTGTACTTCCGTTGCAGACTTTGTTTCCAAGATAGAATATTTGAAGAATGACATTATGGTAGAAGCTCACAATACGAGGTATTCTGTACCCCGGGGAGCAGAAGATGTACCAAATTTGAAGAGTCGTTTTTGGTGGAACAATATGAAGAGAGAGATAGCAGCCTTCGTATCCAGATGCATAACTTGTCAATTGGTGAAGGCAGAACATCAGAAACCACCTGGTCTTTTGCAGCCATTAGAAATCCCAGAGTGGGAATGGGAACACCTGACCATGGATTTCGTTTCGGGTCTACCGACTACAAGCAGAGGGAATAATGCTATTTGGATCATAGTAGATCGGTTACGAAGTCAGCACACTTTATTCCTTTGAAGACCGGGAAGAAAATGCACATGTTGGCTTTGGCACAAGCCTTCGTTAAGGAGATTGTCAGTCGTCATGGTCAGCCGGTCTCCATTACTTTAGATCGAGATAGTAGATTTGTTTCGAGATTTTGGAAGACCCTACATGAATCGATGGGAACGAAGCTTCAATTCAGCATAGCATATCACCCGCAAACTAATGGTCAAGCGGAGAGAACTATTCAGACCCTTGAAGACATGCTTAGGGCTTGTTACGTGACTTCAAGATCAATGGGATGAGAATTTACCTCTCTGTGAATTTGCCTACACAATAAGTTACCATTCAAGCATAGGGATGACCCCTTTTCGAGCGTTGTATGGCAGGAAGTGTAGGACTCCAGTAGTGTTGGGAAGAAGTCGGAGAACGCAGTTTTCATGGTCCTTCTTTGGTTGAGGAAACCAGTGACAAAGTCAGAATCATTCATGAACGATTGAAGATTCGAGAATGCTACAGAAAAGTTATACTGATGTTCAAAGGAAGGATCTACAATTCC
Source organism: Litsea cubeba (assembly GCA_012931725.1). Classification (NCBI taxonomy): domain Eukaryota; kingdom Viridiplantae; phylum Streptophyta; class Magnoliopsida; order Laurales; family Lauraceae; genus Litsea; species Litsea cubeba. Next base: position 80,683,263 of record CM022944.1, read on the forward strand.
AAGTTGGAGACAAAGGTATTTTTGAAAGTATCTCCGTCAGAGGAACACTGAGATTTGGGACAACGAGGCAAATTATCTAAGAGATTCATTGGACCGTATGAGATCTTGAGTTCGTATTGGGGAAGTAGGCATATAGATTAGCTTTGCCTCTAGAACTTTCAAGTGTACACAATGTGTTTCACGTGTCAATGCTAAGGAAGTATGTGTCGGACCCTTCGCACGTGTTACATCATGAACCGCTGGATGTCAGAGAGGATGTCACATACATCGAGAAACCGGCAGAGATTATTGACACCAAAGAGCAAGAACTGAGGAACAGAATAATTCAGTGGGTAAAGATTCATTGGGAGAATCATGGACTAGAAGAGGCCACCTGGGAACTTCGTGATCAAGTCCAAAAGAAGTACCCTCAGCTGTTCCCAGAGGTTAGTGATCATTTGGAGGACCAAATGTGATTTTTAGGGGTGGAGGATGTCAGACCTCGACCCAGGTTTGAAATATTTAATTATATTTAATCGTGTTTAGTTGATAAGTGGGGTAAGTGGATGATTAGCTTATTTTATTAAGCTAGATTAGAATGTTTGAATAACTTTGGGAATTTTTGAGAGTCGTTGACTTAGGCTTGACGCGGGCTGGGGCGCCCGTGTGTTGTGTGTGAATCTTTGGGGTTTAACTTTGATTTTTGTAAAATCCCAATTTTTTGCATTTTTTGACTCATTTCATTTTAGATTATCAACTTTCATGTTTTGACCATTTTGATTTAATGATCAGAAATCGCGTTTTTTCGAGAAAAGAGGGCAAAACTGACCTTTCACACAAAATCTGTACCCAAATTTCAAAAATTTCAAAAATTGACAAAATTATACTTTTTGGATAATAGATATTTCGCTGATCGTTTTTGTTTTCTTCGTCATTTCCATTCGGGGCCCGCAAATGCCATTTTTAGCCTTGTGAAGATTGGGACCAAAAACCCATCTTCTAAGAGATTGAGCCGTCTTCTTCTCCTTCATTCTTCTTTTCCTGCACGGTTTGGAGCAAAAGGGTTTTTCCCTCTCTTCCAGCAACTTTCTCTCTCATCTGAACACCTATCTCTTGGAGATTTCATGGAGGATTGATCTCCTAGGTTCTTCCTCATCATTCAAGCTTTCCAAAGACACCTTTTTCAAAGGATTTGAGCTAGGGCAAGGTTCTCTTTCAAGCTTCTCTTATTCGTTTGAGCTTTTCAAGGTTAGCAATGGCTTTCTCAACTTGAAATCTTTGTTTTCCTCTTCATTTAGAGTGTTTTCATCACACATGCAAGAGTTTTCCCTTGAGATTTACAAATGTTGATTTTTAGGGTTCTTCTTGGGGAACTTTTGGGGGTTTTTGTAGATTTGGAGCTTGAGGTCCTATAGAGTTGTTTGAGGAGTGATTTCTCTCCTTTTGGCTTGAGGCAAGTAAATTTTCATATATTGAGATTGATTGATCTTCTATATTGTGAATGTTGGATTTTTCTATGCATCTCTCTTCATTTCTATTTCCCCTCTTTGATCATTAGATGGATTACTTTGCTATGCTCATGAAATAGTCTCATTTATTTACCTCGAGATGTTGTTTTCAACAATGTAAAGATTTGGATCAAATATGTTTAGCTAGATGGTGTTTAATGCTTTGTTAAAATTTGATTTGTTTGAGAGTTGAATGAATTATTGTGATGGTTCAACGGAGTTGAATGAAGACATGAGGGACCCAAGTGGTATAGAAGATACATATGTAAGAGAAGGAAGAAGAAAGAAGTGAAAAAGAATCAGAAAAGGAGGTAGAAAACCACCCCCTGATGGGCTCGATAGAGGACCAGCTCGCTATAGCGAGCTTGGGCTCGCTATAGCGAGCCAATCCTCTGCCTGGCGAGTGTCAGGCAGAAGCCTATCTCGCTATAGCGAGCCAGGCCTCTGGAATGGGGTCTGTTTAGCCCATTTTCTGGGCTGTTTACCCAGATGTTTAAGGCCCTGTTTGAGGCCCGTTTTAGCCTATTTTAAGGCCCTGTTGGGGACTATTTTTAAGCCCTGTTGGGGGGCTGTTTCATGGGACTGTTGAGACCAGATTTAAGACCTGTTTTGAGGCCTGGTTTGGCCTGTTTCAGCCTGTTTAAAGGCCCTGTTTGAGGCCTGCCTACAGCGGGTTTAGGGCCCATGTTCCCTACCCATCCGAGGCTCATTAACAATCTTCTCTTTGGACCTTGTCTCCCCATGGTTTGGAGCCCAATTCAATCCTCATTTGACATATAAAAGCCCGGAAAGGATACTTTGGTTTGAACTACTATGTATAGTGAAGATTTATTGAGAAGGTGATGAAACTTCTTGAAGTTTAAATTACCTGGGAAGTTGTTCGAGTCTTTACATACACTTTATCTCCTAAATTGTTAATGATCTTCAGTGGCACCAAATTTCTCAATTAATAGCGACATTAGGAGACTAAGTGTCTGTTGAGACAAACCATGGTAAGCCTTTGAACCATTACACACTAAATTCATTTCATGATTAGAAAGCTTTGCCGAGTCCATTTATAAATCAATTTAAATGTTTTGAGTGCTTTACCACATTTATGGACATTGATAAGGCTACTCATCTATTTTGCTCGGATTCGTCGATATGTGAGATATGTATTTTGTTCGGGGTAGTTTTCTTATCGATTTTGGAAATGTACTTTATGAACGAATTTGTATTACTTCGAGGTTTCGAGCTTTTACTCTAATGGCACCACTAAGCTTAGGTTACCTTGTCGGACTGATCATCCGGCTTGAAATCTTTAAATTATCGGCCAACTACAGTTTTGCACCTGTCTGTACCGACCATGGCAATGGTTTATATCCGGTCCCACATGTAGTGGCTACGGTTCTGTTTGATAATGACTATGTTCGTTCCGGTCCCACGAGTAGTGGCTACAGTTCTGTTTGCTCCCGTTACTTCGGTAACAGGAGAATTTAGCTATACGTGGTTTGCCAATGTTTTATGCGTTTAATGTTTTATCTTATGGTTCTTGTTTACTTCACTTATGATAGCATTGGAATTCATTAATATTTTAAGATGTCATTTCTGTTATTTAGGATTTTAATCGTGGCTCTCGTTTAATTAATGTTTTACTCTTTTCATCATCCTATTATATGTTACATTTGCTTGCCAGACCGTCGTGTCTGACCCTTTTTGCTTGGTGCCAGATGTCGAGCCCCTCGCTGTTGAGGCACACTTTGAGGCGGAACCTATAGTTCTTGTGGAAGGCGAGTGGCAGCCCGATGATGTCGTTTAGACGTCGGGTTGTTTTTGGGAGCTTCGATCACATTTTGGAATAGATACTATTCTTTTTGGGATTTTGTTGTAGCCATTGTTGGCTTATTCTTTTGGGGAAAAATTGTAATTATTGGCTAACTTTACTTTTGTATTAAACTTGAAACTAACTTTGGGGCCTATCTATAGAATGTTTCTCTTTTTGATGCTAGTCTTGTGCGTTCTCATTATACTAATCTGATATGGACTTTTATGTTTGCCACAATGCTTCCGCGTAATTTATTTGTATGAATGTGATTCCTAATAATCACTATTGGATCGGATTTCGAGGATCCTTACTGCGGAAACCTGTGGGAAACAAGCGTGTGCGGGCAGAATTTTCCGGCCCGTCACGCCACGACCCCAGATTAAGGTCTTGTTTAATGGGACCTCGGTCCGGGGGCGTGACAATTAATGACTAATCCATAATTTCTAGATTTGTTGAAAACAACAATTTAAGGGAAATAAATAAGAACCATTACTTAAGCATATCAAAGACATTAATCTATCAATTAAAGAGAGGTAGTTTCATGAAGAAAAAAGGCATAAAAATTCTAAGACTCTAAAGAAAAATTATCAATCAATTACATTAATTGAATAAAACTTGTTGTTGACACCAAAAATGTCACTTTGCTTCTTCAAGATCCAGAAAACTGCATGAAGTCGCAACCTGCCAGAAATAGGCAATGCTACTTCCAAAAAATCAAATCTTGTCAGAATCAAACAAAAACTGCAAGATCCTTCAAGACAGCCAAAAGAGGAGTACGCAAGAAGTTTCGTGCCATTTCAAAATCATTTGGCCTAACTTCGCTTCTCCGACAGCAGAAAAGGAGTTCCCGACGGCGAAAGCATCGGAGGCACCAAATCTTCGATCAGAGCCGATGGATGGTCTCAAAATACATCCAAAAGGCTCCACGCCAAGTTCCCAGTCAAACTGACAACATTGACCCTACATCAACCCTCGAACAACTAAATCAAGACACTCGGCGGTGAGAACCTCCAAGGCCATCACTCATCAGATAGATCACATGGACGGCTTCAAAATGCTTACAAAGGGCTACACGTCAAGTTTCAGGTCATTTCGACAACATTTGACCATACTTTGACGCTCGAAAGCCAAATCAGACCTCTCGGCGGCGAAGCTCCCCGGGACCATGGTTTCCAAGACAGAGCCTGTGGATCATCTTAAAATGACTCCAATAGCCTCCCTGTCAAATTTCAAGTCAACCGGGCATCGGTTGACCGCACATCAAGCCGCGACATCTTCATCGCGACAAAAGCAAGTCTACTGGTGATAGGACCCCAAACGGCTTCAAAACCCAAACAAAAATCTATGGTTGGTCTTATTTATTGCTCAGCAGGCTTCACCCCAAATTTCAGGTCATTCCGACATCGTTTGGCCTAGTTTCAGCTTCCGACGGAAAATCGGCAGCTCTGCGCGACAAAGTCTTCGGCTTTCTCAGAAAATTGGAAACTTTGCAAAACAAAATGCAAGGATTCTCACCAGGTTTTCTATAGGGAAATCAGGCAAATAAATGATAAAAATTGTAAAGAAAAAATACAGAAGGAAAAAGAATAAAAAAACAGCAAAAACGGACACAAAATGGGACAAAAGGGGGGAAAACCCCCCTAGGGTCGCAGACCCCTGCGACCCTGGAGCCCGGGATCGCTGGGAGGGCCCCGGAAATCCCATTTTTTGCCCTTTTTTCGCGATTCAAAGCGTCCGACCTCTGGTATTTTCCAAAATTCATACTTTTGAGACACCAAATCCTCTGACATCCGTCAAAATCACTGGTCAATCATCAAGAGTATCGAAATCAAGATTGATCGCCAACCGGTCAACCAAAAAAAGTGTGCTTTCTACCCGACCGATCGAGAAATGGACAGGATAGATGGCACAGTCCCACTGTTGGCAACCAATACCTGAAGTTACATGGTCATGTAATGTCGATCTACATGAAGATCCAGCGATGATCATCGCCAGAAGAATCCCAAAAGACGCGGCACGGCCCGCGCCTCTTCAACTGCTCGGCGACCACTTAATGTGATTAATTGACTAGCTTTATTACAGTCATTAATCCATTTCTTTGGACGGCCCAATCAGAAGCAAGCATCTGGGAGTTACAAGTCAAGAGATTCATGACATTTAAACCATGAAACTCCTCCCATCATGGCGATTAAAGGCAATTAAATGCCCTCAATCTCCTCCGGCCAATCAGAAGCCAAGAAAAAGGAGTTACAAAATAAAGGAATCAAATCCTGTAACTCCTCCCATTATGCGGCTTAATGACAATAAAAGCCCATAAACTCTCCTAAATGGCTACCAAGAGCCTATAAATAGGAGAGCACTCCAAAGGAATCCAGATCGGATAAACAAGACAGATCCCAGATCAGAAAAAAGCACAGAAATCCAGAGAAAGAAAGAGAAAACTCTGCGAAAGTTCTACACCGACCACTTTTACAAGGTGACAAAAGTCCCTTGGGGGGTACCCCCCCCCCCCAAGGTCCTTGCCTTCTCCTTCTGCCTCCAATGGCTTAGACGTGGCTTTTCAGCCCGTCCACTTAGTTTTTTATTGGACATAGGACCTCCTTTTGGTCTTTGTCCTCTAAAAACCTGAGGTTATAGCCAAGCCAAGCGAATCAAGAGCATCCTCTGTTCTCATCTGCATGGATGATGGTGAAGCCCACATATGGCTTGCGACCGTCAATCTGAACGGGTCCCCCACAATCTCCTGAGAAGTTAGATCCTCATTTTCTTGCTTTTCATTGTAGTTTGTATTTTTTCAGAAGAAACAAAAATCACAACTCTCGTCTTTCATTATTGATAAGGACTGTAAATCGGCTATAAACGCCAAAATCGGCTATAAATGCCAAAAAATCGCCTTTCACGTAAATCAAGAAAATGTCTCTTTTCTTAAATATATGTGCAATGGAAAACTTGAAAGAAGTTGATTTCCTTTTTACTTGCGAAGGTTGATCTTCGGATCACCACTTGCAATTTCAAGTAAAATAGAAAATCTGGCACACCACACAAAAAAAATGTTGATGCACGCCTCTGCCCCCCCCCCGGTTACGAAAGGGTCGGACCCAAATGGACTCCCACATCCGCCGACCTCGGTAGAACTGAGCGGGCAGGATGCGCTGGTCTATCAAGCTGGCACACCCGGTGGGACTCGTTCATTTGAGAACACGATGCTAGAAATGAAATATTTGCATATCATATCTATTGCTCTATGCTTATACTTCTTTTCTTGATTCCTTGGCTACTTTCTAATCGGTGGCCTATGTTGGATTCCTTATCTAAAAAAAATGAGATGAGATTTTTTGAAAATTTCTAATTCTTTGAATTTATTTCCACTCTTTCTCTTTTCAACAAAAAAACAAAAAATCAGATTTTTCATTTTGGATTCAAAATTGAGAAACCTTGATCCTTTCCTATCGTTCATCGTGCTTGCAGAAATGTTGAGCCTGTTCGACTAAGGTTTTGGTCCATCGTTTCTCTTCGATGAGTTCATTAGAAAAAAAAAATAATAAAAATAATAAAAAATCAGATTTTTCATTTTGGATTCAAAATTGAGAAACCTTGATCCTTTCCAATCGTTCATCGTGCTTGCAGAAATGTTGAGCCTGTTCGACTAAGGTTTTGGGCCATCATTTCTCTTCGATGAGTTCATTAAAAAAAAACAACAAACAATCAGATTTTTTATTTTGGATTCAAAATTGAGAAACCTTGATCCTTTCCTATCGTTCATCGTGTTTGCAGAAATGTTGAGCCTGTTCGACTAAGGTTTTGGGCCATCATTTCTCTTCGATGAGTTCATAAGAAAAAAAAACAAAAAGTCAGATTTTTCATTTTGGATTCAAAATCGAGAAACCTTGATCCTTTCCTGTCGTTCATCGTGCTTGCAGAAATGTTGAGCCAGTTCGACTAAGGTTTTGGGCCATCGTTTCTCTTCAATGAGTTCATTAAAAAAAAAACAAAAATTTGATTTTTCATTTTGGATTTAAAATTGAGAAACCTTGATCCTTTCTTATCGTTCATCATGCTTACAGAAATGTTGAGCCTGTTCGACTAAGGTTTTGGGCCATCGTTTCTCTTCGATGAGTTCATTAAAGATCTAAAAATATATATATTTATATAAAAGAAGACATAGAACACTAAGGTTAAACCAACTGCGTTCTTTGATCATGGTTTATTCAAGAAAAGCCTTGTCCAGAGTGTGGAGACAGCTTGACTGTTCTAGGCAAGGGTCCTCCAAACCGGTTCATTAAGTAATCCTACCCTTACCTGGGGCCAATTCTATCAATCGAGATTCATAAGACCGGGTTAGGAGGCCTATGTGTACTCTCTCGTCTTTTAAATAAAATTTTTTCAAAGTAAAAATTTTAAAATAAAAAATAAAAATAAAAAATTTTCAAAAAAAACCTTAAAAAATAAAAATAAAAAAAAAATAAAAAAAAAAAAAAAGATTTTTTAAAAAAAAAATTCTTGAAAAAAAAATCTTAAAAAAAAAAAAAAAAAACTTCCGTCATTTTGGGTTTAGATTAGAGAAATTTTGGTCTCCTCCTTTCTGAGCACTGGCGCTCGCGGAAATCGCTGAGCCCGTGTTCAGATTGGAGTGCATTTTGCTCTCTTTGATGAACCCGATATTGGTCTTTCAAAAAAAAAAAAAAAACTCGTCATTTTTGGATTCAGATCCGAGAAATTATGGTTCATTTCCTTTTGAGTACTGGCGCTCGCGGAAATCGTTGAGACCGTATTTGGATCGGAAAACCATCTGCTCTCTTTGATGAATCCAATCTTGACCTTTCAAAACAGGGAATCTCATCTCATGAATGCGGTCTCCAAACATTTGTGTCTAGCGGTACTAGTACGCCCTTTCAGGGTCTACTGTATTCGCGACCGGCACATTTGTAACTCCAAACTTATATTCTTCTTACCTCGAGCAAGCTCTGCTTCTCGATAAGTCAAATTTAGGTTCACAATTGCTTCTAGCAGTCACTGGGACGCTCATTCTGGGCTTAGCATACCTGCATCAGAACAATTGTACACTCTATGGCTTTCTGCCTTCTTCATATTGCTTGGGTCATCTCCCTCGAGCAATTTGAAAAGACAAAACCATAGAACTTCCCATTTATGATCATTATATTCTTGTGATTACTAATGGATGTGGTCTTGTTTCAGAAACTTTTCAAAAACTAACAATGGCAGCTTCACTAACCATAACCTTTGACGAGAACAAGCACCAACTCATGCTTCAACAGAAACAAACTACGCGCACCTACAAGCGCCCCATCAGCTGCCGAAGCGTCAACTCCCTCGACAACTCTCTAAGCTCCGGGTCGACCTCGACTCCCCGGACTATCGTCTTTGGGATGCTGGGACCATTCCCACTTCCCGAAGAACAAACTGCTCCTTCCAAGAAGAAGAAACTCGCCTCTCAACATGTCACTACCGTGACACCAAAGGCGAGCACCAGAAGGCCCGAAGCCCGTGGTAGCCCCACGAAGCCTCACCTTCAAACGACCAGGTCTATCCTAAGACTTGCTCCCCAAGACCTTCACCAAAATAAAGAAGGTCCCAAACATCCACCAAGCCAGCACCTAGCCCCACTCAAGGAGAACCAGTTCTACCCTCTTGCTTACATGAAAGAGGAGAGACCCATCTCCAACCTGACTCCCAAGTCAACCCAGCATGAGTCGGCTTGTTCCTACAAGCCCAAAATCAAGTCATGCATCACAAGGCCTCTGCAAGCACCTGCTAAGGCCTACAAACCTGCAGTTCGACCCTTCATCTCTACAGGGGCCGAACTCCAAAAATTCAAAGCTTCACTGCAATAAGCGAAGGACAGGGTTCGCATCCTGTCCTTGCCCAGCTACAAAGAAGACAGGCTCGGCTGTTGCGCCCGAGGGAGCACATCCTTCATCGTCAAAGCCCAGCCAGAGCTGACTGAAGCTCAAATTGCTCGTCGCATATGCCGCCGCGCGTCGCATCGACAAAAGAGACTAGAGAAGCAGAGGACCCAGCCTCCTACACTTCAAGTCTCTCCCAAATGGGTCGAAAAAGAAAGACCCAACCAAGTTGATGCCGTCCATATGGTTGGAAAAACCAGAAGACGTAAAAAATCAGCAACAAAAATCCATGTTCGACGTCCGATGACCCGCTGCGTCTCCAGGACAAGAAGACATTCAGAAGAATCCCTTGCTCCTTCAAGCAAAGGATGGCAGAGTGATCCTTCCTCAAGCTCTTCTTCAAAAAGAATGTGCCCCAGCTCAGTCACCAGGACAGTTTATTCGTTCGAATCTCGAGGGATGAACGTCCTGGCTACAAATTCTGAGCCACCACACCGCAATCCACCTTAAGATGATGCGATCACACGCATCCAGCAGTTGGAACAAGGCCAGCAGAGGATTGAAACTCTGATGGAAAACCTCTCCTCGCCTTCCAAAATCAGGCAAACAATGAACCTCCTCCGAATCATCAAGACGATGAGGTAAATAGAGAAGAAAATGAGTCACGCGCCCATACCAAAAAGGACGTAGATGGTATCCTCGCAAAAGCAAAAGAAGAGGATATACTCAAAGAGCATGGGATCAAGCCACCATATCCCTTATGGATGGACTCGGTCCCGTTCCCTACAAAATTCAAGTATCCTACTCTCCAAACATATACGGGGAAAGGATTAGCCAGACAACACGTCATCCACTTCAAGATCCTGACGGGAGCTATCGCGGATCAAGATGCACTCAAGATCCGCCTCTTTGCAAGTACCCTAAAAGGTACGGCCTTCGATTGGTCCACTCCGCCAGAGAACTCCATCCAAAATTGGGCCATGCTAGAGACACGCTTCCTGACTCACTTCAAAGGTGAGGATCATCCCGCTACTATGGCTCAACTGTGCCTAAAATAGGGGGATAATGAGTCAACATATGACTTCATTCATAAGTGGAAAGCAATGGCATACAAATGCTCTGATGTATTGCCACAAACGTCGTTAGTCGACATCTGCCGAAACAACATGAGAGCCAGAATCCGCTCCATGATCATCGGCAACAAATCAAAGAACCTGGGAGAACTCCTAGAAGCTTCCATGGAAGCTGAAACGGTGATTAAAGACCTCAACAGTCTGAAATCATAATGAAAAGAGCCAACTGCCATTGCAACCTCAAAACCAAAGAAAAAAGTGGTTCTCAATGTGCAGACCAAGTCAGCTCGTTAGCCACCAAAGAAAGCTGAAAAGAAAGCTGCTGGTAAGAGACCCGAACTCTCTGATGCCTTCAAAGAACGAGTAGAGAAGAAATCCCTGTTTGATGAAGATGTTGATGAAATCTTCGGGGCTCTTGTGGCAAACGGCAAGCTCACCTAGCCTTAACCAAAAAGACCGAGTGATGTTGGCAAAACCAATGCTCCTTGGTACTGTCCATACCACCAAATGATCTCGTATCCTCTCAATCAATGCTTCGTTGTGAGAGAGAAAATAAATGAGATGTGGAAGAACGGAGTCATCACCTTTGAAAAAACTATGGGTCTGCCTCCGTTAACATGGTGACATGTGGACAAACATCAAAATCACCGAAGAAGAAGATCACTACTTCCTTCAAGGTGATAAACTCAATCCAGGCGTTCGAGGAACTGGTTCCTTACCTGACACCAGACGGACAACCCATATGGGTACATCCCGATCTCCTAGAAGATTAAAATTGGGAGGTCGTGAAAACAAAGCCTATAGCTCAACAGCGAAGGCAGGCTAGGAAATATCTCCTCAAGCTCAAACGGCAACAGAAGACCTAGCCAAAACAAGAAGTCAAAGAAAAGGCAGAGGCTTCCTCTACCGCTTCACTGGAGGCAACAAAAACATCCCTTCCAGAGACTTCAAAGGGGGTAAGAAAATTCAGTCTTAGTGATTTCATGCCACCTCAATTCAAAGAAGCCACGTAAGAGGCATCATACTCTTACAATTCGGTAGTTGGATTATCCATTGATGGATATGAGTCCAGCGACACCGATGATGGATTCGAATCCAACTACGTAGACGAGTGGGAGGAGTCCCTTGAAACAGGAGAATATCTCTCCGATGAAGAATGGGTTCCTGAGAATCATCTTATGCCAGTAATCTGGTATAACCCCCTACAGCCACAAGGATCCTGGTCTGATGATGAAGAAGACCAAGAGGCTGTATAAGAAAATGCTGTTGAACCAGCACCCCTCATTGCTCCAGTGGAAATCAACAATGTTGAGCCATAAAGAGTTGATGAAGAAGAAGATTTGGCTCCCATGCCTGATCTTAAAGAATATGCAACGATCTTGCAGTGTCTCGCTCTAGAACAAGAGCAGGACCGCGTCAATGAGCTTCCTCGCAATCCAGAGCCTGAAGTCCATGAAGACCATCAGGTACATCCTCCCTTAACTCCTGAAAATGGAGAAAATTGCTGGATAGACGATCCTCTTACATCCGAGGATGAGTCTGACTCCGATCAGGCAACGTCTCCTGTCAGAGCTTCCTATAATGTGATAATTCGGGATTATAGCTCTTCCGAAGCATCGTCTGATGAGATCACTTATACTCTGGCGACGCCTAGCAATGTATCTTCTGGAGTCACCTCATCTCACATGACTTTCAGTGAGACGACACCCTCTCAGGTTTCTTCTCCTGAGACTGTGACTTCAAAGTTCACACCCTTCTTGACTGAAGAATTCCCAGCTATTGATGCTTGGGACGATGAATTGGTCAACGAAGAAGAAAGGTTGTTGGATGCTGTTCAGGACTTGTTACCGGAAAATGCTCCATGCAACACAATCACCGAGGATGGCAACTCTACTGTAGTACATCCTTAGTAAATGAAAAACGACAGCCTCTTGATCCTGAAGACAATCTTCCAAATGAAGACCCTTCTCAAGAAGCTCTCGAAGTTGGTAAAGGCACCCGCTTTGGCCGGGACTACCATAAAAATTACAACCAATCTTCCTTTACATATGTAAATCCTTCGGGAAAAGATGTTGTAAGCGCCCTTAGTGGCAACAATGATGAACATGCAGGCCCTAAGGAGGCTTTCAAGTATGACTTGATTGAACACTTCAAGCACATATGCACGTCAACACATCCTGGATTTATTGCGAATGTCTCCGCACACTCGTGATAATCTCATTTCAGAATTACAAAAGCTGAATGAGGATGTCGACAAACATGCCCCACAAGTCCTCCAAATTGAAATGGATTACCGGGTCAAAAACTCAGAAGCTTCCTCAAAGGGAGAAAATAAGAAAACTGAGGGATCATGCATTGAATGCCTCTCAGTTAAAAAAGCAGCCAGTGCAACCATCGCCTTCACAAAGGACGACCTCCTACTTGGCGAAACCAGGCACAACCGACCCCTGTACTTCATAGGGTACATCAAGGAAATGCCTATGCACAGAGTTCAGATCGACCCAGGTTCTGCACTCAACCTCATCTCCACATCGGCTCTCGAAGAGTTGGGCATCCCACCCAGCAAGCTGAGCCACACATCTGTATCTATCTTCGGATACGATGGGAGTACTCAAAGGCCTATCGGCAAAATCAGTTTCAAGTTGCAGATCGGTGATCTTATCTCTGAGGTCACAGTGTATGCAATAAAAACCGCTTCATGCTACAACATCCTTCTCGGATGCCCTTGGATCCAAAAGAAGTACCCTACTTCGACCCGGTTTCAACAGGCGATTGGGATCATCTCATAGCAAACCTTGAGGAAAATTGCCGATCAAGAAGACCCGTGGAAAGGAACAAAACCTTGGTCTGGAAATGCCCTTGAAACCCCAGAAGGTTTCGTTGAGCTGGAAGCCTCCAAAAATATTGTGGAGGAACCACCTTCGAACCTTCCAACAGAAGATCCTGTTCAAAAGATAGACTTGGGAACACCTGATAACCCACGTCCTGTATTATAAGCAAGAATATAAAGGATGATGAGTTACCCGAGTATATCGCCTTTCTTCGTGAGTTTGTTGATTGCTTTGCATGGTCTTACACTGAAATGCCTGGGTTAGACCCCAAAATAGCAGTCCACAAACTCAATCTTCAAGAAGACATCAAGCCTGTCAAGCAAGGCCAAAAAAGATTCCGTCCGGATGTGATGGATAAAATTGAACAAGAAGTTAAAAAACTCAAAAGTGTCGGCTTCATCTATGAGGAACAACATCCTGAATGGTTGGCCAACATTGTCCTCGTGACAAAGAAAAATGGGCAGATCAGGGTCTGTATTGACTATAGAGACCTGAATGGCACATGCCCTAAAGATGAATTTCCGCTCCCCATACCAGAGGTAATGATTGATAATACCTATGGATTCGAGCGAATGACATTCATGGATGGTTTCTCTGGCTACAATCAGATAAAGATGCATCCTGAGGATGAAAAACATACATCATTTCGGACCCCATTTGGCGTGTATTGCTACATTATCATGCCATTTGGTATGAAAAATGCTGGTGCCACATATCAGAGGGCTATGATGAAAATATTCCAAGATATGCAGTACAAGACGGTTGAATGTTACGTTGATGACCTCGCCGTCAAAAGCAAAAGAAAAGAATATCATCTCAAAGACCTTCGAGAAGTCTTCCTCCGGCTTCGCAAACACAAACTGCGAATGAATCCTCTGAAATGCTTCTTCGGCGTCTCGTCGGGTAAGTTCCTCGGATTCTTAGTTCGGAAAGCTTTAATAGAACTTGACCCCATAAAAGTCAAAGCCGTTCTAGAAATGCCCTCTCCAAGAACCTTGAGAGAACTCAAAGGGCTTCAAGGGAGATTGGCCTACATCAGACGGTTCATCTCCAATCTTTCGGGGAAATGCCGTCCATTCTCCCGGTTGGTGAAAAAAGGTGTAAACTTTGTCTGGGATGCTGACTGTGAAGCTGCATTCCAAGATATCAATTCATACCTGACAAAACCTCCAGTGTTAGCTGCTCCTACCACTGGAAAACCATTCATCTTGTACACAAGAGCCCTTGATCACTCTCTGGGAACTCTGCTTGCACAAGAAAATGATAAAAGAAAAGAAGTTGCTCTATATTACCTCAGCCGCATGCTAGTAGGTGCAGAGCATCGCTACTCTCCAGTCGAAAAAGAATGTCTTGCAGTGATGTTCGCCATACAAAAGTTGCGTCACTACTTGCTTTCCAACACAGTCTACCTGGTCTCGAAGGTCAACCTCTTAAAAGTCCTTGTCATAAAAGCAGGTTCTCTCAATGCCCGACTGGCAAAATGGTCCATCCTCCTGTCACAATTTGATATTAGGTATGTACCATAAAAAGCAATCAAAGGGCAAGCTCTAGCAGACTTCCTCGCAGAGCATCCATTACCTAAAGATTCTCCACTTAGAGATGATCTCCCAGACGAACCAGTCTATAATGTGGAGACTTTTTCACAAAGTGCTTCCTGGGACATGTACTTTGACGGTGCAACCAGGACAAATGAAAAAAGACAGCTGATCTCGAGAGTTGGTATCCTCTTTGTTAGCCCCGACAAATACATGATTCCACACGCTTTCTCGCTACTGGAACCATGCACAAACAATGCAGCTGAATATCAAGCTCTGATCCTAGGATTGGAACTCGCCATCAAATCCGGTATCACCATGCTGGAAGTCTTTGGAGACTCTCAACTGGTCGTCAACCAGATGAATCAGAAATTAGAAGTCAGGAAGCCTAATCTGCTGCCTTACTACAACAAGGCACAATCACTTCTGCAAAAGTTGACATCTGTCACATCACCCACATTCGTAGAGGTGAAAACATACGTGCAGATGCCCTGGCTAGACTTGCCGCATCTATGGCAATCCAGGAAGGGGAAAACATGAAAATTGCAGTGTGCGAAAGAAGAATCCTTCCTCCTCTTAACACACATCAAGCAGTTGCTGAATGCCACCAAGTGGTTGGAAGTCGGATTTCAATCCTTCAAACTTCAATCGGGGACTAGAGGGATCCATTCATTGATTACACTATGTTCAAAATCCTACCTGAAGATCCAAAAGAATGGGTAAGCATCCAAAGGTGAACACCAAACTTTCATTTGGATATTCTTTCAAAAATCCTTTACAGGAAATCCTTCAACGGAGTACTTCCACGCTGCTTGTCACAATAAGAGGCTGAAGAAACACTCAAAGAAGTTCATGCTCGTCTTTGCGGAGCTCATCAGGCTGGTCCCAAGCTCTATGATCAGATAAAAAGGTTAGGTTATTACTGACCTACCATGGTAGCTGACGCACTGCAATTTGCTAAGCACTGCCAACAATGCGAAGTTCATGGAGATTACATTCACATGCCTCTAGAATGGCAACATCCTACAGTGATTTCATGGACTTTCGAAGCCTGGGGTATGGACATCATAGGTCCTATTTCTCCCCCTTCAAGCAAAGGTCATCGCTTCATCTTCACTGCTACAGATTATTTCTCCAAGTGGTCAGAAGCATTTGCGCTCAACGAAATGAAGACCTCATCAGTCATTCAGTTCCTGCGCACCAACATCATTTGTCGTTTCGTCATACCCAAAAGATTCGTCCATGATAACGGACCACAATTCCGGGATCATCGATTCTATAAGTTCTGTGACAAATACAAAATCCAAAGTTGTCCTTCGACTCCATACAATCCGGCAGTAAACAGATTAGCAGAAGCTTTCAACAAGACACTCTGCAAAATCCTCAAGAAGATGATCTCTAGTCACAAAAGAGACTGGAGCGACAAAATGTCTGAAGCTTTGTGGGCCTATCGAACCACCGTTCGAGGACCAACCCATAGCACACCATTCTCCTTGGTCTATGGATGCGAAGCTGTCGTGCCCTTGGAATTACAAATTCCTTCCTTGAGGGTATCCTTGCTGTCGCGACCCCGGACCGAAAGGGGAAGATCCGAGTCCGGGAGTCGGGACGGTGGGTGGTGATGCCGCGCCACGTGCATCTCTTTGGCTAAAACGCACACGGAATTAAAAGAATATTTATCCGTGCACGTGATTTCCCACAGGGTTCCGCGGTGAGGATTATCTTTACACATCATCTCACATGTAACCATATCAAACATATTTTTAAGATTGCGGAAGCGTGTAGCAAACCATATTAGTACTATTCAATCCAATCCCATAAACGAGACTGATTTATGATGAACATAATAAGATATCAGAATGAGCAATGATCATAAGCATATTTCCCCAAAAGTAAAGTTAAGTATATTTACAAAATGTCAGTTGATTAATGCCCCCAAAATAACGGTCAACAAAGACCGTATAACCAAATGAAACCTAAAACAAAGATATTATAATTCCCAAAGTGTATCGTTCTCAAGGCAAGGCCAAATGTCTACATGACATCATCGGCTTGCCACTCAATCACTCGTTGCGGTTCACCGACCGCCTCCTCTGGCTCCTCCTCAACGGCAATAAGCTCGGGACCTGAGTACCAAAATAAATGGATCAGACACGACGGTCTGGCAGGTGGGTGAAAAGATAATAACAATAAAACGATAATACTTTGCAAAAGTTTAGGAAAACTTGTGAGTAAATCATGAACTTCATAAAAGACGATATATCATTTTAAAAGAGGCACATATGCAATAAATCATGTAAGGTAACAAGGATTTGGAAACTGTCAAGATGGCAACCACACAAAGCTAGATCCTCCCTCCACTAACGTGAAGAGAGCACATACCCTACAGGATCATTGGCCTCAGTCACACGAGGTGAGGAGGAACAACGATAAACAGGATCATTGGCCTCAGTCACACAAGGTGAGGAGGAACAACGATAAACAGGATCATTGGCCTCAGTCACACGAGGTGAGGAGGAACAACGATAAATACTATAATATATATATACTATACAGGACCACGGTAGCGAACCGGGTAAACTATGCAAATTCCAGACTGCAGCTGACTATCAGGAGGGGAAGGAACCCCAAGTCGGTGGATCAAACCAACTAGGTCGTCCAAGCTCAGTGGTGCCGACTCATAGGTCAAATACGATAAATCAATTCGTGTACATATTAAAGAAACGGGGTGCCCATAGGCACAAATACACATTCGTATCTGGTCGGTCATATACAGGTTAGCAAAAGCTAAATACACTTTCAATACTCTCAAGACAGTCTAGTCATATCATGTGGGTTTGAAATCCCCAAAATAGAAGTTTGGTTGAAAAATCAAATACAAATAGTTTTCCATACCTTTACAGGCTAACAATGGGGTTTCTAGAATTGAATCAGTGCGAATAGGGTCCCGTATGTCGGTTATGATGAAATTTTGGTACTCTTTAAGAGTTAGGGACATTCCGGGTCCTTATACACATTGGTCAATCTAGAAAATCTCATAGAATCTCCATGATGAGTTTCCCTTTCCTCCGGACTTCACGTAATGCCTTACAAGTCCCTAAATAACAATGGGGCTCCAAATAATACCTCGCCACTACAACCCTTTGCAATTTACCCAATCCATCCATGGGTTTAAATGCATCCTTATAGGTTCAATGTCTTCAAATAAGAAGATAAGGGATAGAGCTGAATTGGACTTGAGTATGGGCTTGGAATGAATCTGGAAATAGTCCCACAATCCTCTCACTTTACAGTTCGTCTCATTTCAGTCCGATCCATCGGGCTCCCTGGCCGATCGATCGGTCCTGAATTTGCTTCCAGTTATTTACAGTCCGATCGATCGGACCTGATGGGCGATCGATCGGTCCTGAGAACCCTCTCAGTTATTTACAGTCCGATCGATCGGACCTGATGGGCGATCGATCGGTCCTGAGAACCCTCTCAGTTATTTACAGTCCGATCGATCGGACCTGATGGGCGATCGATCGGTCCTGTAGCGAATTTCAACCCATTTGGTTGAATTCTTCTCTTGTCCAACTCCAATCCATTTCCTTTCTTTCCCCTTCTTCCATACATATCTTCACAATTAATTGGGCTATTCCTTGACCTCATTATCTCATCAATTCATCATTCAAAATCAATAAGACTAAACCATCAAACATGATAAATCAATAAAACCATCAATGAAGACAAATCAAGATCTTTGCAGAAAACATGATAAAACACATGAGAATCATTTCATCCACTTGCCTTGGGTCCAATTGCAATTCAATTGAGCTCTAATCACCTCTTAGTTCCACAATCAAACACCTATACACAAAACCCCCAAATCCAAACCCTAGATCAACAAAATCCAAGTAAAACAAGAAGGAATTTTCCAATAATTGAAATAGAGCTACCCTAGGGCTAAACAAACAAGATTATAAAACTTTTAGGAAAATCACTTACAAAGAAGTTCTTCAAAAAGCAAGGTGTTGTCCAAAGGAAGTCTTGGAGTGGGCGGTTTTCTTCAAAAATGGTGTCAAGATGAAGGCCTTGAGATGAGGAAGAAGATTATAGCAACTAATTTTCCATTAGCACTAGTTTAGTGGGGGATTGAAGATGAAGAGGCAAGAAAAGGTAAGGGAAAACCCTTAGGGCTGGGATTTCTCTTCTCCTCTAGGGTTTTTGCCAGAAATGGGAAAAAGAAGAAGAAGCTTTCTATATATAGTAAGTGGGAGTGGGGCCCACAACTTAAAGAACTTCTCGGGCTCAAAACATGGTTTTCGGGGCTTCAAATGAATTCGACGAAGAAGACAAAGTTGATCGGCAAAATTTCTAGTTTCCAAAAAGTATATATTTTGCACATTTTGGTGACATTGAAATCGGTGTCCAGATTTTTGGGTAAAAAGACCATTTTGCCCTCAATTAGTGAAAATCGGGTTTAAGTTCCTTGAATGAAAACGATGTCAACATGAAAGTTGTAGGGATTAATAAGATAAGTCCAATGGGGTTAAAAACACGATTCTTGAAAGTCATCGGTAAACCCCCAATCTCACACAATTCGTAATAAGAACCCCCAAAGGGTCCCACAATTAAAAAGGCTCTCCAAATTCCCCAAAGCTATTATAAGAGCTATTCTAATCCCCAACTAATCCAAAAACCACTAAACACACTTAAACTAAAACACAACTTAATCAACTCTAAACGAGGTCTCTCGGGTTGGGGTCTTATATCCTCCACCCCTTAGGACATTTGGTCCTCCAAATGGAAATTAAAACTCACCTCCGGTAGGAGATGTGGGTACTTCTTCTGAACTTGATCCCGTAATTCCCAAGTTGCTTCTTCCGGTCCATGATTCTCCCAAAGTACCTTGACCCACTGAATAGTCCGAGTTCTCAATTCTTGTTCCTTGGTGTCAATGATCTGCTTAGGCTTCTCAACATAGGTCGCATCTTCTCGAATTTCTAACGGCTCATAACGGAGTATGTGCAGTCTGTCAGGAACGTACTTCTTTAACATAGACACATGGAAAACATTGTGTACGCCGGAGAGCTCAGGTGGTAAGGCTAACCTATAAGCCACATCACCAATCCTACTCACAATGTCATACGGTCCAATGTATCTCCTAGACAGTTTGCCCTTCTGTCCAAACCTCAAAGTTCCACGAGTAGGTGACACTTTCAAGAAAACCTTATCTCCTTCTTTGAACTGTAAATCCCTTCGGTGAGAGTCTGCATAACTCTTCTGTCTACTCTGAGCCACTTTCAGACGTTCTTGGATCAACTTGACCTTGTCGCTTGTCTCACTAACAATGGTCGGTCCATGGAAACTGCGAGTACCAACTTCTTCCCAACAAACAGGTGTTCTACACCTTCTGCCATACAAAGCCTCAAAAGGTGCCATACCGATACTCGAGTGAAAACTGTTGTTGTAAGCGAACTCACATAACGGTAAGGCTTCATCCCACTGAGTCTTGAAATCTAACACACAAGCTCGAAGCATATCCTCAAGTGTCTGAATTGTCCTTTCTGACTGACCATCAGTTTGTGGGTGATAGGCTGTGCCGAACTGTAACTTCGTACCCATAGACTCATGTAATGTCCTCCAAAATCTTGAGACAAATCTGCTGTCTCTATCGGATGTGATGGAAACTGGCTGTCCATGACGACTGACAATCTCTGTGACAAACAACTGTGCCAAAGGTAACATATGCATTTTCTTCCCAGTCTTCATCGGTAGGAAATGAGCTGACTTGGTGAGACGGTCCACTATGACCCAAATAGCATCATTGCCCTTACTAGTCTTTGGTAAACCCGATATGAAGTCCATGGTAATATGCTCCCATTTCCATTCCGGAATCTCTAATGGTCGTAGTAACCCTGGAGGCTTCTGGTGTTCTGCCTTGATCAACTGACATGTCATACAACAAGAGACGAAAGCTGCTATCTCTCTCTTCATGTTATTCCACCAAAATCTGCCCTTCAAGTTCTGGTACATCTTCGTACTGCCCGGGTGTATGGAATACTTGGTATTGTGAGCCTCAGACATGATATCATTCCTCAAGTCCTCCAAGTTAGGCACACACAAACGGTCTCGGTAATACAAAACTCCATCTACAACACGAAAATCCGGACGATCTGCTAGGTGCTCAGAAATCTTAGCCAATTCTGGGTCTTGTAACTGACTCTCTTTGATCTTCTGGATGAACGAAGGCTCTGACACTGACATGTTTGCTAACATGACACCTTCTCTTAGTGGCTGAAAATCCACTCTCATCTCCTCTAACTGCTGTACCACATAAGTCCCCCGAAGACTTGCCATGCTCACTGACTTTCTGCTCAAGGCATCTGCAACTACATTCGCTTTCCCTGGGTGATACTTAATTGGAAAATCATAGTCTTTAATATATTCCATCCATCTCCTCTGCCTCATGTTCAACTCCTTCTGAGAAAACAAGTACTGTAGGCTACGGTGATCGGAGTGAACCTCAAACTTCTCTCCATAGAGGTAGTGTCTCCACATCTTCAAAGCTAAAACAACTGCGGCCAACTCGAGATCATGTGTTGCATAGTTCTTCTCATGATCTTTCAACTGCCGTGACCCATATGCAACTACCTTCCCATCTTGCATTAGCACGCATCCAAGTCCAACATTGGAAGCATCGGTAAAAATGGTAAAACCGCTGCTCCCAGATGGCAAAGTAAGGACTGGAGCTGTAGTCAACCTCTTCTTCAGCTCTTGGAAACTAGCTTCACACTTGTCTGTCCAAACATATGGTGCATTCTTCCTTGTCAATTTCGTCAAAGGTGACGCAATCGATGAAAATCCTTGCACAAACCTCCGATAATATCCTGCCAATCCAAGAAAACTCCTGATTTCTGATGCATTCTTCGGTCTATCCCAATTCATGACTGCCTCAATCTTGGACGGGTCCACTGATAATCCTTCTTTGGAGATGATATGACCCAAAAATGTGACTTGGTCCAACCAAAATTCACACTTACTAAGTTTTGCAAACAATTGATTCTCCCTCAAGAGCTGGAGTGCTATCCTCAAATGTTCTTCATGCTCTCCTTTGGTCTTGGAATACACCAAAATATCATCAATAAACACCACTGTAAACTGATCCAAATACTCCGCAAATATTTTGTTCATCAATGCCATGAAAACTGCCGGTGCATTAGTCAAACCAAATGGCATCACTAGAAACTCATAGTGTCCATATCTTGTCCGAAATGCTGTTTTTGGCACATCTGAATCTCTAACCCTCAACTGATGGTAGCCTAACCTCGAATCAATCTTCGAAAAATAAGCAGCTCCTTGCAACTGATCAAACAATTCATCTATCCTTGGCAATGGATATTTGTTTTTGATGGTCACTTGGTTCAATCTTCTATAGTCAATACACATTCTCATGGAACCATCCTTCTTCTTCACAAACAAAACTGGTGCTCCCCACGGTGACACACTAGGTCTCACAAAACCTATGTTCAAAAGTTCTTGCAATTGCATCTTCAACTCTCCCAATTCTGCCGGGGCCATTCTGTAAGGTGCGATAGATATCGGAGCAGTCCCCGGTAACAGCTCAATAGTGAAGTCTATCTCTCTAATGGGCGGCAATCCTGGTATCTCCTCCGGGAAAACATCCGGAAACTCACAAACAATTGGAATCTCCTCCACCCCTTGGGACCGTTTATCCTCCATGATAAACGCCAAATAACCCTCACAACCACTTTTTAGAAGCCTATCAGCCTTCAATGCTGAAATAAAACCTGCACCAGAACTACTCCTCTCTCCCTGAAACAACACCCCTGCTTGGGTCTCCTCTAACTTAAAGGTTAGGGTTTTATGGAAACAATCCATCGTAGCATGGTATCCTGCTAACCAATCCATCCCTAGGATGACATCAAAATCCTGCATCTCTAATAAAATGAGATCTGCCGGTAATACTACTTCTCCTATCATGACTGGACAACTAGGGTAAAAAGTTCTACAAACAACTTCCTTACCTAAAGGAGTAGTCACAGTCAGAATGAAACTCAACTCTCTAGCATGCATATCAATCAACTTAGCAAATTTTGGAGATAGGAACGAGTGAGTAGAGCCAGGGTCAAACAAAACCTTAGCATCAAAACCGCAGACGAGAAGTGTACCTTCCACTACATTGCCTTCAGCCTCCGCATCAGCTCTATTGACAGCATAGAGTTGTGCCCTTTGTGGTGGCCTGTTCTGCCCTTGCTGTTGCCTGCCTTGTGGTGCATTCCTATTCTGATTCTGAGGACGCTGATTCTGATTCTGATTCTGCCCTTGCTGACTGGCCGGTTGTTGCTGTTGTTGTTGTGGCCTAAACTGTGGCTGAGGTGCCTGTTGTTGTAGTGGCCTTGCTTGATTCTGAACCACTAGCGCATTTTGAGGTGGTGCCTGACGCTGTACTCCCTGTTGTTGTCTATTCTGCCTTGGGCATTCCCTCATCTGATGGTCCATCGAACCACATCTAAAACATGCCCCCGTGATAGAACGACACTGGGCATTCCCATGATATTTTCCACAATGGATACAAGCTCCTTGATTATGTGCATTCTGCTCTTGTCTTGGCCTCTTGTTCTGATTGTTTCTTTGTTGATTGTTCTGCTGCTGGCCTTGACCATTTCCTTGGTTCTTGATGATCTTGTTGTGGAAGTTCTCAAATTTGTATGCTCTCTTGACAGCTTCCTCAAAGGTAACGGGTGGTACAACCCCGGTAGCATCCCTCTCAATAATCGGGTGAAGTCCCTCAAGGAACTTGGTTATCTTCTTCTCCTCTGTGTCTACTAACTCCGGTGCATACCTTGACAATCTCTCAAATTTGGTGAGGTATTCAAGGACTGACATGTTTCCTTGCACAAGTTGCTGAAATTCTACTGCCTTCTGCCTCTTGACATGTGTAGGTACATATTTCTCTCCAAACTGTCTCTTGAAGCTAGCCCAAGCTTCTGCATCAGCCATTGTCCTGTATTCTGCCTTGACGGTCTTCCACCAAATATCTGCTAAACCCACAAACATAGAGGCTGCAAGCTGTACACGTTCTACACCGGTACATATGAATATCTCAAATATGTTTTCGGTGTGCTCAAGCCAATCATCTGCTGCCATTGGGTCCTCAGTCCCCAAAAATTCTTTCGGTCCTCTCTTCCTGAACCGCTCATACAACACATTAGGATCATTCCCTCTAATATTCACCGGACCATGTGGTGCAACTGGGATTGGCTCCGGTCTCCTCTCCAATATCCCCAACAACTGTGCCTGCATTTGAGCTATCTCCCTAGCATGATCCTCGTCTTTCTTAACCATCTGTTCTTGCAATCTGGTCTGTGTCTCATATGCTTGTGCTTGGAGCCTAGCCTGATTCTCATTGGCCTGGCGTTGTTGGTCTATCATAGCCTGCATCATCTGTTGGAATTGGTTCTGCATGTTGTTGTCTTGTGGTTCCTCTCCAATAGGCTCTGTATTCTCACTGTTACTGGCAACGTGATTACTGTTTGCTGTTCTTTTGCGAGGTGGCATAATGCTGCAAAACAAATTGTTAGCACATATAAATCAAGTACAGGGTGGTCACACATTGCTCACACGATTCTATCTAACGAATCCTCGCCACGTACTTAAGATTTCTAGTTTCTTTTAATTGCCTGAAACATGTCCCGCTCTGATATCAGTCCTGTCGCGACCCCGGACCGAAAGGGGAAGATCCGAGTCCGGGAGTCGGGACGGTGGGTGGTGATGCCGCGCCACGTGCATCTCTTTGGCTAAAATGCACACGGAATTAAAAGAATATTTATCCGTGCACGTGATTTCCCACAGGGTTCCGCGGTGAGGATTATCTTTACACATCATCTCACATGTAACCATATCAAACATATTTTTAAGATTGCGGAAGCGTGTAGCAAACCATATTAGTACTATTCAATCCAATCCCATAAACGAGACTGATTTATGATGAACATAATAAGATATCAGAATGAGCAATGATCATAAGCATATTTCCCCAAAAGTAAAGTTAAGTATATTTACAAAATGTCAGTTGATTAATGCCCCCAAAATAACGGTCAACAAAGACCGTATAACCAAATGAAACCTAAAACAAAGATATTATAATTCCCAAAGTGTATCGTTCTCAAGGCAAGGCCAAATGTCTACATGACATCATCGGCTTGCCACTCAATCACTCGTTGCGGTTCACCGACCGCCTCCTCTGGCTCCTCCTCAACGGCAATAAGCTCGGGACCTGAGTACCAAAATAAATGGATCAGACACGACGGTCTGGCAGGTGGGTGAAAAGATAATAACAATAAAACGATAATACTTTGCAAAAGTTTAGGAAAACTTGTGAGTAAATCATGAACTTCATAAAAGACGATATATCATTTTAAAAGAGGCACATATGCAATAAATCATGTAAGGTAACAAGGATTTGGAAACTGTCAAGATGGCAACCACACAAAGCTAGATCCTCCCTCCACTAACGTGAAGAGAGCACATACCCTACAGGATCATTGGCCTCAGTCACACGAGGTGAGGAGGAACAACGATAAACAGGATCATTGGCCTCAGTCACACGAGGTGAGGAGGAACAACGATAAATACTATAATATATATATACTATACAGGACCACGGTAGCGAACCGGGTAAACTATGCAAATTCCAGACTGCAGCTGACTATCAGGAGGGGAAGGAACCCCAAGTCGGTGGATCAAACCAACTAGGTCGTCCAAGCTCAGTGGTGCCGACTCATAGGTCAAATACGATAAATCAATTCGTGTACATATTAAAGAAACGGGGTGCCCATAGGCACAAATACACATTCGTATCTGGTCGGTCATATACAGGTTAGCAAAAGCTAAATATACTTTCAATACTCTCAAGACAGTCTAGTCATATCATGTGGGTTTGAAATCCCCAAAATAGAAGTTTGGTTGAAAAATCAAATACAAATAGTTTTCCATACCTTTACAGGCTAACAATGGGGTTTCTAGAATTGAATCAGTGCGAATAGGGTCCCGTATGTCGGTTATGATGAAATTTTGGTACTTTTTAAGAGTTAGGGACATTCCGGGTCCTTATACACATTGGTCAATCTAGAAAATCTCATAGAATCTCCATGATGAGTTTCCCTTTCCTCCGGACTTCACGTAATGCTTACAAGTCCCTAAATAACAATGGGGCTCCAAATAATACCTCCCCACTACAACCCTTTGCAATTTACCCAATCCATCCATGGGTTTAAATGCATCCTTATAGGTTCAATGTCTTCAAATAAGAAGATAAGGGATAGAGCTGAATTGGACTTGAGTATGGGCTTGGAATGAATCTGGAAATAGTCCCACAATCCTCTCACTTTACAGTTCGTCTCATTTCAGTCCGATCCATCGGGCTCCCTGGCCGATCGATCGGTCCTGAATTTGCTTCCAGTTATTTACAGTCCGATCGATCGGACCTGATGGGCGATCGATCGGTCCTGAGAACCCTCTCAGTTATTTACAGTCCGATCGATCGAACCTGATGGGCGATCGATCGGTCCTGAGAACCCTCTCAGTTATTTACAGTCCGATCGATCGGACCTGATGGGCGATCGATCGGTCCTGTAGCGAATTTCAACCCATTTGGTTGAATTCTTCTCTTGTCCAACTCCAATCCATTTCCTTTCTTTCCCCTTCTTCCATACATATCTTCACAATTAATTGGGCTATTCCTTGACCTCATTATCTCATCAATTCATCATTCAAAATCAATAAGACTAAACCATCAAACATGATAAATCAATAAAACCATCAATGAAGACAAATCAAGATCTTTGCAGAAAACATGATAAAACACATGAGAATCATTTCATCCACTTGCCTTGGGTCCAATTGCAATTCAATTGAGCTCTAATCACCTCTTAGTTCCACAATCAAACACCTATACACAAAACCCCCAAATCCAAACCCTAGATCAACAAAATCCAAGTAAAACAAGACGGAATTTTCCAATAATTGAAATAGAGCTACCCTAGGGCTAAACAAACAAGATTATAAAACTTTTAGGAAAATCACTTACAAAGAAGTTCTTCAAAAAGCAAGGTGTTGTCCAAAGGAAGTCTTGGAGTGGGCGGTTTTCTTCAAAAATGGTGTCAAGATGAAGGCCTTGAGATGAGGAAGAAGATTATAGCAACTAATTTTCCATTAGCACTAGTTTAGTGGGGGATTGAAGATGAAGAGGCAAGAAAAGGTAAGGGAAAACCCTTAGGGCTGGGATTTCTCTTCTCCTCTAGGGTTTTTGCCAGAAATGGGAAAAAGAAGAAGAAGCTTTCTATATATAGTAAGTGGGAGTGGGGCCCACAACTTAAAGAACTTCTCGGGCTCAAAACATGGTTTTCGGGGCTTCAAATGAATTCGACGAAGAAGACAAAGTTGATCGGCAAAATTTCTAGTTTCCAAAAAGTATATATTTTGCACATTTTGGTGACATTGAAATCGGTGTCCAGATTTTTGGGTAAAAAGACCATTTTGCCCTCAATTAGTGAAAATCGGGTTTAAGGTCCTTGAATGAAAACGATGTCAACATGAAAGTTGTAGGGATTAATAAGATAAGTCCAATGGGGTTAAAAACACGATTCTTGAAAATCATCGGTAAACCCCCAATCTCACACAATTCGTAATAAGAACCCCCAAAGGGTCCCACAATTAAAAAGGCTCTCCAAATTCCCCAAAGCTATTATAAGAGCTATTCTAATCCCCAACTAATCCAAAAACCACTAAACACACTTAAACTAAAACACAACTTAATCAACTCTAAACGAGGTCTCTCGGGTTGGGGTCTTACACTTGCAAAATGACATGACTCAAGAAAATAATGTCAAATTGCGACTCCATGAGCTGGACAATCTCGATGAGAGACGGCTCGAAGCTTTACAAATCATTGAACTTTACCAAGCATGCATGGCAGGATCTTTCGACAAAAAGGTCAGGCAACACGCCTACAAAAAGGGTGACTTGGTTCTTGCGGTAAAAAGACAAATGGTCTTCGCTCACAAGTCCAAAGGCAAATTTGAGCCAAAATGGGAGTGACCCTACGTCATCGACAAGGTTTTCTCCAACGGCGCATACACACTCCTAAACATGGAAGGTGACAGATGTATGATGCCCATCAACGGCAAGTTCTTAAAGCGGTACTACCCTTGAAGACTTACCCAACTGGGTAAGAGCAATGCCTGTACGGCCAAAACCGGTTTCCAGGTACATGCTCGCTAAACCCACATTTTTTAGAATTTTCATGTCAAACGTTGAAATTTCTAGAAATTTAAGCAATGCTTACTTTCATCGTTTCATTGTTCAAGAATCCAAGTTTAGGAACCTTTCCTAACTTGACCAAAATTTTCAACCCTTGAACCCAAAATTCATGGTTTGAAATAAAATCCGGATTAAGGGATTTCCACCCTAGTCCACCCTACCTTTTACCGCCTAAACGGTTTTAGGTCAAAACTCATGACCCTCGTGTCTTTAAACAAAAAAAAATGGTTTTTCAAAAAAACCGCGGGGAAGCGACGCTTAGTCGATGCTCGCACAAATCGGAAGCATGTGAACCACGTTCAACACTTCCAAAATAGCAGGGAAGCGACATTTCATCGATACTTGCAAAATCCAAAACCGTGGAGATGCAACATTTCAGTTGATATCCACAACCCAAATTCCAAAGGTTCGAAAAAACCTAAAAAACCATGGAGATGCGACATTTCAGTTGATATCCATGACCCAAAAGGTTTGAGAAAACTACAAATTTCAAAAATCGTGGGAAAACGACATCAAGTCAGTACCCGCAAAACCAAAATTTTTGAAAAGCAAGGATGCGACATTCCATCGATATTTGCACCCAAATCCGCGAGGATGCAACATTCGATCGATACTCGCAACCGAATGAGCAAGGATGCGACATTCCATCGATACTGTGAAGAACATTCAGCAGGGAGGCGACTTTTAGTCGATACTTGCATTTTTAAAAACCAAAACGGCTATAGATGCCACCAAAACAAACCGGCTATAAATGCCACCAAAACCGGCTATCAATGCCACCAAAACAGGCTATAAATGCCACAAACCGGCTATCAATGCCACAAACCAAAAACTTTGGCTTTCAAAAAACCCGGCTATCAATGCCACAAACTCGGCTATCACTGCCACCAAAACCAGCTATCAATGCTACAAATCGGCTATCAATGCCACAAAAAAGCTGGCTCTCATGCCAAAAATCGGCTTCCATGCCACAAACAAAAATCTGGCTTCCATGCCAAAATAATCATTTGACAAAAGATTTTCACAAAATGACAAGGTTTTGATCAAATCCCATTTAGTAATCACTGTCATCACAAAATGATTTAAATGAGCGTAGGGAAAATAAAAAAAAACATCCCATTTAGCAATTACTTTCATAACAAAAAGATTTAAGTGAGCATAGGGAAAAAAAAGACTACCAAAAAATACATACGGTACCAAAAAAAAAAGAAAGTGTTCACAAACACTACAAAAAAAAAGAGTACCAAAAAAATACATGTGGTACCAAAAAAAAAGAAAAGAAGGATAGTTTCTGTTACAAAAAAAAAAAAAAAAAAACAGGAGCTCAACCAAAAATGGTCTCCAGCCAAGATTTTAGCTCCTCAAGCAAACTTTTGGCCTCGGCCGTCAGGGATTCCAAGGCACGCTTCTTCAGGAACTTGCCATGAGATGCTGGAGAATGCTGCAATCCTTCTTTCACACCGGGAAGCTTATCCCGAGCAGTTTTCCATTGTTTGTTCTCTTGAGACCTCCTTTCAAGAACTCGATCAGCATCTGCAACCTGGCGAATCAGAGCACTATCCCTATCGCGAGCCTCTGTTATAGCAGCCCACTTGGCAGCGACTTGTGCCTTCAAATGCTCAAGATGTTTCCTGGCCTCATTGACCTCCCTATCAAGGATCTTAAGGTCATATGTCAGCCCAATGATGGTTAGCTCTTCTAAGTTCTTCTCTCGGACTATCTACTTCCTGCTTTGTGTAGCCTCATCCAGGTCAGGACTTAGCCTTATCAGTAGGGTCCAGGAACATCTCCTTGAAGAACTGGTCATCAGCAAAACCAATGGTCTCAAACCACTTGTCACCCAGCGCAATGATCCTATCAACGATCGCCCTGGCACCTGTGACATCCAGACCAGCCTCTTCGGCATCACCGAGAATCTCATGCACATGCTGGATCATGCCAAATCCGGCATCCAAGTGTCCAGCAAGGAGAGTCTCAATCCAAGAACTTAGAACCCGCACCACCACCTTCTTCGCAAAAAGAAGAGATGGCCCAGCTGAAGATTCACCCTGCTCTGTCGATCGGCTGCCCATGTCATGCCCCGTTGGAAGAGGAACAAAAGAACTCTTTCCAGTTGGAGCTGCTGGAGAAGGAATCTCAGAACGAGGTATCTCCTCAACAGTGTTAGAACTGGTCCCAGGAGCCTCTACCTCTGGATCGACCTCTGGCATCCCTTGCTCTGGTTCTGAAGGAAGCAACGGACTCTCCGCTGTCACCTCAAAACCTTCCAAAGAAACACAAAAAGGTATGAATATGATCCTGTTTGAAAATCATGATCAGGGTTATTACTACAAAATACCTTCTTCGACGACTGGCGGAACACTCTCTTCCTCCATGAACTCATCGAAAGCATCATCAACATTTGCGTCCATCGATGGTTCAAAGTCATCGGAATCCTGTGGCAAGTCAGCTGACAAGAAAAATGTTAGCAAACCAAGTCACAGACACAAAAAAAAAAGAAAGCAAAAGAAGTTATACCAATTGGAGATTCTGGGTTCATTCTAGAGCCCCTCGGTTCTTCTTCAGGTGCCCCGGCAGGATCCGTCACCACCTCATCGGTTGGAACCTCAGGCATCGCCAAATCTTCCTATGCTAAAAAAAAAGGAGGAGCAGTAGGGAGAGAAAACAAATCAAAACATGGAAAAATCCCATGAAAAGAAATGGAAAGAGAAAGAGGAAGAATCATACCTTCACCAACGGTCTCTTCTTCTCGGCTTCTCTTCTCTGGAGGCTCGTCAGCATCCACTGGCACATCCTCATTAATAGTAAAAGGGACTTCTATGTCAGGAGAGTCCTCATATTGCCTCTTGCTGCGATGATGACTCCTCTTCCTCTTACTCTTACTCCTGCGGGCTCGCTTCTTAGAGGAACCTGCCCCGCTGTCAGAGTCAGATCTCCCACTTGACTCCTCACTGGATGGTCTACTCTTGCCAGTAGACTCCACGGAAGCTTGCCTTTGTGCTGCTTGCATCCAAGCATCAAGTTCAGCTTCTTCCTGTTCTAGCTACTCTAAAGCCTCATCAGGTATTTCTCGAACAGCTTCAGAACCAATGACGCCCTGGTCACCGAGAAAGCCTATCTTGTGCTTCTCTCCAGCAAGAAAGGCCCAAACTTCCTCTCGCCGGAAGCCATCCGACTTTCCAAGGCCCTTTCCAGATACCAGCTTCACATCAAGCTCCTTCTTGGAAAGCCCCCGATATGCCGAAAAGCTCTCCGCGAACCACTTCGCAAAGCTTGCAGTCCGGGAAGTCGACAACACAGGATAAGAGATCATGGCTGCAGTGTCTTCAGCACTATAGAAAGCCCATGCATTTCTCCCGTCCTGTAAACCCCCAAAGCGCTTCACCATACTTGAAGGCGCTCCAACAACGCCTTGAGAAAAGCCCAATTGTAAAGCAAAGCGAGAGGGTACATACGGCTAGATGTCGACAAAAAGATGTCTGCGGTACACCATCGTGCCGACACGTATGCTGAAAAGCCACTCCTTCTCTGCGTTCATCAAGGAGTAATGCCTTCCTGACCCCGCCCTAGTAGAGTCTCGGGAGGCACCAAAATCAAAAGCCTTCTTCCGCAACTCCGGAGAAAGCTTCACTGAAGACTGCCCCATTTCGACGTCCCTGAACCGTCGGATCCTCATGCAGGCAAACAAAAGTGATTCGGACACGGCTTTGCCCTTAGCCAGCCGAATCATCAGAGGATCATCATCCTGTGCAGCACCCAGCCGGTGGAAGCCAGGACAGTGGTACACATACCATGAATAAAAGATGTGGGCTGAAAATACACTGTTCATGGGAAGCCCAAGCCAAACCAAAAAAGCAGCAGCCTGCAATTCGGTACACAGGTAGGAGTAAAGAGCTGGCACCAAAGTAAGCTGCTCTCCAAACACCATCTGACAAGCCGGAAAAATACAATGCGGCCTGATGTGCGTTCCATCTCCTCCAGCAAAAATAGCCTCACCAAGCCAATAAGTGAGGTAAATAGCGAGATCTCTCCACAGTGCAATGTCAGGACATATGGCGTTTGTACTCGCACAGAAATCTCTCAACTCTTCTTGCATAGCCAAGATCTTCTTCGAACTTGGAACCTGAGCCCTGGCTTCCTAGGTCGCACTATCAGAAGACTCCCTACTATAAAAAAAGTTGGGGAACGAAGAGCTAGAACTCTTCCAACTGCTGGATCTAACTTTCAAGTCTTCCTTCTCCTTCAAAAAATCATAGAAGGCAACAAGCTGAAAGTACAGAAGCTTGAACTCCTCAGACTGCTCCTCAAGGACACTATCGATCGGCATAAACTCCTCATAGAGTTTGTCAAGGATGGGCAATCCAGTAACGGCGCTCAGCTCCTTCAAAGAGAAACCAATCTCACCATTCGTCACAATAAAGGTATTGGTTTGTGGAAGGAATGATTCCAGCATAGCCATGAAGGCCTCGTCGGAAAAGATCACGGTCTCCCTAAAGGCGCGGACCGCATCAAAAATCCCGGCTTCCTTCAAAATGGCACCACCAATCAGCAGGACGCGATCAGTCCACGACTTCCACTCGGAGTCAGCATTGAAACGGCCACGAAGTCGAAAAGGCTTTATCCAATTACTGCCGTCACCGCTGAAAATACCAAGGCCCACCGGTCTCAAATCGACCGACGGATAATCAGAGCCCTAGTAGCCGCTGTATGGCATCAACAGGTCCATGTCAACAGGCGACCTCTCTGTATATCCAGGAAAACCACCAACAAAAACTCCGGTCTTGATTACATTTGTCCTTCTCACCCAGCTTGGAGGATCTTCCCTCTCAGAGCACGTGGGGGCAAGGCTCATGATCGAGACAGTGCGATCAAACGTCGATCGGGTAGCAACAGTCTTCTTCTCATCATCTGCTGTGAAAGAGAACTGAAAACATCTCCTCTGGTATGTCATGTCATCAGGGACGGCATCACCAAAGAAGAAGGTAGGCTTGGGTAAAACACTCTGATCTTCCATCACCCATGGACGACTGCTTACCATGATCTTATAAAAATCCTCTCCCTTGAGAGCGATCAGTTGCTGCCTCATCTCATCTCTGTTGAGGGAGTCACACTCTTCCAGATTTCTCTCAACATACTGGACCTTCTCCCAGGTCTGCTGAACGGCCGGATTAGAAGATCTAGCAGATCAACGAGGTGCGCTTGTAGCAGGCTCTTTACCCTTGTTCGTTCTGGAAAAAACCACCTGCAAAGGATGGAAAAGAAAAAGATCAAACATCAAAATGACAGAATTTCGCCAAAAAAAAAAATCTGGCGAAATTTTGACATGATGCCTGGGCAATTCTGAAGAAAAGGAACTATCCCGAAAGAAATAGAAAGCTTGAAGATGGGCTCAACATTGCTGCGAGCTCCGAAACTCCAAACTTTCGAAACCTTAAAGTCTCCGCAAAATCAGGAAGGGCTTAACATCGCTGCGAGCTCCAAATTCCCAAATTTGTGAAAACTTTCAGGTATGCTATCACATCATGCTACAAATTCAATTTACAATAGAATGCATGCATGAACATCTAGGTTTGCCAAAAAAAAAGGGGGCATTATCATGATGAGCAAAAAAAAAAAAAAAAGGGAAGAAAGAAAACTTTCTAAAAAAGAAGAAGAAAGGATCAGCAAAAAAAAAAGAGAAAAAGAGGCTGCCCACAGGCCATGGCCCACACGCCACGTGGTACGGATCTGGCCGTACGGCCCACAAAAGAAAAAAAAACATGCAAAAAAAGAAGAAGAAGAAGGCATGAAAAAAAAACGTGTAAAAAAAAAAGAGCAAACGTGTGGAAAAAAAAAGAAAAGAAAAGAAAGAAACAAAATAAAAAAAGAAAAGAAGAAAGAACTTTTTTCCTATAATGGGGTTTTTTTGAAAAAGGGAACTTACTTGAAGCCATTGATGGAGAAGAAAAAGAAAAGTCTTGAAGATCTTGAAGAAGAAGAACTCTTGGTCTTGAAGCCCTCTTGGGATTGTTGCAAAAGAAAGCAATAAGAGCAAGAGATCCAACCTCCTCCTTGCTCTTATAGAAGAGAGCAAACCAAAGAAGGAAAGAAGAAAGAGGTAAGTGTTACTAATTAGTAACCTTACCAAAAGAAAGAAATTAGAAAGATTCTTTCCCAAAAGAAAGATATCTTGAGGGATTCTCTCCCAAAAAGAAATCAATGAGAGATTTTCTCCCAAAAGATAGGATCAATGAAAGATTCTTTCCCAAAGGGAGATATCTTGAGATATTCTCTCCCAAAATAAAGGGAACATGAGAGATTCTCTCCAAGTAAAGATATTCTTAGATATTCTCTATCCAAAGGAGATATTTTTGGATATTCTTTATAAAAATGACACCATATGAGATCGAAGCCATTCCAAAAGCTTAAGGTCCCATGGGTTAGCCCATATGAGCCAGGTTTGACCACCTAGGCACTAAAAAAAAAAAATTGGGCTTTTAGTCAAAGAGAAATCCCTCTTACCAAGAGCATACAAAAATGGTTTCATGCATCTTTTGAGTTGATTCGACCATAGAAAAGAGAATTCCAAGCCCCATGAGCTTCCAAAAATCAAACCATCCAGCCTCATCTACCAAATTGAGCCAAAATCTTGAAATTGACATTCTGCAAAAATTGAAACCAAATCCTGGTCCCCTAACTTGCCACATACAGCCTGTTAGGTCACAAGACCAAAACCAAAAACCAAAACCTGATCCCCTAACTTGCCACATACAGCCTGTTAGGTCACAAGATCAAAACCAAAATTGATCCCCCAACATTCCACATACAGCTTGTTGGGTCACACGATCAAAACCAAACCCGACCCCCTAACCTGCCACATATAGCCTGTTAGGTCACAAGGTCAAAACCCAAATCCACATCCCTGATGTCATCTTCAAAACTTTGCCTCGAGATGGTACGTGATCCCTTTCACTACCATAAAATTCCCCTGGAAGCTCAAAAGGCTACAAATACCAAAAAGAAAGACTGCTCAAAAATCTCTTCGAGGCACATCGACTATAAAAGTTAAGCAACTCGTCGCCGCACCTCAAGGGGGCATTTGTTGACACCAAATATGTCACTTTGCTTCTTCAAGATCCAGAAAACTGCATGAAGTCGCAACCTGCCATAAATAGGCAATTCTACTTCCAAAAAATCAAATATTGTCAGAATCAAACAAAAACTGCAAGATCCTTCAAGACAGCTAAAAGAGTACACAAGAAGTTTCGGGCCATTTCAAAATCATTTGGCCTAACTTCGCTTCTCCGGCAGCTGAAAAGGAGCTCCCGGTGGCGAAAGCATCGGAGGCACCAAATCTTCGATCAGAGCCGATGGATGGTCTCAAAGTACATCCAAAAGGCTCCACGTCAAGTTCCCAGTCAAACCGACAACGGTTGACCCTACATCAACCCTCGAACAGCTAAATTAAGCCTCTCGGCGACGAGAACCTCCAAGGCCATCACTCATCAGATAGAGCACATGGACGGCTTCAAAATGCTTACAAAGGGCTGCACGTCAAGTTTCAGGTCATTTCGACAACATTTGACCATACTTTGACGCTCGGAAGCCAAATCAGGCCTCTCGGCGGCGAAGCTCCCCGGGACCATGGTTTCCAAGACAGAGCCTGTGGATCATCTTAAAATGACTCCAATAGGTTCCCTGTCAAATTTCAAGTCAATCGGACATCGGTTGACCGCACATCAAGCCGCGACATCTTCATCGCGACAAAAGCAAGTCTACTGGTGATAGGACCCCAAACGGCTTCAAAACTCAAACAAAAACTATGGTTGGTCTTATTTATTGCTCAGCATGCTTCCCGCAAATCTCAGGTCATTCCGACATCGTTTGACCCAGTTTCAGCTTCTGACGGAAAATCGGCAGCTCTGCGCGACAAAGTCTTCGGCTTTCTCAGAAAATTGGAAACTTTGCAAAACAAAATGCAAGGATTTTCATCAGGTTTTCTACAGGGAAATCAGGCCAATAAATGATAAAAAATGTCAAGGAAAAATACAGAATAAAAAAGAATAAAAAAATAGCAAAAACGGACACAAAACGGGACAAAATGGGGGAAAACCCCCCAGGGTAGCAGACCCCTGCGATCTTGGCCCAGGGTCGCAGGCCCTACAACCCTGGAGCTCGGGATCGCCGGGAGGGCCCCGGAAACCCCATTTTTTGCCGTTTTTTCGCGATTTGAAGCGTCCGACCTCTGGGATTTTCCAAAATTCATACTTGTGAGACACCAAATCCTCTGACATCCGTCAAAATCACGGGTCAATCATCAAGAGTATCGAAATCAACATTGATCGCCAACCGGTCAACCAAAAAGAGTGTGCTTTCTACCTGACCGATCGAGAAATCGCCAGGACAGATGGCACCGACCCGCTGTTGGCAACCAATACCTGAAGTTACATTGTCATCCAATGTCGATCTACATGAAGATCCATCGATGATCATCGCCAGAAGAATCCCAAAAGAAGTGGCACGGCCCGCGGCTCTTCAACTGCTCGGCGACCACTTAATGCGATTAATTGACTAGCTTTATTACAGTCATTAATCCATTTCTTTGGACGGCCCAATCAGAAGCAAGCATCCGGGAGTTACAAGTCAAGAGATTCATGACATTTAAACCATGATACTCCTCCCATCATGGCGATTAAAGGCAATTAAATGCCCTCAATCTCCTCCGGCCAATCAGAAGCCAAGAAAAAGGAGTTACAAAATAAAGGAATTAAATCCTATAACTCCTCCCATTATGTGGCTTAATGACAATAAAAGCCCATAAACTCTCCTAAATGGTTACCAAGAGCCTATAAATAGGAGAGCACTCCAAAGGAATCCAGATCGAAAAAACAAGACAGATCCCAGATTAGAAAAAAGCACAGAAAGAAAGAGAAAGAAAGTGCAAAACTCTACGGAAGTTCTACACCGACCACCGCTACCAGGTGACAAAAGTCCCTTGGGGTGTAACCCCCCCCCCCAAGGTCCTTGCCTTCTTCTTCTGCCTCCAATGGCTTTGACATGGCTTTTCAGCCCGTCTACTTAGTTTTTTATTGGACAGGACCTCCTTTTGGTCTTTGTCATCTAAAAACCTGAGGTTATAGCTAAGCCAAGCCAAGCGAATCAAGAGCATCCTCTGTTCTCATCTGCATGGATGATGGCGAAGCTCACATATGGCTTGCGACCGTCAATCTGAACGGGTCCCCCACAATCTCCTGAGAAGTTAGATCCTCCTTTTCTTGCTTTTCATTGTAGTTTGTATTTTTTCAAAAGAGACAAAAATCACAACTCTTGTCTTTCATTATTGATAAGGATTATAAATTGGCTATAAACACCAAAAATCGGCTATAAACGCCAAAATCGGCTATAAATGCCAAAAAATCGCCTTTCACGGCAAGTCAAGAAAATGTCTCTTTTCTTAAATATATGTGCAATGGAAAACTTGAAAGAAGTTGATTTCCTTTTTACTTGCGAAGGTTGATCTCCGGATCACCACTTGCAATTTCAAGTAAAATAGAAAATCTGGCACACACATAAAAAAAAAATGTTGATGCACGCCTCTACCCCCTAGTTACGAAAGGGTCAGACCCAAACGGACTCCCACATCCGCCGACCTCGGTAGAACCGAGCGGGTAGGATGCGCTGGTCCATCACTTGCCTCAAGCCAAGATGGAGAACAAATTACTCAAAGATGGCCTCAACAAAGACTCTAGCTCCAAATCCACAAAACCCCCAAAATAATCCAAGAGAAAGCCCTAGAAACCAATCATTTTCAAATCTCCATGAAAACTCTTTGCATAAATGATAAAATGATCCAAATGGTTTGAAAAACCAAGACTTCAAGAAAGGAAAGCTTTTGCTAACGTTTGGTAGCTCAAACAAGGAAGAAAGGCTTGGAAGAGGGGTCTTCTCTAGCTCAAGTCTCTTGAAAATGACATCTTTAGAAAGCTTGGAAGGTGGGAAAGAAAGTTTGGAGATCATTCCCCCATTTAGCACCCAAGAAGAAAGCATATATGAGGAGAGAGAGTGGCTGGAAAAGGGTTCTAGCCACAGCTGGAATAGTTGTAGGGAATGGGAGAAGAAGAAGAGGGTTCAACCCCTTTTATAAAGTGGGCAAGTGGTTCCCATGGGCCCCAATCTTCAAGTGGTTAAAACTGACATTTGTGGGTCCCGAATGAGATCGACGAAGAAGACAAAATCGATCATCGAAATATTTACTTTCCAAAAAGTATATTTTCCCCCATTTCTGAAAATTTTGAAATTTAAGTACAAATTTAGTGTGAAAGGTCAATTTTGCCCTTTTTCTCGAAAAACGTATTTTCTGATCATCAAATCAAAATTGTCAAAACATGAAAGTTGTTAAACTTCATAAAATGAGTCAAAAGGAGTAAAAATTGTAATTTTCCAAAATAAGAATAATTTCTCACAAAAATACAAATCATATGGACCGGGTCAAACCATGGTCAACGGTCCTCGAATCTCCAAGGCTATGAAAAATCTAGTCAAACTCAAAGACAAAGTCAAACCAACTCTAATCTCGCTTAAAAAGCTAAACCACGATTAAAATAATACTAAATAAAAAAAACTGGGGGTCGGGGTCTTACAACCGCTGCAGAAGTCATGTGACCGAAGAGTCGAAGCGTCTCGTGCCATTAATGTTCTCTGCAGCAGAAGCACTCAAATCCCCAGGGCTAGAGCTAGGTGCTCTAGTCCTTGCAAAAGGACCCATTTTGCAAGAACACCAACTAAATCATTTTCCTTCTTGCCTTAATCCCCCGATGCCAGGCAGTGGCGATCTCATTCATAATTCATATCCCTGCTGAACCGGAATTTCCTCCTCGAATCCTCACACGACATGTGATCGGCGGCGTCCGCCATGCACGCCTCCACCTCCACTGCCGGATGCCCAGCCGAATCAACGACCGCCAGCAGCCTCTCCCTCTGGCGCGAATCGGCGGTGTTGGAGAGAGCCAAGGACTTGCGACCGGACTCTGACAGCGAGTCGCCAAGTGGGGTGAAAATGAGAAGGAGGAATACAAAGACGGTGAGAAAGAGCGCCGTCGATACGAGATCGAGGAGCCGCCATTGCCATTACCAAGACGGTGAGAAATCTCCCCTCCTCCCTCCTCCCTCATCCTCCCCTCTTCTCTATCCTGAAATACCCATTTTTTTTTGAGTTCCTGCAGAATGGTCGATATCGACCATTCGCCAAACAACAAAAAAAAAAAAAAAAAAAAATCGGACCTTGAGGTCCTTATCCAAACATACGGTGTTTTCAACTCCTCCACGGTGGTATGAGGTCCTAGGGGGGTCCTGTGGGGGTAAATTCCTCTTTTTTTTTTCTAGTGAAAGGAGGATTTACTTCACCACCTTACTAGTGAAATGGCCAAATAAGCGACGTCATGCAAATGCAATTGAGAGTCTAAGACCACATGGGTTCTATTTCCACTTCCAATCTCAAGTAAAGCCAAAAATAAATAAATTAATTAAATAAAATACAACAACATGGACCACTTTTAAGGCAGGTTTGGTATACGTCCACGGCGCAAAATCCTCCCAGTTTTCCTTGCTCCAATGGGGAATTTGTTTGGTAACAAGAGGAAAATTGGTGCAAGGATCTCCCACTGCTGCATTTGCGATTTTTTTTTCTACATGTCTGACCTTCCCCGTCCGATTTTTAAAATCAACGACATAGAGAAAAGCGGAGCTACAGTGGTGAAAAAACGTCAACGGTTTCTTTATTTTTTTTTAGTTTTTTTTTTTTTCAGAATCACAATCCGAACCTTAATTATGTTTAGAAGGTCCAAACAGCTAGCAGGTTAAAAACCAGCGATTGATTCTTTATATATTTTAAGATATTTGTAAATAAAAAATCCAAATCGTTGGATCACGATATCTTGACTCCTATGGGCCCTTTTTTGCTAAATCCGAACAGTTCAAACTCTTTAGAATGTCTAAAACAATATGGAGTCAAATTAGCAATGTGATTCATCATGGATCATGCCAAAATAGTAAAACAATCCAACCCATTGATATGCCACAGTGCAAAGAATGTTTTTTTTTACAGTCCATTTTTTACAATTTTTTTATTCCTAGAATCATGATCCAAACCATTCAGATTCACACAATTTAAAATGTGGGTTCCACTTTAAAAGACCGGTAGCTACATGACACACTGGTGAATTGTTCATCCTTTGTGATTTGTGAGCGGACAACTTAATAAACAATCCAGAATCCAGCAGGTGTCATATGCTACTATAAGGGCTGATTCACCAACGAAATTGGGTTTTTTTTTTTTTAACTAAAAAGTGAAAATTGTAAGGTTTTTCATAACTTTCCAGACATTTCTCAAATTGTAAGGGCTATTCTATCAAAATCCAAATAATTCAAAGCACATTCCAGCCAATCGGACTTTAATTCCATCAATTAGTTCTTAACACTTTGAGGTTATACGAGGGAATCACTGTGGATTTCTTAACATCATGAAAGCAATGAAATAAATCCATCAGTGGGACCCTTATAAAATCTAAACACTTAATAAATTACAGCCTTTATTTAAGTCAATTATCATCAATTTAAGTTTTATTTAATACTAAGGTCCACCACCTAATTTTATAAAGGGTGCTAATTTTTTTAATATTTTATATAAAAAAAAAACACTTAAGATGACCACTATATTAAAATGTCACTTTAGCACACCTTACCTTACCCCTTTTTTTACTCTTTTTCGAGGGTCGACTTCGACCCTCCCCTAAACAAGTGAGGGTCAATATCGACCCTCCCCTAAATAGGTTATGGTCGATATCAGGGACATATCTATGTATTGCCCCTCCTCAATATTTTGAAAATCTCACATGAGAGGAGGTCTTTTAATTTTTTTTATGATGGGTAATTTTGTCTTTTTTCTTCTTTTGCTCCTCCTTACTTGTTGCTACAACCAAGTAACAAAATTACAAGATAACTTGGGGTAGAACTGTCTTTTTATTCCTTCAAAAGCAAGTCATCCTTATTGGGTAAGTTCATCTCCTTTTTCTTCTATTCTTTGAACTCATTTGAGTTGGTTGTCAAATATCTATATCTCCCCTTATATAAAAGAGAGTAAAATGACATTCTTGTTTCACTACACACCTGACGCACTTAGTATTATATTTTATATTTGGCCCATTCTGCCAAGTGTCCATGCGAGTTCCCCTTAGACCGACTTAAAGAAAGAGAAAAAAAAAACAAAGAAATCATTCCTCTCCCTCTCTCTTCCTTTCCATATGTAGGAAGTCTCTGAACAGAAGCTCCCCTTTCGTCCTCATTGCCTTGTGTCGGTAATCTCAGATTCCTTTTTCAGGTTATTGCCATATCTCCCCAGATCATTTTGTATTAATATTTCATAAAGATATCTTTATTATTTCATGGGCGGTGAGTTTTGGGAAACCCCCTTCTACTATTTGGTTCTTATTAGTATCCAAAATGATATGGTGTTAAATCCAGACGTGATGAGATTGGCCTAAGAATAGAAAAGCAAGATGTCTCCGAGGGATTTAGCCAAGATCCAACAACAAAAGGTTAGGTTTTTCTTTTGTACTTTTTTCTTTCATACCTTCTTTCCTTTTTTTCTAGGGAAATTTTCAAAAAAGTCCTTAACTTTTGGGTGATTTTCAAACAAGGGTCAAAAGAAGTCAATATTTTAAAAACGTATAAAAGTTTGCAAGATTTCTTTCACTCAAGTCCAATCTGGCAATCCATGCCCACTGCCGGTAATTTTGTATAAACAAAAACTCAAAAGGACAAAAGTGTCCTTATTGAGTAGTAAGTAGGTAAAAAGGAAATTTTCAAAACAATCCTAAACTTTTTAGGTGGGCACTCTAATTATTAACTTAGTTTATAGTTAATTTCAGTTTTCACGTCATGATCAATCCAATAGTTGGTTACTCTAATTATTAGCGTAAATTTTACTGCAATAAATGCATTGTATTATATAAGTGACTTGGAACAACCAAAAGTGATCTTATAGTTGGTCCGACATTTTGGAAAAGGAATAAAAACAAATGGATTTTTTTTCATTTTGAATTAGAAAAAAAAAAAATGCCAACCGTGGATGGAGATCTTCGCAACAGGACCTAATTGAAAGAAGTCTTGAAAACTTTCATACCTTTTTGAAATATTTAATTCCTTGGTCCTTTTTGAAAACCACCTTAAAAGTTTAGGACTGTTTTGAAAATTTCCTTTTTACCTACTTACTACTCACTAAAAGGGAACTTTTGTCCTTTTGAGTTTTTGTTTGTACAAAGTTGCCGCGATTGTCGAATTGGACCTAATTGAAATAAATCTTAAAAATTTTCATACGTTTTTGAAATATTGAATTCTTTTGACCCTTTTTTGAAAATCACCCAAAAGTTAAAGACTTTTTTGAAAATTTCCTTGTTTTCTAAATTGATGTAGAAATTATGTTTTTGTTTACTTTGTTGCTGATATGATATGATTTTAGTTAGTTTTTTTTTTTTTTTTTTTTTTTTTTTGTGAAATTAGGAGATGGAAATCTAAAAGGTTTGGTTTCTCATCATGGAAACAGGGGATGGGATTATAAAAACTTTGTCGTCATTTCTATTCCCTTTTCATTTTGATTCTTTTTTTTGTATCGAATATTAGTATCCCATAAATTCTCTGTGATCTAGATCAAATTCGAGATAACGGATTCACCAAGTTCCTTTTCCATATCTGTTTTTCCTTTTTTATTAAAAAAAAACAAACCGTAAGTTCACTAGAACCCTCATAGTTTGACATAATCTCCTCCTTGTATTCTCTATGCCTTTGAACTTCACAAGAAAAACAATATCTACTGTCAAGAATTATTTGCTCAAAGGATTACTCTCGTGTAAAAGAACACCGCTGGAAGTTCAATGAACGAGAAGAAATTTGCTAAATTTTGGATAATAACTTTTGATTGACATGTAATCAGTTAAAAGATAATTGATTGACATAAGAGAGGAAAGAAAATCCCATTGTAGGTGCAGAAAATAATGACCCACAATAACTGGGGAGCCTTAGAGGACTTATCCGAACTGGTGATGACTGGGTACCATCCGAAAGCCTGAAAGAGAAGAGCAAACGGTCAGAGGACCCTGGCCTGGGTGGCGCAAGGCTCTCTGATGCCAAAGTCAGTGAATGAACTGGAGCAATGGAAGGAGAGGAAGAAGAGAGGCAGAGTAACAGCTCTGTGGGTTATATTGTGCGTACCTTGCATGTGAAATGCAGTTCTATTTATAGAGGATTTGGAAGATATCTTAGACGATATCTTGGTGTGGGTCCCATGATTCGACTGGGAAGTCATGCTCAGCCCACGTTGCAATTAATGCGGTCCAATCAAGCCCATTCTGCATTTAATGCCAGTCGGATCAGCCCACGTTGCA
The DNA here is from genome assembly GCA_012931725.1 of Litsea cubeba. NCBI lineage: Eukaryota > Viridiplantae > Streptophyta > Magnoliopsida > Laurales > Lauraceae > Litsea > Litsea cubeba. The sequence goes on from CM022944.1 coordinate 80,726,599, forward strand.
TTAAATGCGCGTCACGTTGGGCCAGATCGTGTTGGGCGCCTCTGACGGTTGGGGTACCATCGGATCCGCCCTCGGGCCTTGCCCTGATGTGGCTTCAGCCGCTGGATGCCGCCTTGTCAGGGACCTGGCGAAGATTGTGAATGGCTGGATGTCGCATCTGTCTCACTAGCTCGCGCCCCTATTCCTCCATGTGCCTGATGACGTGGGGGAAGAGGGGTGCGAGTGGAGGTTCTTTCCTGCTTCGGCTTTCGTCCCGGCCCCTTCAGCCGAGGTGGAGTTCTCAGCCGGGATGGGCACACGGGGTAGTCGAGCTCGGCGCTAGCGGCCTGGAGCTGTCTGACTTCGGCTGAGGCCTCTGCCCCGCTAGCCGAGGTGAGAATGATGCCACATGGATGGCATGCGGATGGCACGTGAGAGTGCTTAGTCTCATCTGATGGCTGTGATTAGCTTAATCCTGAGTTCCGGAAATCTCCCCACACAATTGCCCCCTAGCTTTTGACCTCTTAAGCGTCCTAGCCTTTTAGTGGTCGGAAGCTAGAAAACTCGTCTGGGGATGCGGCGGTCAGTGCCTGGTGTCGTTTCAACTCTTCTGAAGCAGTAAATGCTCTGCCTTATCTGTCCTGGGAAGCGAATCGACGGCTACACGCGTAGCCTCTTCACTGGTTGCGCTGTCTTATTGATGGAACGGGCGCGGATCGCGAAATCCGTCCTTTCGAATTTCGAAAGTGGCGCGCGCCGAGGGTTCCTCTTTCCATAAATAGGGTCGTCTTCTTCCTTTCTGGTTTCTGATTTCCTTACGCCTTCGCCTTCGTCTTTGATTTCTGCCCTGCTGCTCGAGATCCTTCTAGCGAGGACGACTGTAGGACGTGCTCGGACCTGTTTTTGAGTTGCCCCTTTGTCTTTGTAAGTTGCTTCGTGCCTCTGTCTAGCTTTTCTTTGGGGTTTCGCGACTTTTAGGGTTTAGCTTTTGCTGTCACCCCTCTTAGACATGGGCACGCCTAGGTTTGATTTAGATACTGAAGAAGGGCATAGCCAGATTTAGGGCCGCTTTCAGTATTCCGGAAGGAGTCCTCCTCAAGCCGGCGGACTCTGTCGACTATGCCACGATGCGCTGGTCCTGCGGCTGGATGCCGTTCCCTCTCATCTCTGTGATCGAGGGCGGGGTCAGATTTCCCCTGCACCCCCTACTTAGGGCTTGCCTCAGTACCTGGTCCCTTACCCCGTGCCAGCTGATGCCTAATGGCTATAAGGTCATCCTGGGCACGGCGAAGCTGAATGAGATTCTGGGGACCGACCTAGGTGTCCACGATATCGAGGACACCTACGATATTTGCAAGGCTGGGGAAGGGAAATATTATCTCCGGGTGAAGCCGCAGCGAAGGGGCTTCGTCCTGGCCTTGGAGGATTCGAGTAAGAATGCCGAGGAAGCTTTCTTCTGTGTGTCGGGGGACTGGGAGTTCGGCGCTGGCGAGAGCAGGAGGCTGATGGTCCCACGTCGCCCCGGGACTGTCCCAAGTAAACACCGCTCCTTTTCTCTTACCTGCTTTGCTTGATCTCGATGAAGCCGAGCTGACACTCTAACTGTTTGTTGTACAGAGGCAGGCGCGAGGCGACGCCGAGCTGCGAGTGAAGGCTGGAGGAGGAACGCCGACGACATCAACAAGGTTGAGAGGTACACGCCGAGGTATCGTGGTCACTACAGGAGAACCGGAGTAGACGAGGTGGACGAGGCGCACCCTGATCGTCCTACCGTCTCCGTTGCAGTGCCTGCCGGGATCCCTTTGACCGATCCCGCTGCGAGCCGAGCCGCGTCTGGTGCCGAGGCGTCCACACCAAACCTAACGCAGATTGTGGACGCTTATTCTTCCGATAGAGAAGAAGGCATGGAGGGAAGCTCAGGGGAGCCAGTTGTGAAGGACCTGGCGGCCAAGTTCAGGCTGAGGTCCTCATCTTCTGGGGCGCCATCATCTGCCAGTACCCGCTCAGCTTCGGGCTCGGGGGGTGCTGGCGCTTCTTCTGCTCCTGCCCCTGCTCCAAGCGGGGGAGTTCGGCGACGCTCGCCGGATCGCTCGAAGGAGGGGTCCCCGCCCAGGAAGAAGTCTAAGGCGGGGGAGAAGGACTCGGGGGCTGAACAGCCTCCGAAGGGCAAAACCCCTGCGCGGGCCCCCGGAGTCAAGGCTCCAACTGAAAAGAGTGCACCGGCTGAGAAGAGTGCACCAGCTGAGAAGAGCGTGCCGGCCAGCAAGTCGACCGGCGGGACGGCCCGCGAGCTCACCATCTCGGCGGGGCAAGGGTCTGGATCGTCCTCCGGACCCCGAACTGCCCCAGCGCCATGGAGGCCGAGGATGGAAACGCAACCTGGTAAGCCTCTGAACGTCGAGGATCGGTTGCTGGGGAACGCCGATGTCATCGGAGCTCTCGCCAAGGTTTGCGCTCTGCCGCGGGACATGGAGACGCACGAGAGGTTCGACAACGAGAGCCTGATGGTCTCAGCGATTCAGGCTAACCTTCTGGTAAGTGTTTTCAGCGTTTTTCTTCAAGTAATTTGGCCCGACTGCCCCAGCTTGACCCATCTTTCTCCATTTGCAGAACGTGCAGAGGCTCCTGACCGTGGTGGGACGAAGTGACAGGAACGCTGCACGGGTCACTCAGCTGGAGTCCGAGAGGGATAAGCTGAAGAAGGAGCTGGAAGAGCAGCGGAAGGGAATAGAGGGGCTGAAGAAGGCCAGCGCTGAAGAGTCTGCTCGGCTGGCGTCGGCTCTGACTGATGTCGCTGAGCTCACGTCGAGAGCTAACCATCTAAAAGGTGAAGTCTGGGCGAGGAACAAGAGGGCCGCCGAGCTAGAGTCGGAGCTGGCCAGATTGAAGGCTGAGTCGGCGGCCGAGGGGACGAAGTTGCGCGGGGAGGTGCTGGCTGGGCGCGCTGAAAAGGAGAAGCTGAAGATGGCGAACGCCGAGCTGGAAAAGGAGAAGGCCTCCCTTCTGTCCGAGGCCCAATCCGCTTTCCAAAAGGGGGTGGACCATGCCACGGAGTTGTATGAGAAGCAGGTGGAGGAGATCACCTCCATTCTGTTCGAAGAAGGATGCCTGGCCGCACTGAGACGTGCGGGGGTTCCCGAAGACCACCCTGTCTACCGGGACCTGCCGAAGTACTCTGACCCGGCTCCCGAGCCGAGCTCCGTTCCTGCAGCTGAAAGTGCCCCTGAAGAAGCTCCTGCAGTCGCTCCTGCTGCAGACGACGCTCCAGCTGCCCCGGCCCCGAGCGATGCCCCGGCTACCGGCGACGCTTCGGTCGTGCCTCAAGGTGAGGCCTCTTCTGCCCCTGTTTCGGCCGAAGCCACTGATCCAGTAGACATGGTGATCGACCTGGTGGAGTCGCCGAAACCATAGTAGCCTTGCTCCTTTTACTTCCCTTTGCCTTTCATATGTAATACTTTTGCTTTCCGCTTTGTAATACTTTCCGCTGTTAATGAAAAACGGGCTTCTTTACTTGAGCATTTTTCTCTCCTTTGCTCCTGGATGCGCTATTGAATGGTATTGAATGCCTTTACTGTGACGCGTGACCATCTAGGTAGAGAGAGTCAAACGGTTTGCATAGCTGTCTGTGCCGATTCTCCGTATTTTGGAGATCATAAATAGCAGTAAACATGGTGTTACTACCGATGAGGGAAACGGGCGGACGCCTCCACGTGGCGCCATTGGAATCGCTGGTCAACAGGCAGGAAGGCGTGCGTCCCAGGTAACGCGTGGGAGGCTTCGCCCCTTAACTTTTTTCGGAGATTGAGCCCTTCTTCTTCCTATAAGTAGGGGCAATAGGCTCGCCATGGGAGAAGAAAAGAACAGAACTTAGGACAGTTTAAATCACATAGACGTAGGAGCCATGCCCAGTGGGTGTTCAGAAGCAGTTGATCCGGGGGGAACCCCTGCGCCTGTGGACGGCTTTCTCCAAGGGGGGAAGCCCGTCGTGGTCTGCGCGCCCTCTGAAGGAACTCCCCGTGGACCACGCGCTCTCTGAACGCGGGTTCATGGCCTATCGTCCCTGGTCAAGTTGCAGGGGAATCCTGTGCAACTGCGGGATGGTCGGGCCCTTGGCGTCTGGTGATCCTGCAGGGTCCTGGGTCGCATCGAGCTCCCTGCGAGCCCCTTGCGCCGTGTCAGGATCGCCAGACTAAGGGTGGAGTTGAGGCCTGCTGGACCTGGGGGCTCTTCAAATTTTGGTCTCACTGACCGGAGGGTGTTGAAGAGCTCAGCGAGGTCCAGGGCCTCCGAACTGGAGGGGATCCTGAATGCTTTGGTCTGACCAACCAAAGTGTATTATAGAGCTCTGTGAAATTCAGGATCCCTCAGAACCTCCAGGCAACAATCTGGCGTCTTCGAGCCTGCAGCCTGAAGAGTCGGTGAAGATCAGAGTCTCCAAGTCTTTCACTTTATTTAATAGTTTTTAGAGGACTGCGATCCTCCTTCCTGTATTCTCCTTTCTGTTCTGTAACTTTTGTAATGAAGCAGTTTACAATGAATAAAAAGGGAGAATTTTGCGATCACTTGAATTGTGTGCAGTGCTTTTTGTCTTCTCTTTTACTTTCCTTGCACTGTCTTGGAATATTTGTGTTTTTGTGCTTGCACAGTTCTTTCCTAAAAACTGTCTTTGGCCGAAATGGCTGGCTTTGGCCGAGACGAACTGCTTGTGCGCCGAGGTGGATCCAGAATACCGCTGGTCTCGGCTATGTGAGCATGAGTTCGGCAACGGTCTTTGAGGGGTGTATAAACCTGGACTTTAGGAATTCGGCCGAGTGTTCGAACTCGAGGCCTCCTTCCAGGGCTACGAACCCTTGGAATGGGATAAAACCCTGACTTTAGGAATTCGGCCAAGTGTTCGAACTTGAGGCCTCCTTCCAGGGCTACGAACCCTTGGAATGGGATAAAACCCTGACTTTAGGAATTCGGCCGAGTGTTCGAACTCGAGGCCTCCTTCTAGGGCTACGAACCCTTGGAATGGGATAAAACCCTGACTTTAGGAATTCGGCCGAGTGTTCGAACTCGAGGCCTCCTTCCAGGGCTACGAACCCTTGGAATGGGATAAAACCCTGACTTTAGGAATTCGGTCGAGTGTTCGAACTCGAGGCCTCCTTCCAGGGCTACGAACCCTTGGAATAGGATAAAACCCTGACTTTAGGAATTCGGCCGAGTGTTCGAACTCGAGGCCTCCTTCCAGGGCTACGAACCCTTGGAATGGGATAAAACCCTGACTTTAGGAATTCGGCCGAGTGTTCGAACTCGAGGCCTCCTTCCAGGGCTACGAACCCTTGGAGAGGGGTAAAACCCCGACTTTTGGAATTCGGCCGAGTGTTCGAACTCGAGGCCTCCTTCCAGGGCTACGAACCCTTGGAGAGGGGTAAAACCCCGACTTTAGGAATTCGGCCGAGTGTTCGAACTCGAGGCCTCCTTCCAGGGCTACGAACCCTTGGAGAGGGGTAAAACCCCGACTTTTGGAATTCGGCCGAGTGTTCGAACTCGAGGCCTCCTTCCAGGGCTACGAACCCTTGGAGTGGGGTAAAACCCTGACTTTAGGAATTCGGCCGAGTGTTCGAACTCGAGGCCTCCTTCCAGGGCTACGAACCCTTGGAGAGGGGTAAAACCCCGACTTTAGGAATTCGGCTGAGTGTTCGAACTCGAGGCCTCCTTCCCGGGCTACGAACCCTTGGAGAGGGGTAAAACCCCGACTTTAGGAATTCGGCCGAGTGTTCGAACTCGAGGCCTCCTTCCAGGGCTACGAACCCTTGGAGTGGGGTAAAACCCTGACTTTAGGAATTCGGCCCAGTGTTCGAACTCGAGGCCTCCTTCCAGGGCTACGAACCCTTGGAGAGGGGTAAACCCCCGACTTTAGGAATTCGGCCGAGTGTTCGAACTCGAGGCCTCCTTCCAGGGCTGCGAACCCTTGGAGTTTTCAGAGTCAGTGAAAGAGAGACGACAGATTGATGACAGGGCGAAAAGCTGCTTTCATTGATTCGGGATTCATTACATCTTTAGAAATAGAATTTCTTTAGGTGGGATGCATTCCACGGTCTCGGCAGTGGCTTGCCCTCTAAGTCTTCGAGCTTGAGACCACCCTGAACGGGCCATGCCAGTTCGGAGCCAGCTTCCCTTCGTTTGGTTCTTTGTCAGCTGGCAGGGCCTTCTTTAGAACCAGCTCTCCCACGGAGAATCTTCTTTCTCTGACGTTTTAATTGTATGCCCTGGCTAACCGCTGCTGATAGTCGGTCAGTCGCAGGGCTGCTGCCTCTCGTCGCTCGTCTGCCAGCTCCAGCTCCATTGCCAGGTTCGTGTCATTTCGGCCTTGGTCGACCAGCTCTGTCCTCAGGGTGGGAAGGCCGATCTCTAAAGGAATGACCGCCTCCATCCCGTAGGCCAGAGAGAAAGGTGTTGCCGAGGTGGACCTCCTTGGAGTTGTTCTGTATGCCCATAGCACGCTCGGAAGCTCTTCTGTCCATCTTCCCTTTGCCTTGTCCAGTCACTTCTTCAGGCCGTCCAGGATCACTTTGTTAGAGATTTCTGCCTGGCCATTACTCTGTGGATATGCCGGAGTGGAGTAATGGTTTCTGATACCGTGCTCTTGGCAGAAGTCTCTGAAGGACTTGGAGTCGAACTGAGTCCCGTTGTCCGAAATCAGGGTCCGGGGGATGCCGAACGTTAGGATGTTTTTCCAAACGAAGTTCCTGGAGTCCCTGTCCGTGATTGAGGACAACGGTTCAGCTTCTATCCACTTTGTGAAGTAGTCTGTAGCGACTATCAGCCATCTCTTGTTTCCTGGAGCTCGGTGAAGAGGCCCCATGATGTCCAGGCCCCATTGAGCGAGGGGCCATGGGCTAGTGAGGGGACTCCGATCTTGTGCTGGCTGGTGGAGAGAGTGGGAGAACTTCTGGCACTTCTCGCACTTCCTGGCGTACACCTGCGCGTCCTTCTGCATGTAGGGCCACTAGTAACCCTGGCTTATTGCTCTGTAAGCCAGTGATCGGCCTCCTATTTGACTGCCGCAGATTCCTTCGTGGATCTCATACAGGAAGTCGTCCACTTTGCTCGGATGGACGCACTGGAGGTATGGCCCTGTGAAGGATTTCCTATAGAGTTTGCTTTCGGGAGAGAGCCAGAATCGAGCTGCCTTGAGTCTGATCCGGTGAGCTTCAGTCTTGTCCTCAGGGAGCTGGTCATCCTTCAAGTAGGTAAGGATTGGATCCATCCAGCTTGGGCCGAGATCAGCACAGAGGACAAGCCGAGATGAATGGAGTTCCAAGCTTGACCTTGATACTGACCCAACCTCGATGGTCCTTTTCTTCCCTGCCTCAACGGCGGAGGCTAGGTTCGCAAGCGCATCTGCGTGCGTATTGGTATCTCGGGATATTTGCCTGACCTCGGCTTTCTGAAAATGAGACAACAGTTTTTTCGCAAGGGCTAAATAGGCCGCCATCCTGTCGTCCCTGGCCTGGTAGTCTCCAGCGAGCTGGCTAGTTACCAGTTGAGAATCGCTAAAGATCACCAGGTGTTGGGCTCTGAGGATTTGGGCGCTGTTCAACCCTGCTATTAGCGCTTCATACTCTGCCTCATTGTTTGTTGCTTTGAAGTCCAGGGTGAAAGCCTGCTCTATGACCAGACCCTCTGGCGATTGGAGGACTATGCCGGCACCAGCTCTCTTGGAGGTGGATGACCTGTCGACAAAGATCTTCCATGCCGAGGTGGGAGGCTGTTCGTCCTTAGTCAGTTATGGCTCGTGCCCTGTGCCCCCCAGTGCCGTGCCGGGCTGGGTCGGAGCTGAATTAGGCGAGACGAACTCAACAATGAAGTCTGCCAGTACTTGGGCTTTGATCGCAGTCCGGGGACGGTACTGTATATCGTACTGCCCCAGTTCAACTGCCCACTTTGATATTCGCCCTGAAAAGTGAGCCTTCTTGAATATTGAACGGAGTGGATGCTTCGTGATCACCACAATGGTGTGGGATTGGAAATAATGGGAGAGCTTGCGGGAGGCACTGACGAGGGCCAACGCAAGCTTCTCCAACAAAAGGTACCTGGTCTCGGCATCGAGCAGGGTCTTGCTCGTATAGTAAATTGGTTTTTGAGTCCCTCGTCCTCCCTGATGAGGACGGAGCTCACTGCGTGATCCGAGACCGCAAGATATAAATACAAAATCTCCCCCAGAGTTGGGGTGGAGAGTAAGGGTGGTGACATCAAATAAGTTTTGAGCGCGGCCAATGCCTGGTCGCACTCAGGGGTCCACTGAAATTTCAAATTTTTCTTTAGAAGCTGAAAGAAAGGCCTGCACTTATCTGATGACCGACTGATGAAGCGATTGAGTGCCGCAGCCATTCCCGTAAGCTTCTGGACTTCTTTCGTGGTAGAGGGGCTCTGAATGCCCTGGATCGCGGTGATCTGGTCCGGATTAGCCTCTATCCCCCTCCGCGTCACCAAGCTGCCGAGGAACTTGCCAGAGGCTACGCCGAAGGCACACTTGGAAGCGTTTAGCTTGAGCTTGTACGCACGAAGGATGTCGAAGACTTGGCCAAGATCCGCCAGGTGGTCGCTGGAGTGCACTGATTTGACGACCATGTCGTCGATGTACACCTCTACTGTTCGACCGAGCTGACCCTGGAACATCTTTGTCACGAGGCGCTGATAGGTCGCCCCCGCGTTCTTTAGCCCGAAGGGCATCACCTTATAGCAGTAAGTGACACGGGGGGTTATGAATGACGTTTTCTCCTCGTCAGGCTCGAATAGTGGAATATGGTGGTAGCCTCTGTAGGCGTCGAGGAAGCTCATTCGGTCGTGACCAGCGGTAGCGTCGATCAGTTGGTCAATCTTTGGAAGGGGGAAACTGTCCTTAGGGCAGGCCCTGTTCAAGTCCGTGAAGTCCACGCACACCCTCCATTTACCAGTTTTCTTCCTGACCACCACCGTGTTGGCCAGCCATACCGGGTACTGGACCTCCCGGATGGCTCCTGCCTTTAGCAGGTTGTCGATCTCTTCGACGACCGCGTCTGTCTGCTGCAGCCCTGTCCTTCGGGCCTTCTGCACTACTGGCTTGTGGCCGGGGTCCACATTTAACTTGTGGCACATGACCTCAGGGTCGACCCCAGGCATTTCAGTCGGGCTCCAAGCAAAGACGTCGACGTTCTGGATCAGGAACCTTGAGAGTTCGGCTCTTTCTTCGTCGGGCAGCTGGGTGCCGATCGGAAGAACCTATCTGGGTCTACCGAGTTTAACCTGACCTCGGCAAGGTCCTCGATGCTTTTCTTCTCAGGATCTCGGCCGATTTCGTCTAGGCCTTTCTCGAATTCTGCGAGGTTGACGCGCTCTGACTCCTTCACTGCTGGGACCGCGGCCAGCATGCACTGCCTGGCCTGCTGCTGATCTCCCTCCACCGTGACCACTTCCATTGCGCCCTCCTTGTTCTCGAGGATGAACTTCAGTTTCTGGTGGAGGGAAGAAGGGACTGCTTCCAACTTGTGGAGCCACGTTCTGCCCAAGATGACGTTGTAGGGAGAAGGGGCATCCACGACCAGGAAGTCGGCCAGCACGGCTGCTCCCCCGACCCGGGTCTCCAAGGTGATCCTACACTTGGGGTAGACTGGCGTGGCTGACAATCCCAGTAGGGGTGCACGGACCTCCGTGAGGTCTGCTTCTGAGAGGTTCATCTTCTTGAAGCAGTCGTAGTAGAGGACCTCGGAAGAGCTGCCGGAGTCGACGAGGATCCTCTTCACGATAAAGTCTCTGAGCTTCATTGTGAGGAGCAGGGGGTCATTGTGAGGGAGCTGGATTCCCTCTAGATCCTTATCTGAGAACGAGATAGTGGGACGGTCTCGGCGAGCTCTCTTGGATGCCGGTGCGAGCTCGGCTTTCATCACCTCCGTCCCATGCGATGCTCACCTGGCCTCGGCGCGGGCCTGCGAGCCTCCACGAGACGAGGGAGAGGGGACTGAGGACGCCAGATGGATCACGTTAATGATCTTCTCGGAATCCTCACTGTCTGGCTCCCGAGCCGTGCTCTGGTGAACTCGGCCCTCGCTGCCGCCGGCATCATCGGCCTTAACGAACTCTGGAATGTGGCCTTCGCTGGCTAGCTTCTCCAGGTACCACTTCAGAGAATTGCAGTCCTCGGTCCTGTGCCTTTTACCCTTGTGGTAGGAGCAGTAGAGCTTGCTTCGGCTGCCGGTGGTGGGCTCATTCTTCAAGGGCGGAGGCCACTGGAAGAATGGCTTGGTCTTTATCTTGCTCAAGATATGGTACGTCGGCTCCTTGAAGACGACGTTGACGCTCTGACCGGCGCTGGTGGGAGGTCTGGGCTTCCAGGTGCCCCCAGATCGGGACGACGTAGGCTTCGCCGAACTGGCGGCCCAGGCCTGCTTGGGCTCTTGCTTCTGAAAGGGCCCCCCGCCTCTCTGCCGAGGCTGGCTGCTCCTGCGCTCGGGCTCCGGTCTTTCGTCCTCTTCCCGGGCCTGGAGTTCATCTTCCTCCCGGGCGACAAAGCGCTTTATCCGGGACATCAGCTCTGGCATGGACTCTGGGGGGTCTCCGACCAAGTCCTTCCGGAGGTCGTGGCCGGGGATCAGGGCATGTTGGAAGGCGTAGATTGCTATCTCCTCCCTAGTGCCCTCCATCGGGATGTAAACCGCCCAGAATCGTCGGGCGAACTTGGCGAGGGTCTCACCCTGCTTCATTCTCAGGGCGAGAAGGTCCCCTTCTGTCTTGGGGACGGCGCTGTAAGCTTGGAACTTCTTCAGGAAGGAGAGCTGGAGCTCCTTCCAGCTCGAAATCGACTCCTCTGGGAGGGCGCAGAACCACTTCAGAGGGAGGTCTCCCAAACTGGAGGAGAAGATTTTGCAGTTAAGGTGGCCCTCGTTCCCCCAGATGGACATCTTCTGGGAAAAGTGACGGAGGTGAGCAGATGGATCGGACAGTCCGTCGTAAGGGACGAACTGCGGGACGGAGAACCTTTTGGGCAAGGGGGTGCGCTCGATGTCCCTCGTGAAGGGCGAGGCCCCTAGATCAGCGTGGCCGCAGATCTGCTTCTGGTCCCGCACGTCCAGGTTGCGCTGAAGAGCCAACCTGACACGCTTGTCAAACCGCTCCTGCTCATCGTCCTTCTCTGGAGTCTGGGCTCTTAACTTTCGCTTGGAGTGGTTCGGGCTGTGATGGCTATGGGCTCGGCCATCGCGACTGCGATGACTTCGGCTGTTGCTCGAGCCTTCGTCATGGATCTGGCTTCGCTTATGGTCCAGGTGGTTTCTGAGATCTTCGCGAGGAGGCTGGGCTGCCCTGCTGGGGGCGTCCTTCTTTCTCCCCTGAGGATCAGAGACTTGCCTCAGCGAGGCAGTCTGCACTGCTCTCAGCTGCTGCTGGAGCTCGCGGATCAACCGCTCTTGCTTCTAGAGGAGAGCATTTTGAGCTGCAATATCTCCTCCAGCGGCAAGAGGTTGAACTCGACGCGTCTCTTCCAAGGCAACGGCTTTATCTTTGCGAGGACGCTCGTGCCGACACTCGTTGCGTCGGGGAGGCGTAACTTCGTCTGCTGAGGACGAGGCCTCGAGGCCCTCTTGGAGGGGGACCTCGACGAAAAGCTGCGAGCCTAAGAGGCCCTCGCCTGCAGATGAGCCATGCACCATTCGGGAACGCCCCTGAGGAGGGACGTCTGCCGATGGTGCTGGCAGCTCGAGCGCTGCTCTCGAAGATTCTCCGCCCTTCCTAGCTTTCGGAGGCATGGCTTCTGGGAGTTTGAGGTTGAGGAGGTTGGGAAAGTTGGGATATTACTTTCCCACAGACGGCGCCAATTGTAGGTGCAGAAAATAATGACCCACAATAACTGGGGAGCCTTAGAGGACTTATCCAAACTGGTGATGACTGGGTACCGTCCGAAAGCCTGAAAGAGAAGAGCAAACGGTCAGAGGACCCTGGCCTGGGCGGCGCAAGGCTCTCCGATGCCAAAGTCAGTGAATGAACTGGAACAATGGAAGGAGAGGAAGAAGAGATGCAGACTAACAGCTCTGTGGGTTGTATTGTGCGTACCTTGCATGTGAAATGCAGTTCTATTTATAGAGGATTTGGAAGATATCTTAGACGATATCTTGGTGTGGGTCCCATGATTCGACTGGGAAGTCATGCTCAGCCCACATTGCAATTAATGCGGTCCAATCCAGCCCATTCTGCATTTAATGCCAGTCGGATCAGCCCACGTTGCATTAAATGCGCGTCACGTTGGGCCAGATCGTGTTGGGCGCCTTTGATGGTTGGGGTACCATCGGATCCGCCCTCGGGCCTTGCCCTGATGTGGCTTCAGCCGCTGGATGCCGCCTTGTCAGGGATCTGGCGAAGATTGTGAACGGCTGGATGTCACATCTGTCTCACTAGCTCGCGCCCCTATTCCTCCATGTGCCTGATGACGTGGGGGAAGAGGGGTGCGAGTGGAGGTTCTTTCCTGCTTCGGCTTTCGTCCCGGCCCCTTCAGCCGAGGTGGAGTTCTCAGCTGGGATGGGCACACGGGGTAGTCGAGCTCGGCGCTAGCGGCCTGGAGCTGTCTGACTTCGGCTGAGGCCTCTGCCCCGCTAGCCGAGGTGAGAATGATGCCACATGGATGGCATACGGATGGCACGTGAGAGTGCTTAGTCTCATCTGATGGCTGTGATTAGCTTAATCCTGAGTTCCGGAAATCTCCCCACACACCCATCAAGAGTAAAGAGATTGCTATGCAATCGAATTTCATAAAAGGGGAATGAAAGAGAAAAATATTGTATCTAGAATTCTAGATCCTTAATAGGTATGACTTTCAACCCCTCCTATATAATACCTTGCAATCTCTTCAACCCCTCCTATATAATACCTTGCAATCTCTCATTTGCAATTCAATGTCTTTTCCTCCCATTATTGTGAGCCCCTTTTTTTTTCTCCTTATGTGAAGACTTCTTGGTTTGCAACCCAAGATGACTCCAATGGCCAGGCATCCTTGGCGAATGCGTGAAGACTGAAGACTCCAACCATCATTGGCTCCATCATCTTAAAAAAGGAGCTATTCAATCTAAAATGTACATCTGTGTGTTATGTATATATTGCCAACATTCATCCTTGTATACTTAAATTTTAAAACTACTGTAGATTGAAAGAAACTGTTACATTTTAAGCATAATAACAATTTCAAAACTCAACTCCCTATATAAAAAAATATCACAGCAGCTCACATAAAGCATCCAGCATATTGGATAACTAAGAAAACCTCACAGAACGCCTGAACTGAGTTGCAAGTAAAACCTTTAATTTTACATTGGTGTTGGCATGCTCTCTGATCTGTGCATCAAAGTTCTTTTGCATTTCCAATATCTTCGATCTAGCGATGACCTGAGCACTCAGCTCAATCTCCATCCAGCAATTACAAGAAAGAGAATAATGTATACATGAATTGGAGATGAAGATGGAAGAGAAAGATAGAGAGCTGCAAGCAGTTAGAATCGACGGTGAAGTGGCTGGCTGGAAACTTTCACCTGATATTCTTTTTCTTTGGAGTCACGTGTGGTTGACTTCTAAAGATGCATATATTCTTTCCTGCAATTGTATTGCAGGCTTGGGCTAAGGAGGACCTTCTCAGGGAACAAAATAAGGAGCTGGCCTCATTCTGGTATTTTTTTTCCTGCTGCTAAGCTTCATTTCATGCCCATATATCTTATAATGTACCATATCTTTCTCAAAATTAAGGGGCAAAAGCCTGGCACTGTAGAAGGTGCTCCCTATTGAAACTTTGAGGTTGTGGGTTCAAGTCATGTATCAATAAAAAAAATAAAACTAAAAGGATTGTTGGATAAAAATACCATACCATTGATCATGTCATTTTTGTTGGAAACTAGGTGGGCCTCTACGGTAGGTCTCAAAACTTTTGACCCACTTAATGTAGGGATCAACTATCTAGAAGGCTACCAATCAATCCAAGATGTAAACCCTCAATCTCACATATCAAGATCAGTAAATCAATCTATCTACAAGATAGAAAACCAGCAACAAACATGCAACAAAGATCTATAACATACCAGGAAATAGATTATACCTTTGGAGCTCGGTTGTGCTCTAATAGAGAATTTGCTACTTTCTTTGATGACAAACTCTTTCACGAATCAAATAGGTTTCTCCAATACCCAATGGTCTTCCACGCTATGACCCGAATCAGAATCTCTTTCTCAAGAAGATGGGTGGGATCTCCAAGAAAAACTATCTAGGAACTGGAAGGAAACTAGAAGAGGGAAGAGAGAGAACTTTGTGCAAAACTTGCACAATGGAATGGGCTGGGCGTGAATCACTATGGGGATGCTTGTAGTGGACGTCCTGCCCCTTTGCACCTCTCTTTATAGTTTATGCATCTCCCACTTACTAATTTCTAATAGAAGTCTTACTTCCAAATAAATTAGTAACCTTTTCTTCTTTCTTAATTATAATAGAAGTCTCACTTCCATTATTAATTAGTAACTTACTATTACCACTATTAGAAGTCTCATTTCAAATAGAAATAGTAACTTTCATTTTAGAGTTCACCTATAATTAGTATCTTTCGAATTTGGGCTAGCGTGGGGACCACTAGGGATTCCTTAGAAAGCTGGCTCCAACTGGGACTCGTGACCCCGCATCTCATCTGTAATCCGGGCCCACAGTTAATTGCAAATAACTCCACTATATAAATGCAATTGAACTCCAGTTTTAGGAAATTACATAGAAGACCCTAAACTTCCACATTACCACAAGTAGGCCCCTCTATCAATATCCATGGATCAATTGGACTTATCTTCCAAACTTAAATCCACATCTTATTATCCTTGAGCCCCAATTAATTATAATGATCATGGTACCTTTCCAATTAACTCTTAATCGGAATGGGTGTACACTTACCAATGATAAATCCATTAATTGGCACAAGAGGATATTAAAGATAGATTCCATCTTGACCATTGAATGTTCCCACAGCTCTACTACCACGTACCTAAATCACCGAGGTGTTGACCTTTAATTGGCCTCACTAATTGGTGACTCAAAGTAAATGAATAAATAGAAACTTGAGTTCATTAATGCCTCGGGATTAAGAGCTTACTGCTAGGGAATTATGGAGCAAACCTTAAAGTAAAGACAGTGTTAAAAAGGTGCTTCTCATGGTCCTTTAATACATCTAATGTACCAGCACTCTGAACCAGAATCTTACATTCTAATGATCGAGACAAATCACACTATCTCATAGTGATCAAAGTGCTGCAACCTTCTCAGTATGAGATGTTCAGTCTCATCACTGGTTGTGAAGATATTCAAGTATAAGATTTTTTATACATGTCTCTTGTACGTGGATCTCATCCATATGCATGTATTACATCTAGTATACTTATAGACTCCGGTTCATCTCATGAACCATCATGTCATTCGTATTGGTTATGTGCAAGTATATAATTAAACACCATTCATCTCATGAAACAGAAAGCATGAATATATTGATAAATAAAGAAATTAATCAATTTATTACATCATATGCTGGTATTGAGGCCATAAAACTAACAATCTCCCGCTTGGGCTCAATGTCAATCTAGGTGGCATCTCATGCCCATTCCAACTACATGCTACTCAAAGACTTTGGTGGTCAAAGGCTTAGTAAAGGGATCTGCCAGATTGTCTACAGAGGCTATCTTGGTGATAGCAATATCACCTCTCTGCACAATCTCCCTGACCAAGTGATACTTCCTCTGTACATGCTTTTGGCTCTTATGGCTCCTGGGTTCCTTGGACGGACTGCCCCGCTGCTGCTACATTAAACTGTGAGCGGCTGTCGCGCCAAAGGTACCACTCCAAGTTCTAGAAGGAATCTTTTGAGCCATACTGCTTCCTTAGTTGATTCACAAGCCGCTACATATTCAGCCTCCAAGGTGGAATCAGCGGTACATTCCTGTTTAATACTCTTCCAGCTGATAGTTCTGCCACCAAGCATAAACACATATCCGGAAGTTGATTTCCTACAATCCTTATCTGACATGAGGTCAGAATCCGTGTATCCGACTAGAATCAACTCATCACTGCCATAAATGAACATGTAATCTCTAGTCCTTCTCAAGTATTTGAGAATACATTTTACAGCAGTCCAATGATCAGGCCCTGGGTTAGACTGATATCTGCTGACTAGGCCCACTGCAGGATAGATATCCGGTCTAGTACATAGCATAGCATACATGAGGCTACCAACTGCAGAAGCGTATGGTATCGCTCTTATTTGTTCCTTTTCCTCAGGTGTCTTAGGATACTGATCCTTGGAAAGGTTCATTCCATGCCTGAAAGGTGTGATACCCTTCTTGGAATCTTGCATAGCAAATCGTATCGTACCTTATCTATGTACGCAGCTTGGGATAAGCCTATCATCCTATTTTTCCTGTCTCGATGGAGTTTAATCCCTAGGATGTAGCTTGCTTCCCCAAGTCCTTCATATCAAAAGTCTTAGCCAACCAAACTTTCACTGTTGACAACAATCGTATATCACTCCCTAGGAGAAGGATGTCATCGACATATAATACAAGAAAAACTACCCTACCTCCTTCAGTTTTCATGTACACACATGACTCATCCGGATTTTGACAAAAACCAAATGAATTGATTGCCTCATCAAAATAGATGTTCCAACTTCGAGATGCCTGCTTCAGTCCATAAATGGACTTCTGCAACTTGCAAACTCTTTGCTCTTGGTTGTTAGCTATAAAACCATCTGGCTGCATCATATAGATGTCTTCCTCAAGATAGCTGTTGAGAAACGCCGTCTTGACATCCATTTGCCAAATCTCGTAATCGAGATGAGCCGTAATGGATAAAAGTATCCGGATGGACTTGAGCATGGCTACCGGTGAAAAGGTTTCCTCATTGTTGACACCAAAATGTCACTTTGCTTCTTCAAGATCCAAAAAGCTACATGAAGTCGCAACCTGCCATAAATAGGCTATGCTACTTCCAAAAAATCAAATCTTTTCAGAATCAAACAAAAACTGCAAGATCCTTCAAGATAGCCAAAATAGGAGTACATAAGAAGTTTCGGGCCATTTCAAAATCATTTGGCCTAACTTCGCTTCTTCGGCAGCTGAAAAGGAGGCTCCCGGCAGCGAAAGCATCGAAGACACCAAATCTTCGATCAGACCCCGTGGATGGTATCAAAATACATCCAAAAGGCTCCACGTCAAGTTCCAAGTCAAACCGACAACGTTTGACCCTCCATCAACCCTCAAACAGCTAAATCAAGCCTCTTGGTGGCGAGAACCACCGAGGCCATCACTCATCAAAAATAGCACATGGACGGCTTCAAAATGCTTACAAAGGGCTACACGTCAATTTTCAGGTCATTTCGACAACATTTGACCATACTTTGATGCTCGGAAGCCAAAATAGGCCTCTCGGTGGCGAAGCTCCCCGAGACCATGGATCCCAAGACAGAGCCTATGGATCATCTCAAAATGACTCCAATAGGTTCCCTTTCAAATTTTAAGTCAATCGGACATCGGTTGACCGCACATAAAGCCGCGACATCTTCATCATGACAAAAACAAGTCTGCTGGCAATAGGACCCCAAACGGCTTCAAAACTTAAGCAAAAGCCTATGGTTGGTCTTATTTATTGCTCAGGAGGCTTCACCCCAAATTTCAGGTCATTCCAACATCGTTTGACCCAATTTCAGCTTCTGACGAAAAAATCGGCAGCTCTACGCGACAAAGTCTTCGACTTTCTTGGAAAATTGGAAACTTTGCACTCCAAAATGCAAGGATTCTCGTCAAGTTTTCTATAGGGAAATCAGGCCAAGAAAAAATACAGAAGAAAAAAGAATCGAAAAATATCAAAAATGGCAGCAAAATGGGACAAAAAGGGGGAAATCCCCCCTGCGACCCTGGCCCAGGGTCGCTGGCGACCATGGAGCCCAGATTCGCCGGGTTCGGCCTGGAAGCCCATTTTTCCGCAATTCAAAGCTTCTGACTCCTGGGATTTTCCAAAATTCATACTTTTGAGGTGCCAAATCCTTTGACATCCGTCAAAATCACGGGTCAATCATCAAGAGTATCAAAATCAACATTGATCGCCAATCGGTCAACCAAAAAGTGTGCTTTCTACCCGACCGATCGAGAAATCGACAGGACAGATGGCACCGACCCGCTGTTGGCAACCAATACCTAAAGTTACATGGTCATCCAATGTTGATCTACATAAAGATCCATCGATGATCATCGCCAGAAGAATCCCAAAAGACGCGGCACGACCCGCGACTCTTCAACTGCTCGGCAACCACTTAATGCGATTAATTGACTAGCTTTATTGCAGTCATTATTTCATTTCTTTGGACGGCACAATCCGAAGCAAGCAAATGGGAGTTACAAGTCAATTGATTCATGGCATTTAACACATGAAACTCCTCCCATCATGGCGATTAAAGGCGATTAAATGCCCTCAATCTCCACCGGCCAATCAGAAGCCAAGAAAAAGGAGTTACGAAATAAAGGAATTAAACCTTGTAACTCCTCCCATTATGCGGCTTAATGACAATAAAAGCCCATAAACCCTCCTAAATGACTACCAAGAGCCTATAAATAGGAGAGCACTCCAAAGAAATCCAGATCGGAAAAAGATCAAAAAAAACAACATAGATCCCATATCAGAAAAAAGCATAGAAAATCTAGGAGAAAGAAAGAGAGAAAACTCTACGAAAGTTCTGCACCAGCCACTACTACAAAGGTGACAAAAGTCCCTTGGGGGGTACCCCCCAAGGTCCCTTGCCTTCTCCTTTGCCTCCAATGGTTTAGACGTGATGTAAGACCCCGACTCCCAATTCCTCTATTTAGCATTGTTTTAATTGTGGTTTAACTTTTTTTAGCGAGATTAGAGTTTTCTTTGACTTTGTCTTTGAGTTTGACTAGATTTTTCATAGCCTTGGAGATTTTGAGGACCGTTGACCTTAGTTTGACCCGGCCTTTGTAAAATGTATTTTTATGAGAAATTACTCATGATTTCTAAAAATTCCAAATTTGGTTTATTTTGACTCATCTCATTAAGTTTAACAACTTTCATGTTTTGACCATTTTGATTAATGCTCAGAAATCGCAGTTTTTCGGGAAAAATGGGCAAAAATGACATTTTCACTAAATCTGTCCATAAATTTTAAAAATTTCAGAAATTAGGAAAATATATTTTTTGGAAAGTAGATTTTTCGTTGATCGATTTTGTCTTCTTCGTCGTCTTCGTTCGGGACCCACAAATGTTAGTTTTAAACACCTGTAGATTGGGGCCCATGGGACCCACTTGCCCACTTTATAAAAGGGGCTGAACCCTCTTCTTCTTCCATTTCCCTGCAACGATTCCAGCTGTGGCTGGAACCCTTTTCCAGCCACTCTCTCTTCTCCTATATGCTCTCCTCTTGTGTGCTAAATGGAGGATTGATCTCCTAGACCTTTTCCCCATCTCTCAAGCTTCCCAAAAATGTATTTTTCAAGAGTTTTGAGCAAGAACTACCCTCTCTTCCAAGCCCTTCTTCTTGTTTGAAGCTTCTAAAAGGTTAGCAATGGACTCCTTTCTTCAAATCTTGGTTTTTCAAGCCATTTAGAACGTTTTGTCTTGTATGCAAGGAGATTTCTTGGAGATTTGAAGATGATTGACTTCTAGGGTTTGTTCTTGGGTATTTTTGGGGGTTTTATAGAATTGGAGCTTGGGGCTTTAGAGAGGCCATCTTGGAGTGATTTGTCCCCCATCTTG
The DNA here is from genome assembly GCA_012931725.1 of Litsea cubeba. Lineage (NCBI taxonomy): Eukaryota > Viridiplantae > Streptophyta > Magnoliopsida > Laurales > Lauraceae > Litsea > Litsea cubeba. The sequence continues at coordinate 80,746,366 of CM022944.1, forward strand.
ACTTGAGGCAAGTGAAGTATTCAGCTAATGTCATGATTATTACTTAATAAGAATGATTTCATGAATTGCCATTATATCTTGTGTTTTTCTTTATGGTCTATGGTTTATCTTTGAAGTGTTTAAGCAAAAAGGGGTTATGATTAACCCTCTGATGTTATTATTTTGCAATAAATCTTGGGCTTGTTTCTTATCTAATTATCTTAGAGTATGTTGTTTTCATTTCAAGACTTTTAGGGATATGATGAAAGAAATGGTCATGTTTCATTTGATTTTTGAATGGAGAATGGAATGGGATAGTGTTTCTGAATGTTTTAATGGAATTATGTTGATAAAGAGAAGCTCAAAATATATGAGAAAGATTGGGGAAGAGAAGAAGTGGGAAATCAACAAAAGAGGGGAAACAAGAGTGTAGAAATGCACCATCTTCGGGCCCAACCAGTAATTGGGCCACTCGAGCGAGCCCATGGGCCGCTCGAGTGGACCAGCTTTTGGGAGGGGTTCGCTCGAGCAGACCCTGGGCTTTCTCGAGCGGACCTGAGCCCAGGTCTGGCTCCTTTTGAAGGACTTTGTGTGGGCTGTCTTGCGGATTTTCTTTAGGCCTGTTTGAGGCCCAGTTCAGCACTCTTTCTTCCTTGATTTAGAGGTCCATTGACCATCTTTGAAGCCCACAATAATTGGGATGAATTATAACATTTTGAAATGTGCAATTGAATGGAAAAATGAGAGAAAGTTTTGATATGGAATTTACCCGGGAATCTTTTTAGTCTTAATGCAACACTTTATAACTTAAAGAGTTGTGGATTTTCATTGGTACCAAACTTATTTTTATTTATCAACTTTTAGGGATTTAGTGTACATTGAGACATCCCGTGGTAGACCATTAAATCGTCATACACTTCTCCATTCCAAGATAGAAAATTTGTACGTTTTGTATATAAATTGATTTCAAATAGATTGAGTGGTTTACCACGTTTGAAAATAACACTTCTTCATTTCAAGATTAAGGAATTCGTATGTTTCCTATAAATTGTTTTGAAATGTATGAGTGATTTACTATGAAAATTTGTATGCTTCCTACGAGTCGATTTGGAATGCATTTGAGCGGTTCGCCATGGAGATTTTTATATTTTCTAACAATTGTTTTGAAAGAGATTTGGGTGGTTCGCCACGTTCGGAAATACATCGATAAGGATACTCATCAGACTCGTTCGAATTTGTCAGTATATACAGCATGTATTTGTTCAGGAGTAGTCCTTTTATCGATTTCAGAAATGAAATATTATGATTTGATTTGTATCGGTTCAGGCTTTGAAACTTAAAGGCACCACTAAGCTTAGGTCACCTTGTCGGGCTGATCACCCGGCTTGGGATCTTTAATTTGTCTGCCAGCTGCTGCTTGGACTCTATTTGTACCGACCATGGCAATGGTACTGTTTGTTCTGGTTCCACGTGTAGTGGCTACGGTTCTGTTTGATAACGACTTTGTTCGTTCCGGTCCCACGAGTAGTGGCTACGGTTCTGTCAGCTCTTGTTACTTCGGTAATAGGAGAATATAGCTATATGTGGTTTGCCGATGTTTTATCCGCTTGATATTTTGTTTTATGTTCCTTATTTGTTTCAACTTATTATAGTCTTTGGATTTGTTAATGTTCAAGAAATCGATCTTTTATCTTATTGTCTCTATTATTCATGATTTTAAATGTATTTCCAATTATTAAATGTTTTACGTAGTCTGTTATCTTTGTAAGATATTTATGTTTCAGATACTGTTCATTTATTTGCTTTGATATTTATGTTCAGTCTTTCAATCATTTTATCATGATTTATTACTATTATTGTTTAAAATCTTTAAATGGATTTACAATTATTTCATAATATTTTACAAATGCCTATCATTATATTATCTGAATTTTGCTTGCCAGACCGTCGTGTCTAACCCCCTTTGTTTGGTGCCAGGACTCTTTCTCTTCCCTTTTTTAGGTGTTTGATCGGAGGAGGCGGTTGAGCCACCGGTCTGACGCGAGAGGTTGCCCATTGATATCATCTTGATGTCAAGTTTGGCACTGGAGTTCGTATCTAAATATTGGGGGTAGTATTTCCATTTAGTTGAATATTTTTGTATGGCTTTGTTAGCCTTTTTCACTGGGTTTGTAATTAAGATACTTGTTAATTGTAACTTGAATATGTGGGAAATGAATTATCCTGTTACTGGCAGCTCAGTGTTTTGTGGTATTTTGATTTGTACCAGTCTTTTGTGGTATTTTGATTTGTACCAGTCTGATTATGAGTCTTATTTGATGGCTTTATGATATTGGCAGAGTGCGACACGGAATCTGATGGCCACGGGCTCCGAGTCGCAAATACAATGATTAGCTTCCGCAAAATATTTAGGCCGCGATGGAATTTTATTATCCTCACTCACGCGGATCTTGGGAAAAAATAAAAGTTTTAATTAATCCCAAAATTTCGCATCCCGAGATCGGATCACTGCAGGGCCCGGTTTCGAGGTGTGACAGATTGGTATCAGAGCTGGTTAGTTTCTAGGAAATAAAACACTCTAGAGACATTAAGACGTGTGGTGAGGATTCGTTAGATTGTGTTGATTTGTTTTCTCTTGTCTTTGTTTCTTTGAATTTGAGTCCGCTTTTGTTTTAGTTCGGAAGACTTTTCTTGTCTTTTCTGTTGTTCTTGTTGTTAGGGAATTTGGACAACCAAATTTTATTTTTCGTGGGGGAGAATTTAAAATCTCGACACCCACATTTAGTGTATTTTGCTGGTGTTCGCATCGGAGATTGGAAACATTGTGGATTTAGTATGTTGTTTTCGGAGAACATCAGCAGACTTTCAGCCTTCAACAACTCCATTGTGATTCATGAGAGAAGATGCGTACATTTGTTTGCCAGAGAAGAGCATGAGTAATACATGAAGACCCCCTTTCTGTTAATCGGAGATCGTCATGCAGCATGCCAAGGTAAGTAAGTGAGGAATTTTGGGAGAACTTGGACCGACTTCCTGAGACGAAGGGTTACATAAGACATTTTGGTTGACTGATTTTATGAAGGGAGAAGTGATTCTTAGTTAGTAAGACTAGAAGTTAGTGACAGAAACTCAGGGATTCCCAGATTCAATGAGCCTTGTCATAGTTTTGGCTGAGAATTCTCATGACTTGCAGCTTAGCCAGTGTAGTTGATTCGGCGGTAATACCAAGTGGATGGGTTAGTTGTAGTCAAGATAATTTTCGGCAGCAGAGGAAACCTTGTGGATTTTACCGACTTACAGGGTATTGGATTGGACAACGTGTAGATGCAAGTGAATACCTCAGTTAATGTGATGTCCATTTCTTAATGAGAATGATTTTCATGATATTTCCATCTTTTGTTATGTTTTTTTCTTAATGTCTATGATTTATCCTTATAGTGTTTAAGCTATGGATTATGTTTAATCTTCTTAAGATATTGTTTTACAATGATCTTGGAATTTTTCTCTTGTTTTAATTTTCTTAGATGTTGACATCTACATTTCAAGATCTTCATGAATTCTTAATAAAAAAAAGAAAAAAAATTATGTTTGTATATGTTTGATTGGGAATGGATGGAAAGTCTAGTGGATGGATTGTAGAGATTAGTGAATGAACTGACCTTTCAAAGCAAATAACTAAAATTGTGTTTCTTTTTCAAAGCATAGTGTGAAATTTCTATTTCATTGATTTGTTTCCTTTGGCTATGCAAGATGAATTTCGTGTTCAGATTATATACAGATTCCTACATTTGTTTTAATGTTTAGCGGTGTTTAGATTTCTACAGGATTTTTATGAACAAATGAGTTCAGATTTCAACAAAGTTTAGTGTTTAATTAACACTCAGATTTTAGCAAAGTTTAATGTACAAACATGCTATATGAATCTAATTTATTTTTGAAGTCCTGATTTGAATCATGCTATATGAATCTGATTTATTTTTGAAGTCCTGATTTGAAAATTGTTAGGTGTTTTGATGGTTTGTTTGGCTATGAAAATATGAATTTCAAAATGGATAATGTTAATTCATACTCAAACTCGATAAGCTTTATTTGATAATTTGGAGGTTCAGTTTCTACTATGTTTTAAAATGATGAAATTCAGCTAAGTAATTGTTTTAGTCATTATGTTTAAAATTTTAAGATTTGTTTGCATTGAATGGAATGAGTTGTATTAGCTTATGGTCGGAGTTTGGAAATGTACGGAATTGAAGGGTTGATGGATGTAAGGAGGTGTATTGGTTCAGTTGGAAACAAATTTAGATTTTTGAGGTAATGAGCAGAACTTAAGACATAATATTCAGATGAGGCTGTGATAATTGTTCCTGCAAGAAAGGTAAAGCATGAGACAGAGGCAGAAGATTGAGCAGACTCCAGATTTTGAAATTTTCAATCAAGCACCATTCGTGAAGCAAATGTTTAGTTATTCTGTGAACTTTGGAGAACAATCAAAAAGTGGTGGAGTTATTTCGAGATTAGGATTAATAAAGTTTCAGTTCTTCAGGGATTGACATCATGTTGGTAGATATCTTTTTTTTTTTTTTGATAACACAGTATCAGGCAAGAGATCAAGAGCAGCAAGCATATAGATTCAGATGTGAGCAGGAATTCTGAGTACAGCACAGAAAGATTGGAATTCGGAGTTATGAACACAGCTTGGATTTCCAAGGTCGGCTTTACATGTCAAGGGTAGAAGACTTGAAGAGTGAAATTGGAAGGAGACAAGCCATGTGAAGTTTCGATACACAAGACAGTGTAGCATATGATTTATAGCAGTGTAGCTTCGGGGTTGAAACAGACCAAGTCAGAGACAGAATACCTATAGAAATTTGGAGTTTGTAAGTCAGAATCGGGAAGGATTTATAATGTGTCAGGAGAACCGTACAACCAGTTAACTCGATCAGTTTATTACTCACGAGAGAAGACAAATGATGCATGCGAGGAACCAACAGGTTGCTAAGTCACTCACTTCAAAGATAATGTGTTGACATGGGACTCTTGTTGTAAGAGTTTCAATAGAGGTGGTAGCATTGTTTCAAGAATTTGAATGATATTGATTGAAGATGGAAGAGACCGGTACGTGGTAGAACTTCAGTTTCGCCAATTCTTCGAAGACTAGACCAAATGGAAGGGTTGAACCAGAATTCGAGAGAAACATAGTAAGAGCAAACATATGGAATTTCAGAATTCTCCGAGATGGAGATTTGTCAATGAAAGCATGTTTACGACCACATCTTCATGCAAGTGTCAGAATCATCGTGTACAACTCGGTATGACTTAAGGCACAAAATTCCAGGGTAACAAAAGGAGACAGAACTTGCAGTTTCTTGGACCGACAGTGACTGACAAGGTAAGTAAAAGAAATGATCCAGTACAGGAACGACAGATGACACCAAGGATGATTAGAAGAATTGTTGAACACTAGTTTTGTCAGAGGAGTACGTTGTTGAGCAGATGTGTGTGACAGTGTGAAGCCTTCAACCGAAACAAATATGTTGTTGCCAGCGCACCTTAACGTCAGGTTTGATCAGGGGACATCTAAGTTATCGAGGTTCAGCGCAAGGTGTCAGTGATTTCATCAGTCTTTTTGAGTTTTTTATTTTTATTTGGTTTAGACCATTTGGAGGACCAAATGGGTTCTAAGGGGGGAGGATGTAAGACCCCGACCCCCAATTCCGTTGTTTAGCGTTGTTTTAATTATGGTTTAACTTTTTTTAGCGAGATTAGAGTTGGTTTGACTTTGTCTTTGAGTTTGACTAGATTTTTTATAGCCTTAGAGATTTTGAGGACTGTTGACCTTAGTTTGACCCGGCCTTTGTAAAATATATTTTTATGAGAAATTACTCTTGATTTCTAAAAATTCCAAATTTGGTTTATTTTGACTCATCTCATTAAGTTTAACAACTTTCGTGTTTTGACCATTTTGATTAATGCTCAGAAATCGCGTTTTTCTAGAAAAAGGGGCAAAAATGACATTTTCACTAAATCTGTCCATAAATTTCGAAAATTTTAGAAATTGGGGAAAATATATTTTTTGGAAAGTAGATTTTTCGTTGATCGATTTTGTCTTCTTCGTCGTCTTCGTTCGGGACACACAAATGTTAGTTTTAAACACCTGTAGATTGGGGCCCATGGGACCCACTTACCCACTTTATAAAAGGGGTTGAACCCTCTTCTTCTTCTTCCCTTTCCCTGCAACGATTCCAGCTGTGGCTAGAACCCTTTTCTAGCCACTCTCTCTCCTCCTATATGCTCTCCTCTTGTGTGCTAAATGGAGGATTGATCTCTTAGACCTTTTCCCCATCTCTCAAGCTTCCCAAAAATGTATTTTTCAAGAGTTTTGAGCAAGAACTACCCTCTCTTCCAAGCCCTTCTTCTTGTTTGAAGCTTCTAAAAGGTTAGCAATGGACTTCTTTCTTCAAATCTTGGTTTTTCAAACCATTTAGAACGTTTCGTCTTGTATGCAAGGAGATTTCTTAGAGATTTGAAGATGATTGACTTCTAGGGTTTGTTCTTAGGTATTTTTGGGGGTTTTGTAGAATTGGAGCTTGGGGCTTTAGAGAGGTCATCTTGGAGTGATTTGTCCCCCATCTTGACTTGAGGCAAGTGAAGTATTCAGCTAATGTGATGATTATTACTTAATAAGAATGATTTCATGAATTTCCATTATATCTGGTGTTTTTCTTTATGGTCTATGGTTTATCTTTGAAGTGTTTAAGCAAAAAGGGGTTATGATTAACCCTCTTAAGTTATTATTTTGCAAGTTATTATTTTGCAATAAATCTTGGGTTTGTTTCTGTCACGCCCCCGGACTGAGGACCCGTTAAACAAGACCTTAATCCGGGGTCGTGGTGCGACCGGCCGGAAAATTCCGCCCGCACATGCTAGTTTCCCACAGGTTTCCGCGGTAAGGATCCTTGAAATTTGATCCAATAATGATTAATAAGAATCACATTCACATGAATTAATTACGCGGAAGCATTGTAGCAAACATAAAAGTCCAAAACATATGAGTATGATGAGAACGCTCAAGTCTAGTATCAAAATGAGGAAGATTCTATAGATAGGCCCCAAAGTTAGTTTCAAGTTTAATACAAAAGTTAATTAGTCAATAATTACAATTTCCCAAAAATAAACCAACAATGGCTACCAACAAGTCCCCAAAATAGAATCTATCCCAAAAGGCGGTCGAAGCTCTGAAAACAACCCGATGTCTAAGCGACATCATCAGGCTGCCACTCACGTTCCATAAGAACTACTGGGTCCGCCTCAAAGTGCGCCTCAACGGCAAGGGGCTCGACATCTGGCACCAAGCAAAAAGGGACAGACATGACGGTCTGGCAAGCAAATAAAACATACAATAGGATGATAGAAAGTGTAAAACATTGAATAAATGAGAACTATAATTAAAAATCTTAAATAACAGAAACGACAAGATAAAAGATCGACAACTTAAATATTAATGAATCCAAGACTATAATAAGTTAAAGTAAACAAGAACCACAAGATAAAACATTAAATGTATAACATTGGCAAACCACATATAGCTAAATTATCTGTTACCGAAGTAACGGGAGCAGACAGAAACCGTAGCCACTAATCATGGACTGGAACGAACAAGGTCGTTATCAAACAGAACCGTAGCCACTATACGTGGGACCGGATACGAAACTGTTGCCATGGTCGGTACAGACAGAATCCAAGCTGCAGCTGGCAGATAATTTAAAGATTCCAAGCCGGATGATCAGTTCGACAAGGTAACCTAAGCTTAGTGGTGCCATTTGAGTAAAAGTTCGAAACCTCGAAATGACACAAATCCGTTCATAAAGGTATATTTCCAAAATCGATAAGAAAACTACTCCGAGCAAATACATATCTCGCATACTGACAAATCCGAGGAAAATAAGATGAGTAGTATTATCAATGTCCATAATTGTGGTAAACAACCCCAAAGCATTCAAATAGATTTATAAATGGATTCGGACAAAACCTTTTGACATGGAATGAATTTAGTGTATGATGATTCTGTTGGAATTTGAGATGACTTGAGAAGTCTTTTGATGAATTGAAGAAGTTAGCATCTCAAGTATTGTTTTGAGTTGGAATTCTTGTCAACACATTGTCACAATCATGTTGATAATAGGCTAGTGTTGAAAGAGCTGAAAAGAAGAATCAGAAGTGAAACAGTCAGGAATTCAGAATTCCTGAAGCAGAGCACGCGGTCGACCGGGCTCTTCATTCGGTCGACCGAGCAAGAAGAAACCTGCAGAAAACAGTTTCAGGTAGCTCTCAGTTATTTTCGTGACACAGTGTGTCTTCGGTCGACCGGGACCCCAGGATGTCGACCGAGCTCGAAATTGTCTGTTTTCCAGTCAGTGTCTTCGGTCGACCGAGCAAGCCAGGATGTCGACCGAGCACGGGAACCAGAGTTGCGCAGAATTAGAAGTTTTGCACGAAAATTCAGCACACTTATCTATTTTGTTTGGGACTCTTTCTAAACGAATTGTAGCCCGTTTTGAATACAATTAAGGGTTATTAAAACCTATAAAAAGGCATGTATGGGTCGTTCTAAAGACACACCAGAAGAGAGAAAGAATAGAGAAGAGTTTTAGAGAGTTCTTGAGAGAAAGAAGAAGCTGCTGGTGTGTGTTGCTGTGTGCTGATGTGGTGACGTTTTCTACAGCAATTGTGGACGAGATTATGCTCTAGAAGATGGTGATTCGTCCATGAGTTAAGTGTCTCTCTATTTATGCTTTAATTTCAATTTGTAAGGGATTGAGAGAGAGAGAATTGTAGAGGGGAAGGGCTGTACACAGAATTAATCTTCCATTCTGTTTTTACATCAAGTTGGTGCTTGGTGTTTAGGGTTTGGTGATCCTATCTGTTGGTGCAGATAAATTGTAAAGGGAGTCGGTGCTTCCTAGATAGTTGGTGCTATCTGAAACTAAGGGTTGGTGCTCTTTGTCGTTGGTGCGACTAAATAAGATTCAGATCTGTCCCGGATTGGTGTTCGGACAGTCTTTGAACCGTGGACGTAGCCTTTCGGTGAACCACGTTAAATCTGGTGTCATTGTGTGGTTTGACTTGTTTTTGTTGTTGAATTGGACCTGTTTTTAGAAATCACTGATTCACCCCCCCCCCTCTCAGTGATCGCGGTATCCAACAATTGGTATCAGAGCGAGGCTCCCTTGATCAGTTTAATACGCTAAGGGTGATCTCTTGTCAAATCACATGGCAGTCAATACAGGGAATATGAAAGCACCTCTGTTTGATGGTTCTAATTACTCCTTTTGGAAGATTAGGATGCAAGCCTTCATCAAATCTCTTGGCTATGATGTTTGGGAGGCTGTCAGAGCCGGTTACAATGCTGCCACCGTACCCAATGATACTGCATCAAAGAAGTTGGCAGACAACGACTCCAAGGCGCAGAATGCACTCTTTAGTGGCCTTGTGGACAGCGAGCTTGTCAAAGTAATTGCATGCAAAACAGCCAAGGAAATTTGGGACAAATTGCAAAGCATACATGAAGGTGATGAGAAGATTAAAGAAGCCAAATTACAAACCCATCGCTCTCAATTTGAATCTCTTCGCATGGAGGAAAGCGAGAATGTTGACTCGTATATGTAACGAGTGAATGAAGTCACGAATGACATTCGTGGACTAGGGGAGGAGATTAAAGAGCCGGTCATCGTCAAAAAGGTTCTAAGATCTCTTCTTCCCCGGTTTGATTCAAAAGTCTCAGCCATTGAAGAAGCCAAAGATCTGAATGCATTTTCCATGGATGAATTACATGGTTCTCTAACTGCCTATGAGATGCGCATAGGAAAGACGTCTTCATCTGATAAAGAAGCGGCCTTCAAAGTTCAGAAAAAGGCAAAAGAGACTGCTGGTCATGATGTTGATTCTGATGATGATGAGCTTGAGGCTCAATTTGTTAGAAAATTGAAGAAAGGAAGCAATGGCAAGTACAAAGGGAAGCTGCCCTTTAAATGCTTCAATTGTGGAGGTATTGGTCACTTTGCTGCGAAGTGTCCCCTAAAAGAAGACAATGATAATGACTCTTATGCTGAAAAGAGTAAAGGAAAGAGAAATTTCAGAAAAAGGGGCAAAGCTAAAAACTTTCTATGTCAACAAGATGACAGCACGTCTGAATCTTCAGACGATGATGAATCAACCGAAGCTCTTTTCATGGTCACTGTTGAAGAAGAAGAAGAGCTAGATCTGGAAGAGGATGAGGAGGCTGAAGTCAATCTTGAAGAGGAACTCATAGCCGCACTTGAGGAGCTAAGCATTGAACGCAAATCAAGTAAGAAAAATCTGAAACTTCTCCATAAATCTGAAAGTTCTATTATTGCTTTGAAAACTCAAGTAGAAGAATATAAAAGAATGGTAGAAGTCCTTGAAAACCAAATAAGTATCAAAAAGGAAGAGGCTATGAAACTTGAAAATGAGATCGCTAGAGCAAAGGCTGAAAATTTGGAAAATAGCAAAAAACTCAAAGCGCTCCAAGCGATTGAAGGGACTATGAAACTCAATGAACTACTGAAAGTTCAAAGACCTGCACACTTCAGATTTGGTCTAGGATTTGAGAAAGGTGAATCCTCTAAGATTGCACCTCCTGAAAAGAAAAAGTTTGTGAAGCAAGTCACTGCACCTTCTAACTCTATGAAGCCCACTCAACCTAGAAAGGAGTCCATTCCTGTTAGAAAGGTAATGAAGACTAACCAGCCACAAAGAAGATACAAATTCTATGGTTATTGCTTTCATTGTAATATGTTTGGACATAAAAGAGCTGATTGCAAATTCTATGTAAGAAACAGCCCATTTGTGACTAGGAATCCTTTTTCAATCCTAAGTAGCCACAAAATTGAGTGCTATATATGTCATAATTATGGACACTTGGCTAGGGATTGTAGGTTGCCTATAGCTAACCAATTTCAGGTTGAAAAGAAACCCAAGTTAGTCAAGGCTTGGAGAGCAAAACAAAGTGCAGAAAGTCTCAAAGAATCTCTCATTGTGCAAACGGCATTCAATGCACAAAAGAAGGCAGCACCATGGGTCCTTGATAGTGGTTGTTCAAGCCATATGACTGGTGATAAAGAGAAATTCATCAAATTACAGCACTATGAAGGCGGTTCAGTGAAGTTTGGCAACAATGATGGTGCCAAAATCTGCGGAAAAGGTGTTATTCAGCTTATGGCAAACAAGATCAGATCTGAAGAAGTCTTATATGTGTCTGGATTGAGACACAATCTGCTTAGTGTGAGCCAGATCTGTGACAAGGGTCATGAAGTTATCTTCACAAAGAATGGGTTTGCCATCAAGAAGAGTAGCAACGGCAAAACAGTGGCAACTGGATCAAGAACTGCTGGAAATCTCTATACATTGTCAGATGGAGCTGAAAAGACCTGCTTGATGAGTCGGACAGAGGAAAGTTGGTTGTGGCACAAACGCCTTGGGCATCTAAGCTTTGATAACATGTCAAAGATTTGCAATACAAAGGCTGTAAGAGGCATGTCTACAGTTGAAAAGCCTTCCAATCCCATTTGCAACTCTTGCCAAAAGGGAAAGCAGACGAGGGTTATGTTCAAGTCAAAGGAGCATCATTCCAAGAAACCTCTTGAGCTAGTGCACACTGATCTCTGTGGACCGATGCGAACTCAAAGCACCAATGGAGATAAGTATTTCATGTTATGCATTGATGATTATACTCGTATGACATGGGTATTGTTTCTTAAGCATAAGCATCAAGCACTTGATCGTTTTAAAGTGTTTAAAGCACAGGTTGAAAATCAATTGGAAAAACGTATCAAGATTTTAAGGTCTGATCGTGGAGGCGAGTTCACATCTGAAGAGTTCACTAAATATTGTGAACATCATGGCATTCAAAGACAGTACTCAGCCCCTAGAACTCCACAGCAAAATGGAGTTGTGGAACGGAAGAATCGCACCGTACAAGAGATGGCTCGTACGATGCTAAGTGAAAGCAAGATGGCTGACAAGTATTGGAAAGAGGCAATTCATACGGCTGTATACATTCAAAACCGATGCTTGATCAGGCCACATGAAGTCAAAACTCCCTATGAGCTATGGTTTGGAAGAAAAGCAACAGTCAAGCACTTCAAAGTCTTCGGCAGCAAGTGTTACATCAAGCGGCTCGAACAAAATCCGGGCAAATTTGAAGAAAGAGCTGACGAAGGTATATTTCTGGGTTACTCCTCTACTAGCAAGGCATATAGATGTCTTAACAAAAGAACCAGAAAAATCATAGAAAGTGCTGATGTGAGAATAGATGAGAATATTGAACCAAAGAATGCAACTCATAATGACAGTCCAGTTTATGAGGACTCGAGTGAGATTGATGATGAGATGGCTGAATCTAATGATTCTGAGAAATCAAAGGATGACTCAGAAGATACTACACCTAAGAAGCACAGCACTTGGGTAGAGCAACACCCTAAGGATCAAATCATTGGAGATCCTAAGGCAGGCGTTCAAACTAGACAAAGTGTAGTTAGCAATTACTCACTTGTGTCCACCATTGAACCCAAGACTATGGCTGAAGCCAGTCTCGATGAAAGTTGGTTGAAAGCTATGCATGAGGAAATGTGCAGGAATTTTGCTGAAGAGATGAAGAAAGAATTTGAGATGATTTTCACGAAACCTCTGCCAAAGGAAGTCTTCGAGTATCTACGGAAAAAGTTAGGAGTTACTCACTCTCCTAAACCGTAGGAGTTGTGCTTGAAAGGGGGAGCAATGCATTCATTGAATATCCTATTCGCTCCTCGGTTTGGTCCCTTTGGACTTGTTGTCAAAGGGGGAGAGATGTTATGCTATGAAAGCTAGGAAGAGATGTTATGCTATGAAAGCTAGGGGGAGATTGTTGACAGTGCATGGTTGTTATTTCAGAATTTCAGAATTGGTTCCAAGTGAGTGTTGAAAAGAACTTGGAAGAGCTGCAAGCTGGAGTTGAAAGTGTTGAAGTTCCAATAGTGTTGCCAACAATTCCAAAGGGGGAGATTGTTGGAATTTGAGATGACTTGAGAAGTCTTTTGATGAATTGAAGAAGTTAGCATCTCAAGTATTGTTTTGAGTTGGAATTCTTGTCAACACATTGTCACAATCATGTTGATAATAGGCTAGTGTTGAAAGAGCTGAAAAGAAGAATCAGAAGTGAAACAGTCAGGAATTCAAAATTCCTGAAGCAGAGCACGCGGTCGACCGGGCTCTTCATTCGGTCGACCGAGCAAGAAGAAACCTGCAGAAAACAGTTTCAGGTAGCTCTCAGTTATTTTCGTGACACAGTGTGTCTTCGGTCGACCGGGACCCCAGGATGTCGACCGAGCTCGAAATTGTCTGTTTTCCAGTCAGTGTCTTCGGTCGACCGAGCAAACCAGGATGTCGACCGAGCACGGGAACCAGAGTTGCGCAGAATTAGAAGTTTTGCACGAAAATTCAGCACACTTATCTATTTTGTTTGGGACTCTTTCTAAACGAATTGTAGCCCGTTTTGAATACAATTAAGGGTTATTAAAACCTATAAAAAGGCATGTATGGGTCGTTCTAAAGACACACCAGAAGAGAGAAAGAATAGAGAAGAGTTTTAGAGAGTTCTTGAGAGAAAGAAGAAGTTGCTGGTGTGTGTTGCTGTGTGCTGATGTGGTGACGTTTTCTACAGCAATTGTGGACGAGATTATGCTCTAGAAGATGGTGATTCGTCCATGAGTTAAGTGTCTCTCTGTTTATGCTTTAATTTCAATTTTAAGGGATTGAGAGAGAGAGAATTGTAGAGGGGAAGGGCTGTAGACATAATTAATCTTCCATTCTGTTTTTACATCAAGTTGGTGCTTGGTGTTTAGGGTTTGGTGATCCTATCTGTTGGTGCAGATAAATTGTAAAGGGAGTCGGTGCTTCCTAGATAGTTGGTGCTATCTGAAACTAAGGGTTGGTGCTCTTTGTCATTGGTGCGACTAAATAAGATTCAGATCTGTCCCGGATTGGTGTTCGGACAGTCTTTGAACCGTGGACGTAGCCTTTCGGTGAACCACGTTAAATCTGGTGTCATTGTGTGGTTTGACTTGTTTTTGTTGTTGAATTGGACCTGTTTTTAGAAATCACTGATTCACCCCCCCCCCTCTCAGTGATCGCGGTATCCAACAGATTCAACAGTCTAATGCGGGTCGTCTTGATGTACATTTGACCACCTATTGTCATTAATAAATAATAATTTGGTGCCACAAAAGATCCTTGACAATAAAAAGAGATGAAGTGTACATTGAGACTTGAAAGATTCCCCAAATAGTTTTGTTCATGGTTCAAACCAATTTACATAATGGTTCTAAGATTGTAAAAGGGCTGAATGGGCTTCAATTATAGAAAAGGGATTGGGGTGAAATGGACTTGAATATGGGCTTGAAGTGAGTCTGAAAAACAATCCACTAAGTCCCCTTAAAAACTGGTTTAAACTTCTTTGAAGCAGGCCCAAATCTGGCCCTAAATCAAGCCCAAAACAGTCTTTAAACCTGGCCCAAAACAATTCTCAACTAGGCCCAAAACAGTCCCTGACACAGACCCAGACAAGCCTTGAAAACAAGTCCTAATACTGGACTCGGCTCGCTATAGCAACCCAAGGTCCGCTTGAGTGAAGCCCATCCAGAAGCTGGGTTGCTCGAGCGAACCAGTCTCTGGTTCGCTCGGACCAGGCAGAACCTGGTCCGCTCGAGCGGCCCACTGGGTCGCTCGAGCGGACTGGGCTCTATCCAGTCCGGCTTAGCTAGGACTCTCTCTCCTTTTTCCATCTTTTTCACTTCTCTTTCTTTCCCCATCTTTCATACACATCTCCAAGATTATTTGGGCCCTTTCTTGACCTCCTCAACTCATCAAATCATCATTCATTAATCCTTCTAATCAACCATGCAAACACTTTTAAATCAAAGATTTCCTCCATTCTTTGAACACAAAGACTTGACATAAATGAGGCTAAATTTCAAGATGACCAAATTCAAAACCAATTTCCAATCCATTGCAAAACAATAACACAAATAGATTCAAACATAAACATTAATCCATTTTCCAAGGTAATTCTAGGAATTATAAAGAGATTAAAACATAGAAAGAAAATGCCATGAAATGAAACTCATAAAGTAGAACCATCATATTAATTGTAGAATCCACTTGCCTCAAGCCAAGATGAGAGCTAAGACACTCTTCAAACAACTCTCTAGGGCCTCAAGCTCCAAATCTACAAAAACCACGAAAAGTTTCCCAAGAAGAACCCTAAAATCAACATTTGTAAATCTCAAGGGAAAACTCTTGCATGTGTGATGAAAACACTTTAAATGAAAAGGAAAACCAAGATTTCAAGATTGGAAAACCATTGCTAACCTTGAAGAGCTCAAACAAGGAAGAGAAGCTTAAAAGAGAGCCTTGCCCTAGCTCAAATCCTTTGAAAAGGGGTTCTTTGGAAAGCTTGAAGAGGGAGGAAGAAGCCTAGGAGATCAATCCTTCAAGAAATCTCCAAGAGATGGGTGTTCCAGAGGAAAGAGAAAGTTGCTGGGAGAAGGAAAAACCCTTGGCTCCAAAATGTTGTAGGAAAAGATAGAATGAAGGGAAGAAGAGAACTCTTCCTCTTATAAGATGGGTTTATGGGTCCCAATCTTCACAAGGCTGAAAATGGTATTTACGGGCCCCGAATGGAAACGACGAAGAAGACAAAACTGATCAACAAAATTTCTACTTTCCAAAAAGTATATTTTTGTCAATTTCTGAAAATTTCAAAATTTGGGTACAGATTTTGTGTGAAATGTCAATTTTGCCCTTTTTCTCGAAAAATGCGATTTCTGATCATTAAATCCAAATGGTCAAACATAAAAGTTGATAATCTAAGTGAAATGAGTCAAATTAAACAAAAGTTGGGAATTTACAAAAATCAGGGTTAAACCCCCAAGTTCACTCACAACACACGGGTGCCCCGGCCCGCGTCAAGCCTAAATCAACGACTCTCGAAAATTGCCAAAGCTATTCAAACATTCTAATCTAGCTTAACAATTAAGATAATCATCCACTAACCCCACTTATCAACTAATCATGGTTAAAATATAATTAAATATTCCAAACCTGGGTCGGGGTTTGACAGTTTCTTATCTAATAATCTTAGAGTTTATTATCTTCATTTCAAGACTTTTAGGGATATGATGAAAGAAATGGTCATGTTTCATTTGATTTTTGAATGGAGAATGGAATGGGATAGTGTTTATGAATGTTTTAATGGAATTATGTTGATAAAGAGAAGCTCAAAATATATGAGAAAGATTGTGGAAGAGAAGAAGTGGGAAATCAACAAAAGAGGGGAAACAAGAGTGCAGAAATGCACCATGTTCGGGCCCAACAAGTAATTGGGCAGCTCGAGCGAGCCCATGGGCCGCTCGAGCGGACCAGCTTCTGGGAGGGGTCTGCTCAAGCGGTCCCAGGTCTGGCCCCTTTTGAAGAACTTTGTGTGGGCTGTTTTGCAGATTCTCTTTAGGCCCGTTTGAGGCCCAGTTCAGCACTCTTTCTTCCTTGATTTAGAAGTCCATTGACCATCTTTGAAGCCCACGATAATTGGGATGAATTATAACATTATGAAATGTGCAATTGAATGGAAAAATGAGAGAAAGTTTTGATATGGAATTTACCCGGGAATCTTTTTAGTCTTAATGCACACTTTATAACTTAAAGAGTTGTGGATTTTCATTGGTACCAAACTTATTTTTATTTATCAACTTTTAGGGATTTAGTGTACATTGAGACATCCCGTGGTAAACCATTAAATCGTCATACACTTCTCCATTCCAAGATAGAAAATTTGTACGTTATGTATATAATTGATTTGAAATAGATTGAGTGGTTTACCACGTTTGAAAATAATACTTCTTTATTTCAAGATCGAGGAATTCGTATGTTTCCTATAAATTGTTTTGAAATGTATGAGTGATTTACTATGAAAATTTGTATGTTTCCTACAAGTCGATTTGGAATGCATTTGAGTGGTTCGCCATGGGGATTTATATATTTTTTAAAAATTGTTTTGAAAGAGATTTGAGTGGTTCGCCACGTTCGGAAATACATTGATAAGGATACTCATCGGATTCGTTCGAATTTGTCAGTATATACAGCATGTATTTGTTCAGGAGTAGTCCTTTTATCAATTTCGAAACTTAAAGGCACCACTAAGCATAGGTCACCTTGTCGGGCTGATCACCTGGCTTGGGATCTTTAATTTGTCTGCCAGCTGCAGCTTGGATTCTGTTTGTACCGACCATGGCAACGGTTCTGTTTGTTCCGGTTCCACATGTAGTGGCTACGATTCTGTTTGATAAGGACTTTGTTCGTTCCGGTCCCACGAGTAGTGGCTACGGTTCTGTCTGCTCTTGTTACTTCGGTAATAGGAGAATATAGCTATATGTGGTTTGCCGATGTTTTATCCGCTTGATATTTTGTTTTATGATCCTTGTTTGTTTCAGCTTATTATAGTCTTTGGATTTGTTAATGTTCAAGAAATCGATCTTTTATCTTATTGTCTCTATTATTCAGGATTTTAAATATATTTCCAATTATTAAATGTTTTACGTAATCTGTTATCTTTTTAAGATATTTATGTTTCAGATACTGTTCATTTATTTGCTTTGATATTTATGTTAAGTCTTTCAATCATTTTTTCATGATTTATTACTGTAAGTGCAAAAATGATGACTCACAAGATTAGGGGGTGCCTGATAGGACTTATCCAAAGGTAAGATGAAGATCAACTGCCTCAAAGCCTGAAAGGGAAGAACAAACGGTCAGAGGACCCTGGCCTAGGTGGCGCAAGGCTCTCCGATGCCTAAGTTAGTATACGAACTTGAACTAAGGAAGGAGAGGAATAAGAGAGGCAGAGTAACAACTCTCAAGTGTGTATATTGCATACCTTGGTTATGGAATGTGGTCCTATTTATAGAGGACTCTACCTGATATTTTGGAGTGGGTCCCTTGATTTGATAGGGAAGCTCTTATCAGCCCACAAAGTAATAAATGCGGGTCCATCTCAGCCCACAAAGCATTTATTGCCGGTCCGATCAGCCCACATTGCATTAAATGCATGTCTTGTTGGGCCAGATCATGTTGGACGCCTTTGGTGGTAGAGGTCCCATCGGATCCATCCTCGGGCCTTGCCCTGATTTGGCTACAACCGCTGGATGCAGCCCTATCATCGAATCTGGCGAAGATTGTGGACAGCCGAGATGTCGCATCTGTGCCACTGGCTCGCGCCCCTATTCTGCCACGTATCCAATGACATGGCGGGCTTGGGGCGTGAGAAGGGTTCTTCTTTATTTCGGCTTCCGTCCCGGCTCCTTCGGCCGAGGTCAGGCTCTCAGCCGAAGTCGACCCTTGGTAGCCGAGCTTGGCGCTAGCAGCCAAAGTCAGTCTGGTTTCGGCTGAGGCCTTTGTTTCGGCGGTAGAGGCGTGTCTGGATGGCACATGAGAGTGCTAATTGACATCTTATAGCCGAGATTAGCATAATCCTGGTGTCTTGAAAATCTCCCCACACAATTGCCCCCTAGCTTGTGACTTCTTAAGGGCCCTTGCCTTTAGAGGTCGGAAGCTAAATAGTCCGTCTGGAGATATTTTGATCATTGCTTGGCGCTGCTTTGACTTCTCCGAGGTAATATATGTCGCGTCCCGTTCGCCCCAGGAAACGAACCGGTGGCTACACGTTTCGCTTTCTTACTGATTATGTCGTCAAATTGATGAGATAGGCGCAGATCGCGAAACTTGTCTTTTCGAATTCTTAAATGGTACCCAAAGAGCGCTTCCTTCCCCTATAAATAGGGTCGTCTCCCTCCTTTCTACCTTCTTTATCTTCTCTTCTGATTTTCTTTGCCCTCGCCTTTGATTCCTGCTTCGGTCTTCGTCCGTCTCCTCAAGAACTTCCCATAGAGCTCTGGCGAGGACAACCACAAGGCATGCCCAGGCTGATTCCTGATTCGCCCTTCTGTTTCAGTAAGTGACTTTGTGCCCCTATTTTTTTTAGGGTTTCTGCCTTTAGGGTTTCTTTTCGCCTTTTTCTCCTAGGCTGTAGAGATGGCCACCCCTAGGTTTCAGTTAGATACGTCTGAGGGCATGGCTAGGTTTAGGGCGACGTTTAATATCCCGGAGGGGGTCCACCTCAGGCCGGTGACTCCTTGTGACCACGCCCTGCGCTGCTGGTTCAGTGGCTGGATGCCGTTCCCTTTGATCTCTATGATCGAGGGCGGGGTCAGATTCCCTCTGCATCCCTTGCTTAGAGCCTGCCTTAGCGCCTGGTCCATTACCCCTTGCCAGCTGATGCCCAATGGCTTCAAAGTCATCATGGGCACGGCGAAACTGAACGAGATTTTGGGGATTAACTTGGGTGTCCACGATATCGAGGATGTGTATGACATCTGCGAGGCTGGGGGAGACAACTATTATCTCCGGGTGAAGCAGCTCCGAAAGGGCTTCGTCCTGGCCTTGGAGGATTCTGGTAAAAACGCTGAGGATGATCTTTTCTATGTTTCGGGGGAATGGGAGTTCGGCGCTGGTGAGGACAGGACGCTCAAGGTCCCTCGCCATCTCGGGGCCATCCCAAGTAAACTCCGACTCTTCAGTCTGCTCCTTTTTGCCTAACTTTTGCATTGCTGAACTGATACTCTTGTTCACTGTGCAGAGCTGAGAGAGAGGAAGCGCCGAGCGGCGAGCGACGGTTGGAAGAAAAATGCCGCCAATCACAAAAAGGTCGAAAAGTACACCGGGCACGAGAATAGGTCAGCGTGGAAGCTATTAGGGTACACGCCGAGGTACCGTGGCCATTACAAAGGACTGGAGCGGTGTAAGAGGACGAGCTGCAGCCTGATCTTCCCCCCGTTACTGTGGCGGTGCATGGGGGCATTCCTCTGATTGATCCCGCTACGAGCCGAGCTGCGTCTGGTCCTAAGGCGTCGACTTCTTCCAGCTCGGGATCTTCAAGTTTAAGGGAGGTTATGGAGGCTTACATGTCTGATCAGGAAGAGAGGATGGAGGGTAGTTCACGAGTTCCAGGAACCAAGGACCTGGCGGCCAGGTTCAGGCGCGGGTCTTCATCTTCTGCAGCGCCTTCTTCTACCAGTGCCCGCGTGGCTTTGGGCTTGGGGGGCGCTACTGTTTCTTCCGCCCTTGTCGTTTCACCGAGCGAGGGAGCACGGAGGCGCTCACCGGAGCGGGCGAGGGGCGGATCTCCGCCCAGAAAGAAGCCTAGGGCGGGGGAGAAAGACTTGGGGGCCGAGTAGGCCCTTAAAGCCAAGACGCCTGCGCATGCTCCTAGAGGTAAGGCTCCACCTGAAAAGAGTATGCCAGTGAGCAGGGCCGCTGCCGAGACAGCTCGCGATCTCGGCGTTCCTCCAGGGCAAGGGTCCGGATCGGCGTTCGGACCTCGCACTGCCCCGGCAACGTGGAGGCCGAGACTGGAGATTCAGCCCGGGAGGCCCTTAAATGTGGAGGACCGGGTACTGGGGAACCCCCTCGTCATCGGGGCTCTCACCAAAGCCTGTGCCCTTCCGCGTGACATGGAGCAGCACGCGAAGTTCGATAACGAGAATCTACTGGCCTCGGCGATCGGGGTTGCTCTCCTTGTAAGTATTCTTGATGCACTTCTGACGTACTTTATTCCGGCTGCCCCCGCCTGATTCATTTTCTTTTGCAGAATGTACAGAGGCTTCACTTGGTGGTGGAAAGGAGCGATAGAAATGTCTCCAGGGTTACCCAACTAGAGTCTGAGAGGGAGAAGCTGGCAGACTTGAAGAAGAGCAGCGCCGAGATGGACGCGCAGATGGAGGTGGCACTGGTCAGTATCACCGATCTCACGTCGACAACCCATCAGTTGGGGGTGATATCTGGGTGAAGACAAAGAGGATGGCCGAGCTGGAGACGGAGCTGGCAAAGCTGAAGGCAGATTCGGCGGCAGAATCGTCGAGGCAGCGTGGCGAAGTGCTCGCTGGTCGTGCCGAAGTGGAGAAGTTGGAAAAGGAAAACGCCGAACTGAAGGCTAGGCACGCCGAAGTAGAACGGCTGCAGAAGGAGAACGCTGACCTCAAGTCCTCACTGCAGGCCGAGGCCCAAGCTTCCTTTCAGAATGGGGTGGACCAGGCCACAGAGGAGTACGAGAGACAGGTGGAGGAGATCACCTCCATCTTGTTCGACGAGGGCTGTCTGGCCGCACTGAGACAAGCGGGGGTTCCTGAAGACCACCCGGTCTATCAGAACCTGCCGAAGTACTCTGGCCCAGAACCCAAGCCGAATCCTGCTCCGATGACTGAGGGCATTCAAGTTGAAGCTTCTACTGCTGACCCTCTTTTGGATGGTGCTCCATCTATTCTCCTAGCTGGCGATGCCCCAGCTGCCACTTCTGCGGGTGATGCACCATCTGCTCCTTCTTCAAGTGATGCTCCCGAGATGGTCGTGGGCGCTGCCAAGACTGCTGGTGCATCAGAGATAGTGACAGTGCTAGTTGAGGCGCCGAAGCCCCTATAGCTTTTCTGCTCATTGTCTTTTTCCTACTTTTGACTTGTAATTTTTCTGTCCTCTTGAAATGTAATGTGGACCAGCTTGTAATCTCTAGCTTGTAACCTCTTTCTCTTTAAATGAAAAGCAAAGTTTGTTCAATTGAGCTTTCTTCTTTCTCTTTCTTTTTGAGTTCGGCTTCTTTGTGCTGTGACGTGAGAGTCTTGAGTTGGAGAAAAGGTACTTAATGGTCTTGATAGTTATTCGCTCCGATATCCCGCATTCTGAGGCTCATAAATAGTAGTAAGTGTAGTGGTACGGCCGATGCGGAAAACGAACAGATGGCTCCACGTGTCACCATTGGAACCGTCAGTCAATTTGTAGAAAACATGCACTCCACCCGAGGCATGGGAGACCTCGCCTCATTGATAGGCCTTTGATTACCGAGCCCTTCCTTCCCCTTATAAATATGTGGGGTAAGTCTGCCATGGGAGAAAAAGAACCAAACTAGTGACCCTTCTTCTCTTTTACTTCTCCTAGTGATGAGGACCTGTCCGCGTTCTGCCAGACGTTCTGGCAGTTCCATTCTTTGGGGGTTTAGGAATCTTTGCTCTGACCGAACCTTCTGCGACTGAAGACAGCTTCCTCCGGGAGGGACTGTCCTTCGTGGTCTGCGCATTCTCTGAACACGGTCCCCGTGGACCACGCGTTCTCTGAATGCGGGTCCACGACCAACTCCCACCTATGCAGCTGTGAGGAGACCAACTCCTGCCTATGCGGCTAGGAGGTGATTAACTCTTGTCGATGTGGCTGGGAGTTGGTTGCGCACTTGATCCTGCAGGGTCTTGTGTGGCATTGAGGACCAGATCGAGAAGCCTGCGGGCTGAAGATCAATCAGTGGACCAGGAGCGTGAGCTTATTTGCAAATTTTGGTCTCACCAACCAAAGGGTATTGTAGAGCTCCTGGCACTGAGGACCAGACTGAAGAGTTAGAGAAGATCAGAGTCTCCCAGAATCTCTAAGCAGTGGACCATCGAAGATCAGTCTCGAAGCTTCCTTTCTTTTTCTATTTTTAGAGGACTGCAAGCCTCCTTATTGTATTTTACCTTTTTTTTCTGTAACCCATGTAATGAGGAAATTACATTTAATAAAAAATAAAGTTTCTAAAGGAATGGTATTCTGTATCTTTGGATTTTTTGCTTTTTTGTGCTGCTTTTCTGCACTTTTGCACTTGCACTACTCTTTTCTCTATTTCTGTGCTGTTTTTCCGCACTTCTGTGCTTGCACTAACTTTTTCTGCATTTCTGTGCTGTTTTTCTGCACTTCTGTGCTTGCACTACTTTGTCTTTCAAAGACTGCTATTAGCCGAGATGAACCCAGAATCTCGAGGATCTCGGCTCCGCGAGCCTGAGTCCGGGATCGATCTCGGGGGTGTATGACCCCAGAGTTTTTTTAGAGCGACTGGGTGTATGAACCCTAAGTCAGTCCATGGGCGCATGAACCCAAAGTTTTGGGAAGACTGGATGTGTGAATCCGAAGTCAGTCCCAGGGTGTATGAACCCAGGGTTTTAGGAGCGACTGGGTGTATGAACCCTAAGTCAGTGCATGGGCACGTGAACCCAAAGCATAGGGAAGACTGGATGTGTGAATCTGAAGTCAGTCCCAGGGTGTATGAACTCAGGATTTTTGGAGCGACTGGGTATATGAACCCTAAGTCAGTCCATGGTCGTGTGAACCCAAAGTTTAGGGAAGACTGGATGTGCGAATCCGAAGTCAATCCCAGGGTGTATGAACCTAGGGTTTTAGGAGCGACTGGGTGTATGAACCCTAAGTCAGTCCATGGGCGCGTGAACCCAAAGTTTACGGCAGATTGGATGTATGAATCCGAAGTCATTCCCAGGGTGTATGAACCCGAAGCTGCCGAACTCAGATAGGATGGCACAGATTGATGACAGGGAAAATGCTGCTTTTATTGATCATGAGACTCTCATTACATCTTAGAAAAAGAACTTCTTCAAGTGGGATGCATTCCATGGTCTCGGCAACTGCTTGCCTTCCAAGTCTTTGAGTTTATAAAAAGATCGGTGGCCATTGAAACCACCCTAAACGGGCCATGCCAGTTCGGGGCCAGTTTGCCTTCGTTTGGATCTCTGTCAGCCGGCAGGGTCTTCTTCAGGACCAGTTCTCCCATTGAGAAACTTCTTTCCCTGACCTTTTCATTGTATCCTCTGGCTAGCCGGTGCTGATAGTCGGCCAGTCGTATGGCCGCTGCTTCTCGGCGCTCGTCGGCTAGGTCCAGCTCCATTGCCAGGTTCATCTCGTTTCGGCCTTGGTCGACAAGCTTTGTTCTCAGGGTAGGGAGGCCAATTTCCAAGGGAATGACCGCCTCCATCCCATAGGCCAAAGAAAAGGGTGTCGCCGAGGTGGAACGCCTCGGAGTTGTCCTGTATGCCCACAACACGCTGGGAAGCTCCTCTACCCATCTCCCTTTCGCTCTGTCCAATCGCTTCTTCAGGCCGTCAAGAGGTACTTTGTTAGAAATTTTGGCCCGGCAATTGCTCTACGGGTACGCCGGGGTGGAGTAGTGGATCCTGATGCCATGCTTTTGACAGAAGTCTCTGAAGAAGTTGGAGTCGAACCGAGTCCTGTTGTCCGAGATCAGGGCCTAGGGATGCCGAACCTCGTTATGATGTTCTTCCATACGAAATTCTTGGAGTCCTTTTCAGTAATGGAGGACAACGGTTCAGCTTCTATCCACTTCGTGAAGTAATCTGTGGCAACTATCAGCCATCTTTTATTCCCTGGAGCCCGGTGGAGTGGTCCCACAATGTCCAGCCCCCATTGGGCGAAGGGCCATGGACTAGAGAGGGGGCTCAGGTCCTGTGCTGGCTGATGAAGAGAATGGGAGAACTTCTGGCATTTTTCACATTTCCTGGCGTATACCTACGCGTCCTTCTGCATATACGGCCACCGGTAACCTTGGCTTATGGCTCGGTAGGCCTGCGACCGTCCTCCGATGTGACTTCCGCAGATTCCTTCGTGGATCTCATACAAAAAGTTGTCCACCTTGCTTGGATGGACGCATTGGAGGTAGGGACTTGTGAAGGATTTTCTGTAGAGCTTGCCTTCAGGGGATAGCCAGAATCGAGCTGCCTTGAGTCTGATTCGGTGGGCTTCATTCTTGTCTTCGGGGAGTTGGTTGTCCTTTAAGTAAGAAATGATTGGGTCCATCCAGCTTGGGCCGAGATCAATGCACAGGACCTGCCGAGATGAATGGAGCTCTAGGCTTGATTTCGGTATAGATCCAACCTCAACGGTCCTTTTCTTTCCTGCTTTGACAGCGGAGGTCAGGTTTGCAAGCGCATCAGCATGCGTGTTAGTATCTCTGGAGATTTGCCTGACCTCGGCTGTATGGAAATGAGCGAATAGTTTCTTCACGAGGGCTAAGTAGGCCGCCATCCTATCGTCCCGGGCTTGGTAGTCTCCAGTGAGCTGGCTAGTTACCAGTTGTGAATCGCTGAAGACCACCAATTGCTGGGCTCCAAGGATTCGGGCGCTGTTCAGCCTTGCAATCAGAGCTTCGTACTCGGCTTCATTGTTCGTTGCTTTGAATTCCAAGGTGAAGGCTTGTTCTATGACCAGTCCTTCTGGTAATTGGAGAACTATGCCCATGCCAGCTCTCTTGGAGGTGGACGAGCCATCGACGAAGACTCTCCATACCGGGATAGGAACTTGGCTCTGAGAAAATTGGTCGACCTCGGTGACTTCATGCTCATGCCCTATGCCCCCCAGTTCGGTGCCGGGCTGGGTCGAAGCCGAGCTCGGAGAGACGAACTTAATAATGAAGTCTGCCAGAATCTGGGCTTTGATCGCAGTCCTGGGACGGTACTGGATGTCGTACTGCCCCAATTCGACCGCCCACTTTGAGATTCGCCCTGAAGAGTCAGCTTTCTTGAATATGGATCGGAGTGGATGCTTCGTGATAACCACAATGGTGTGGGATTGAAAATAATGAGAGAGCTTGCGGGAGGCATTGACGAGTGCCAGCACAAGCTTCTCAAGCAAAAGGTATCTGGTCTCGGCATCAAGGAGGATTTTGCTCCGTATAGTAGATTAGTTTTTGTACTCCATCGTCCTCTCTGACAAGGACAGAGCTCACTGCATGATCCGAGACCGCCAGATACAGATACAATGTCTCCCCCTGAGTTGGGGTAGAGAGTAAGGGTGGTGAAGATAGATAAGTCTTGAGTGCTTCCAATGCTTGGCCGCACTCAGGGGTCCATTGAAATTTTAAATTCTTTTTTAGAAGCTGAAAGAAAGGCCGACACTTATCTGATGATCTGCTGATGAAGCGATTGAGTGCTACAGGCATGCCAGCTAGCTTTTGGACCTCCTTGGTAGTGGATGGGCTTTGGATTCCCAGGATCGTTGTGATCTGGCCCGGGTTGGCCTCTATCCCTCTCCGCGTTACTAGACTTTCGAGGAACTTGCCAGAAGCGACGCCGAAGGCACATTTGGAGGCGTTCAACTTAAGCTTGAATTCTCGGAGGATGCTGAGGCCTTGGGCTAGTTCCGCCAAATGGTCGCTGGACTGCTTGGATTTGACGACCATGTCGTCAATGTAGACTTCGACGGTTCTGCCTAGCTGAGCCTGGAACATCTTTGTGACTAGATGTTGATAGGTTGCCCCCGCGTTCTTCAGTCCAAAGCGCATCACGTTATAACAATAAGTGCCGCGGGGGGTTATGAATGCAGTCTTCTCCTCGTCCGGCTCAAACATCAGAATCTGGTGATAGCCTCGGTAAGCGTCGAGGAAGTTCATTCTGTCATGGCCAGCAGTGGCGTCGATCATCTGATCAATCTTTGGAAGAGGGAAGCTATCCTTCGGGTAAGCTCTGTTAAGGTCGGTGACATCCACACATACCCTCCACTTGCCAGTTTTCTTCTTGACCACCACTGTATTGGCCAGCCAGACCGGGTACTGGACTTCCCTGATTGCGCCTGCCTCTAGCAACCTGTCGACCTCCTCGACCACGGCTTCTATCTGCTATAACCCCGTCCTGCGGGCCCTCTGCACCACTGGCTTGTGGTTGGGATCCACGTTCAGCTTGTGGCACATGACCTCGGGGTCGATCCCAGGCATTTCGCTTGGGGTCCAGGTGAAGATGTCTCTGTTCTGCATCAGGAATCTTGAGAGCTCGGCTCTTTTGGGGTCGGGAAGCTGGGTGCCGATTAGGAAGAATCTGTCAGGGTCGAGCGGATCGATCCTGACTTCGGCTAGATCTTCAATGCTCTTCTTGTCAGGATCTCGGCCGATCTCGTCCAACCCCCTTTCGAACTCTGCCACATGCACTCGCTCCGGCTCCTTCTCCCCAGGGACTACGGCCATCATACACTGCCTGGCCAACTGCTGATCCCCTTCTACTGTAATCACCTCCATCTTGCCTTCCTTGTCTTCAAACACGAACTTCAGCTTCTGATGGAGAGTGGAGGGAACTGCTTCCATCCTGTGGAGCCACGCCCTACCCATAATGGCATTGTAGGGGGAGGGGGCGTCCACTACTAGGAAGTCAGTCATCACAAAGGCTCCGCCCACTCTGGTCTCCAGAGTGATTCTCCCCTTGGGGTAGACTGGCTTGGCACTGAACCCTATCAGAGCCGTACGAGCTTCCTTCAAATCAGCCTCCGAGAGCCCCATCTTCTTAAAACATCCATAGTAGAGGATTTCAGATGAGCTGCCGGAGTCGATGAGGATCCGTTTCACTGTGAAGTCTCGCAGCTTCATCGTCAGGAGCAGGGGATCGTTATGGGGAAGCTGCACTCCCTTGAGGTCCTTATCTGAAAATGAGATAGCTGGGCACTCGCACCGTGCTCGCTTGGACACTGGTCCGAGCTCGTCCCTCATCACCTCCTTCCCATGCGAGGCCTGCCTGGCCTCGGTACGAGCCTGGGCGTTGCCTCTAGCTAAGGGAGAGGGAACTGAGAGTGCCAGATGGATGACATTGATGATCTTTTCAGATTCTTCACTATTTGGTTCCTTATCAGTGCTCTGATGAGTCCGGCCGCTGCCAGAATCTCCTGCCTTGACGAATTCCTCCAGGTGGCCTTCCTTGGCGAGCTTCTCCAGGTGAAACTTCAAGGTCCTCCACTCCTCGGTTTTATGCCCATTCTGTTTGTGGTAGGCGCAGAACCTGCTCTGGTCACGGGAGGAGGGATCACTCTACATGGGCTTAGGCCAGATGAAGAATGGTCTGTTCTTGATCTTGTTCATAATCTGATGGATCGGCTCCCTGAAGACGACATTCACAGCCTGGTAGGCATCGGGAGGAGGTTTGGGCTTCCTGCTGCCCCCGGACATGGACGCTGGAGCTTTTACCGAGCTGGAGACCCAAGCTTGTTTCGGCTCTTCAATCTGGAAGGGCTTCTTATCCTTCATCTGGGGCTGGTTGCCCTTATCCTTGTGTCTCGCGCCGTGGCTCTCCCGGGCCCGGATATCATCTTCCTCCCTGGCGACATAGCGCTTTATCCTGGACATCAAAGCTGGCACGGAGGTTGCGGGGTCTCTGCCCAGGTCTTTCCTCAGCTCATTCCCTGGAAACAGGGCATTCTGGAAGGCGAGAATTACTACTTCGTCCTTGGAAACTTCGATATGGCTGTAAATCGCCCAGAACCGTTGGGCGAACTGGGTGATGCTCTCGCCCTGCTTCATCTTCAGGGCCAGTATATCTGCATCGGTCTTGGGGACGACGCTGTAGGCCTGAAACTTCTTCAAGAAAGAGAGCTGGAGCTGTCTCCAACTCGAGACATATTTCTCCGGGTGGGCGCAGAACCAATTCAGGGGGAGGTCGCCCAGACTGGAGGAGAAGATTTTACAGTTGAGGTGGCCCTCGTTCCCCCAGATGGACATCCTCTGAGAGAAGTGCCAGAGGTGAGCGGCTGGATCTGAGACTCCGTTGTAAGGGACGAACCGCGGGACAGAGAACTTCTTGGGCAGGGAGTCTCCTCGATATCCCGCATAAAGGGTGAGACCCCCAGATCGGTGGGGCCGCAAATATCTTACTGGTCTCATGCGAGAACAGCTATCTCCAAGTTATGCTGAAGAGCCAGCTTAATATGCCTGTCGAGTCGCTCCTGCTCGTCATCCTTTTGTGGTGACAGTGCTTCTGACTTCTGCTTCGAGTGGCCTTGACTATGATGGCTGCCAGCTCGGCCGTCTTGGCCATGATGGCTTCGACTGTTACTCAAGCCTTCGTTGAGGGCCCGACTATGCTTTTCGTCCAGAAAAGCTCTCAAATCCTCGCGGGAGGGCTGGACCGCCTTGCTCTGGGCCGCTCTCTTCTCGCCTTGGGGCCCGAAGGGTTGCCTTAACGAGGCAGTTCCTGCTGCTCTCAGTTGTTGTTGGAGCTGGTGGATTACGCTCTCCTGCTTCTGGATAAGGGCGTTTTGAGCTGCGATATCCCCTCCGTCATTGAGGTGTCGCGGACGGCGTGGCTTGCTAACTGCTACGGCTTTGTCCTTTTGGGGATGCTCCTGCTGCCGCTCGTCCCGTCGGGGAGGCTTGACTTCCTCGCCTGGGGACGAATCCTCAACTTGCTCTTGGAAGGGAATTTGGATGAAGAGGTGCGAGTCTGGGCTCTCCTCGCCTGTAGATGCGCCAAGCCCCGCTCCGGATCGCCCTTGAGGAGGGGCATCCATCGACGGGCCCGGTCACTGGATCATCGCTCTTGAAGACTCTCCGCCTTTCTTAGCTTTTAGAGGCATGGTATTTGGGAAGATTGGGAAGATTGGGCTAATACTTCCCCACAGACGGCGCCAATTGTAAGTGCAAAAATGAGGACTCACAAGATTAAGGGGTGCCTGATAGGACTTATCCAAACGTAAGTTGAAGATCAGCTGCCTCAAAGCCTGAAAGGGAAGAACAAATGGTCAGAGGACCCTGGCCTAGGTGGCGCAAGGCTCTCCAATGCCTAAGTTAGTATACGAACTTGAACTAAGGAAGGAAAGGAATAAGAGAGGCAGAGTAACAACTCTCAGTGTGTATATTGCGTACCTTGGTTATGGAATGTGGTCCTATTTATAAAGGACTCTACCTGATATTTCGGATGATATTTTGGAGTGGGTCCCTTGATTTGATAGGGAAGCTCTTATCAGCACGCAAAGTAATAAATGCGGGTCCATCTCAGCCCACAAAGCATTTTTGCCAGTCCGATCAGCCCACATTGCATTAAATGCATGTCTTGTTAGGCCAGATCATGTTGGACGCCTTTGGCAGTAGAGGTCCCATCGGATCTATCCTCGGGCCTTGCCCTGATTTGGCTACAGCCGCTGGATGCTGCCCTGTCAGCGATCTGGCGAAGATTATGGACGGCCGAGATGTCGCATCTGTCCCACTGGCTCGTGCCCCTATTCTGCCACGTATCCAATGACGTGGCGGGCTTGGGGCGCAAGAAGGGTTCTTCTTCATTTTGGCTTTCGTCCCGGCTCCTTCAGCCGAGGTTAGGCTCTCAGCCGAAGTCGACCCTTTGTAGCCGAGCTCGGCGCTAGCAGCCAAAGTCAGTCTGGTCTCGGCTGAGGCCTTTGTTCCGGCGGCCGAGGCATGTCTGGATGGCACGTAAGAGTGCTAATTGACCTCTTATAGCCGAGATTAGCATAATCCTGGTGTCTTGAAAATCTCCCCACACAATTACTATTATTGTTTAGAATCTTTAAATGGATGGACAATTATTTCATAATATTTCACAAATGCCTATCATTATATTATATGAATTTTGCTTGCCAGACCGTCGTGTCTGACCCCCTTTGCTTGGTGCCAGGACTCTTTCTCTTCCCCTTTTTAGGTGTGTGATCGGAGGAGGCGGTTGAGCCGCCGGTCTAACGCGAGAGGCTGCCTATGGATATCATCTTGATGTCAAGTCGAGCATCGGAGTTCGTATCTAAATATTGGGGGTAGTATTTCTATTTAGTTGGATATTTCTGTATGGCTTTGTTAGCCTTTTGCACTGGGTTTGTAATTAAGACACTTGTTAATTGTAACTTGAAAATGTGGGAAATGAATTATCCTGTTACTGCCAGCTCAGTGTTTTGTGGTATTTTGATTTGTAGCAGTCTTTTGTGGTATTTTGATTTGTACCAGTCTGATTATGAATCTTATTTGATGGCTTTATGATAATGGCAGAGTGCGACACGGAATCCGATGGCCACGGGCACCGAGTCGCAAATACAATGATTAGTTTTCACAAAATATTCAGGCCGTGATGGAATTTTATTATCCTCACTCACGTGGATCTTGGGAAAAAATAAAAGTTTTAATTAATCCCAAAATTTCGCATCCCGAGATCGGATCACTGCAGGGCCCGGTTTCGGGGTGCGACACGTGGCGTTTCAGCCCGTCTACTTAGTTTTTTGTTAGACATAAGACCTCCTTTTGGTCTTTGTCCTCTAAAACCCTTAGGTTATAGCCAAACCAAGCAAATCAAGAGCATCCTCTGTTCTCATCTGCATGGATGATGGCGAAGTCCACACATGGCTTGCGACCGTCAATCAAAACGAGTCCCCCACAATCTCCTGAGAAGTTAGATCCTCCTTTTCTTGCTTTTCATTGTAGTTTGTATTTTTCCAAAAGAGACAAAAATCACGACTCTTGTCTTTTATTATTGATAAGAATTGTAAATCGGCTATAAACGCCAAAATCGGCTATAAACGCCAAAAATAGGTTATAAATGCCCCAAAAATCGCCTTTCACGGCAAATCAAGAAAATATCTCTTTTCTTAAATATATGTACAATGAAAAACTTGAAAGAAGTTAATTTCCTTTTTACTTGCGAAGGTCGATCTTCGGATCACCACTTACAGTTCCAAGCAAAAAATAGAAAAATCTGGCACACCCACACAAAAAAATGTTGATACCCGCTTCTGCCCCCCGGGCGGGAAAGGGTCCTACCCAACGGACTCCCACGTCCCCCCGACCTCGGTAGCACCGAGCAATGAACGCGCGGTCCATCAAGCTGGCACACCCGGTGGGACTCGTTCATTTGAGAACACGATGCTAGAAATGAAATATTTGCATATCATATCTTTTGCTCTATGCTTATATTTCTTTTCTCGATTCCTTGGCTACTTTCTAATTGGTGGCCTATGTTGGATTTCGCATCTAAAAAAATGAGATGAGATTTTTTGGAAATTTCTAATTCTTCGAATTTATTTCCACTCTTTCTCTTTTTAAAAAAAATCAGATTTTTCATTTTGGATTCAAAATTGAGAAACCTTGATCCTTTCCTATCGTTCATCGTGCTTGCAGAAATGTTGAGCCTGTTCGACTAAGGTTTTGGGCCATCGTTTCTCTTCGATGAGTTCATTAGAGATCTAAAAAAAAAATCAGATTTTTCAGTTTGGATTCAAAATTGAGAAACCTTGATCCTTTCCTATCGTTCATCGTGCTTGCAGAAATGTTGAGCCTGTTCGACTAAGGTTTTGGGCCATCGTTTCTCTTCGATGAGCTCATTAGAAAAAAAAACAAAAAAATCAGATTTTTCAGTTTGGATTCAAAATTGAGAAACGTTGATCATCTCCTATCATTCATCGTGCTTGCAGAAATGTTGAGCCTGTTCAACTAAGGATTTTGGCCATCGTTTCTGTTCGATGAGTCTATTTGAGATCTAAAAAAGAAAAAAGAGACATAGACCACTAATGTTAAACCAACTACGATCTTTGATCACAGTTGATTCAAGAAAAGCCTTATGCAGAGTGTGGAGACAACTGAACTGTTCTAGGCAAGGGTCCTCCAAACGGGTTCATTAAGTAATCCTACCCTTACCTGGAGGCAATTATATCAATCGAGATTTTATAAGACCGGGTTAGGAGGCCTATGTGTACTCTCTCATCTTTTAAATAAAAAATTTTTCAAAATAAAAGTTTTCAAATAAAAAATAGTAAAATATTTTTCAAAAAAAAATCTTAAAAAAAATAAATTAATAAATTTAAAAAAAAATCTTCAAAAAAAAAAAAGACTTCCGTCATTTTGGGTTCAGATCAGAGAAATTTTGGTCTCCTCCTTTCTGAGCACTGGCGTTCGCGGAAATCGTTGAGCCCGTGTTCAGATTGGACAGCCTTTTGCTCTCTTTGATGAACCCGATCTTGACCTTTCACAAAAAAAAAAACTCATCAATTTTTGATTCAGATCCGAGAAATTATGGTTCGTTTCCTTCTGAGTACCGGCGCTTGCGGAAATCGCTGAGACCGTATTTGGATCAGAATACCATCGGCTTTCTCTGATGAATCCAATCTTGACCTTTCAAAATAGAGAATCTCATCTCATGGATGTAGTCTCATAAAATTTGTGTCTAGTGGTACTAATACGCCCTTTCAGGGTCTACTGTATTCGCGACCTGCACATTTGTAACTCCAACCTTATATTCTTTTTACATCGGGCAAGCTCTGCTTCTCGATAAGTCAAATTTAGGTTTACAATTGGTTCTAGCAGTCATTGGAACACTCATTCTCGGCTCACCATACCTGCGATCAGAACAATTGTACCCTCTATGGCGTTTTGCCTTCTTCATATTGCTTGGGTCATATCCCTCGAGCGATTTGAAAAGACAAAACCATAGAATTTCCCATTTATGATCATTATTCTTGTGATTACTAATGGATGTGGTCTTGTTTCAGAAATTTTTCAAAAACTAACAATGGCAGCTTCGCTAACCATTACTTTCGATGAGAACAAGCACCAGCTCATGCTTCAACAGAAGCAAACCACGTGCACCTACAAGCGCCCCATCAGCTGCCGAAGCGTCAACTCCCTCGGTAACTCTCTGAACTCCGGGTCGACCTCGACTCCCCGGACTATCGTTTTTGGGATGCTGGGACCATTCCCACTTCCCGAGGAACAAACTGCTCCTTCCAAGAAGCAGAAGCTCGCCTCTCAACGTGTCACTACCATGACACCAAAGGCGGGCACCAAAAAGCTTGAAGCCCGTGCCCCACGAAGCCTCGACCCACAAACAACCAGGTCTATCCTAAGAGTTGGTCCCCAAGACCTTCACCAAAACAAAGAAGGTCCCAAACATCCACTGAGCCAGCATACCTGGCCCCACTCAAGGAAAACCAATTCTACCTTCTTGCCTACATGAAAGAGGAGAGACCCATCTCCAACCTGACCCCCAAGTCAACCCAGCATGAGCCGGCTTATTCTTGCAAGCCCAAAATCAGATCATGCATCACAAGGCCTCTGCAAGCACCTGTTAAGGCCTACAATCCTTCGGTTCGACCCTTCATATCTATAGGGGCCGAACTCGAAAATTCAAAGCTTCGCTGCAACAGGCGAAGGACCGGGTCCGCATCCTGTCCTTACCCAGCAACAAAGAAGACAGGCTCGGCTGCTGCGCTCGAGGGAGCACATCCTTCATTGTCAAATCCCAGCCATAGCTGACCGAAGCTCAAATTACTCATCGTATATGCCGCCGCTCGTTGTATCGACAAAAGAGACTAGAGAAGCAAAGGACCTAGCCTCCTACGCTTCAAGTCTCTCACAAATGGGTCGAAAAAAAAAGACCCAATCAAGTTGCTGTTGTCAATATGGTTAGAAAAAACCAGAAGACGCCAAAAGTTAGCAACAAAAACCCATGTCCGACGTCCGGTGACCTGCAGCATCTCCAGGACCAGAAGACACTCAGAAGAATCCCCCGCTCCTTCAAGCAAAGGATGGTAGAGTGATCCTTCCTCAAGCTCTTCATAAAAAATAATGAGCCCCAGCTCAATCACCAGGACAGTTTCTTTATTCGAATCTCGAAAGATGAACGTCCTGGCTACAAATTCTGAGCCACCACCCCGCAATCCACCTCAAGATGATGCGATCACACGCATCCAGCAGTTGGAACAAGGCTAGCAGAGGATTGAAACTCTGATAGAAAACCTTCTCCTCACCTACCAAAATCAGGCGAACAATGAACCTCCTCCGAATCGTCAAGATGATGAGGTAAACGGAGAAAAAAATGAGTCACGCGCCCTTACCAAAAAGGACGTAGACAGTATCCTCACAAAAGCAAAAGAAGAGGATATACTCAAGGAGCATGGGATCAAGCCACCATATCCCTTATGGATGGACTCGGTCCCGTTCCTTACAAAATTCAAGCATCCTACTCTCCAAACATATACGGGGAAAGGATCAGTCAGACAGCACGTCATCCACTTTAAAATCTTGATGGGAGCTTTCGCGGATCAAGATGCACTTAAGATCCGCCTTTTTGCAAGTACCCTAAAAGGTACGACCTTTGATTGGTACTCCACTTTGCCGGAGGACTCCATCCAAAATTGGGCCATGCTAGAGACACGCTTCCTGACTCACTTCAAAGGTGAAGATCATCCCGCTACTATGGCTCAGCTATGCAGCCTAAAACAGGGGGAGAATAAGTCAACATATGACTTCATTAACAAGTGGAAAGAAATGGCACACAAATGCTTTGATGTATTGCCACAAGCGTCGCTAGTCGACATTTGCCGAAATAACATGAGAGCTAGAATTCGCTCCATGATCATCGGTAACAAATCAAAAAACCTGGGAGAACTCCTAGAAGCTTCCATGGAAGCTGAAATGGTGATCAAATACCTCAACAGTCAGAAATCATCAAGAAAAGAGCCAACCGCCATTGGAACCTCAAACCAAAGAAAAAAGAGGTCGTCAATGTGCAAACCAAGTTAGCTCCTCAGCCACCAAAGAAAGCTGAAAACAAAGCTGCTGGTAAGAGACCTGTACTCTCAGATGCCTTTAAAGAGCGAGTAGAAAAGAAATACACGCTCGATGAAGATGTTGATGAAATCTTCGGGGCTCTCGTGGCAAACGGTAAGCTCACTTTGCCTGAACCCAAAAGACCGAGTGATGTTGGCAAAACCAACGATCCTCGGTACTATCCATACCACCAGATGATCTCGCATCCTCTCAATCAATGCTTCGTTGTGAGAGAGAAAATAAACAAGATGTGGAAAAACGGAGTCATCACCTTTGACAAAAACTATGGGTCTGCCTCTGTCAACATGGTGTCATGTGAACAAACATTAAAATCACCGAAGAAGAAGATCATGATGGACCGCGCTTCTGCTTGATTCTACCGAGGTCGGTGGACGTGGGAGTCCGTTGGGTCCGACCCTTTTGTAACCGGGGGCAGAGGCGTGCATCAACATTTTTTTGTGTGGGTGTGCCAGATTTTCTATTTTACTTGGAATTGCAAGTGGTGATCCGGAGATCAAACTTCACAAGCAAAGAGGAAATCAACTTCTTTCAAGTTTTCCATTGCACATATATTTAAGAAAAGAGATATTTTCTTGATTTACAGTGAAAGGCGATTTTTTTTAGCATTTATAGCTGATTTTGGCGTTTATAGCCGATTTTGGCGTTTGTAGCCGATTTACAATTCTTATCAATAATGAAAGACAAGAGTTGTGATTTTTGTCTCTTTAAAAAAAATACAAACTACAATGAAAAGCAAGAAAAGAAGGATCTAACTTCTCAGGAGATTGTGGGGGACCCGTTCAGATTGACGGTCGCAAGCCATATGTGGACTTCGCCATCATCCATGCAGATGAGAACAAAGGATGCTATTGATTCGCTTGGCTTGGCTATAACCTCAGGTTTTTTAGGGGATAAAGACCAAAAGGAGGTCCTATGTCCAATAAAAAAATAAGTAGACGGGCTGAAAAGCCACATCTAAGCCATTGGAGGCAGAAGGAGAAGGCAAAGTCCTTGGGGGGACAAAGCCACATCTAAGCCATTGGAGGCAGAAGGAGCTGTGGTCGGTGTAGAACTTCTGCAGAGTTTTCTCTCTTTCTTTCTCTAGATTTCTATGCTTTTTTCTGATCTGGGATCTGTCTTATATTTCCGATGATCTCTGTGTTTTTTCCGATCTGGATTTCTTTGGAATGCTCTCCTATTTATAGGCTTTTAGGTAGCCATTTAGGAGGGTTTATGAGCCTTAATTGTCATAAAGCTACAGAAAGGGAGAAGTTACAAGATTGAATTCTTTATTTTGTAACTCCTTTTTCTTGGCTTCTGATTGGCCGGAGGAGATTGAGGGCATTTAATCGCCTTTAATCGCCATGATGGGAGGAGCTTCATGGGTTAAATGCCATGAATCTCTTAACTTGTAACTCCCGGATGCTTGTTTCTGATTGGTCCGTCCAAAGAAATGGATTAATGACTGTAATAAAGCTAGTCAATTAATCGCATTAAGTGGTCGCCGAGCAGTTGAAGAGTCGCGGGCCGTGCCGTGTCTTTTGGGATTCTTCTGATGATGATCATCGATGGATCTTCATGTAGATCGACATCGGATGACCATGTAACTTCAGGTGTTGGTTGCCAACGGCGGGTCGATGCCATCTGTCCTGTCGATTTCTCGATCGGTCGGGTAGAAAACACACTTTTTTTGGTTGACCAATTGGCGATCAATGTTGATTTCGATACTCTTGATGATTAAGCCGTGTTTTTGACGGATGTTAGAGGATTTGGTGTCTCAAAAGTATGAATTTTGGAAAATACCAGAGGCCGGACGCTTCGAATCGCGAAAAAACGGCGAAAAACGGGGTTTCCGGGGCCCACCGGGCGATCCCGGGCCCCAGGGTCACAGGGGCCTGCGACCCTGGGCCAGATGATGATCCTTTGATGATTTGGGTTATGGATATCAGATGATGATCCTCTGATGATTCGGCTGGCTAAGGGCAAAGCCGTGTCCGAATCAGTTTTGTTTGCCCGCATGAGGATCCGACGGATCAGGGACGCCGAAATGGGGCAGTCTTCGGTGAAGCTTTCTCCAGAGTTGCAGAAGAAGGCTTTTGATTTTGGTGCCTCCCGAGACTCTACCAGGGCGGGGTCGGGAAGGAATTACTCCTTGACGAATGCAGAGAAGGAGTGGCTTTTCAGCATACGTGTCGGCACGATGGTGTACCGCGGACATCTTTTCATTGACATCCAGCCGTATGTACCCTCTCGCTTTGCTTTGCAGCTGGGCTTTTCTCAAGGCGTTGTTGGAGCGCCTTCAAGCATGGTTAAGCGCTTTGGAGGTTTACGGGACAGGAGAAATGCATGGGCTTTCTATAGTGCTGAAGACACTACAGCCATGATCTCTTATCCTGTGTTGTTGACTTCCCGGACTGCCGGCTTTGCGAAATGGTTCGCGGAGAGCTTTTCGGCATATCGGGGGCTTTCTAAGAAGGAGCTTGATGTGAAGCTGGCATCTGGAAAGGGCCTTGGAAAGTCGGATGGCGTCCGACGAGAGGAAGTTTGGGCTTTCCTTTATGGAAAGAAGCACAAATAGGCTTTCTCGGTGACCAGGGCGTCATTGGTTCTGAAGATGTTCGAGAAATACCTGATGAGGCTTTAGAGCAGCTAGAACAGGAGGAAGCCGAACTTGGTTCTTGGATGCAAGCGGCATAGAGGCAAGCTTCCGTGGAGTCTACTGGCAAGAGTAGACCATCTAGTGAGGAGTCAAGTGGGAAACCTGACTCTGACAGCGGGGCAGGTTCCTCTAAGAAGCGAGCCCGCAGGAGTAAGAGGAGGAGGAGTTATCATCGCAGCAAGGGGTAGATGAGGACTCTCCTGACTTGGAAGTTCCTCTTACTATCAATGAGGATGTGCCAGTGGATGCTGACGAGCCTCCAGAGAAGGGACGCCGAGAAGAAGAGACCGTCAATGAAGGTATGATTCTTCCTTTTTCTCTTTCCATTTCTTTTCATGGGATTTTTCCATGTTCTGATTTGCTTCTTGTTTCTGCTTTTCTCTTCTTTTTTTTTAACAGAGGAAGACTTGGCGATGCCTGAGGTTCCAATCGATGAGGTGGTGACGGATCCTGTCGGGGCACCTGAAGAAGAACCGAGGGACTCTGGAGTGAATCCAGAATCTCCAATTGGTATAACTTCTTTTGCTTTTTTTTCTTTTTTTTTCTTTTTTTTTGTGTCTGTGACTTGGTTTGCTAACATTTTTCTTGTCAGCTGACTTGCCACAGGATTCCGATGACTTTGAACCATCGATGGACGCAAATGTTGATGATGCTTCCGATGAGTTCATGGAGGAAGAAAGTGTTCCGCCAGTCGTCGAAGAAGGTATTTTGTAGTAACAACCCTGATAATGATTTTCAAATAGGATTATATTCATACCTTTTTGTGTTTCTTTGGCAGGTTTTGAGGTGACAGAGGAGAGTCCGTCACTTCCTTCAGAACCAGAGCAAGGGATGCCAGAGGTTGATCCAGAGGTAGAGACTCCTGGGACCAGTTCTGACACTATTGAGGAGATACCTCGTGCTGAGATTCCTTCCCGAACAAGAGTAGCTTCAACTGGAAAGAGTTTTTTTGTTACTCTTGCAACGAGTGATGACATGAGCCGTCGACCAACGGAGTTGGGTGAATCTTCAGCTGGGCCATCTCTTCTTTTTGCGAAGAAGGTGGTGGTGCGGGTTCTGAGCTCTTGGATTGAGACTCTGCTTTTTGGGCACTTAGATGCCCATTGGTATGATCCAGCATGTGCGTGGGATTCTCGGTGATGCCGAAGAGGCTGGTCTGGATGTCACAAGTGCCAGGACGATCGTTGATAGGATCATTGAGCTGGGTGACAGGTGGTTTGAGACCATGGGTTTTCCTGACGACCAGTTCTTCAAGGAGATGTTCCTGGACCCTGCGGATAAGGCTCAGTCTAACTTGGATGAGGCTACACAAAGCAGGAAGCAGATAGTCCGAGAGAAGAACTTAGAAGAGCTAGCCATCATTGGGCTGACACATGACCTTAACATCCTTGATAGGGAGGTTGATGAGGCCAGGAAACGTCTTGAGCATCTGCGGGCACAAGTTGCTGCCAAGTGGACTGCAATAACAGAGGCTCGTGACAGGGAGAGAGCTCTGATTCACCGGGTTGCAGATGCTGATCGAGTTCTTAAAAGGGAGTCTGAAGAAAGCAAACGATGGCAAACTGCTCGGGATAAGCTTCCCGGTGCGAAAGAAGGGTTACAGCCCACCCCAGCATCTCATGGCAAGTTCTTGAAGAATAGTGCCCTGGAATCCCTGACGGCTGAGGCCAAAAGTTTGCTTGAGGAGCTGAACTCTTGGCTGGAGACTATTTTTGATTGAGCTCCTATTTTTTTTTTTAAACAGAAACCATCCTTCTTTTTTTTTTAGTACCACTTGTAATTTTTTTGGTACTTTTTTTTTGTAGTGCTTGTGAACACTTTCTTTTTTTTTAGTACCACATGTATTTTTTGGTACTTTTTTTTTGTTTTCCCTATGCTCACTTAAATCTTTTTGTGAGAAAAGTAATTGCTAAATGGGATGCTTTTTTTTTTGTTTTCCCTACGCTCACTTAAATCTTTTTGTGATAAAAGTAATTGCTAAATGGGATTTGATCAAAAGTTTATCATTTTATGAAAATCTTTTGTCAAATGATTGTTTTGGCATGGAAGCCAGATTTTTGTTTGTGGCATGGAAGCCGATTTTTGGCATGAGAGCCGGTTTGGTGACATCTATAGCCAGTTTTGGCATTGATAGCCGGGTTTTGGTGGCATTGATAGCCGAGTTTGTGGCATTGATAGCCGGGTTTTTTTTTAAAGTCAATTTTCTTGTTTGTGGCATTGATAGCCGGTTTTGTTTCGTGGCATTGATAGCCGGTTTGTTTTGGTGGCATCTATAGCCGTTTGAAATCTTTGGGTTATGGATATCAACTGAAATGTTTCGTCTCCATGGTTTTTTAGGTTTTTTCGAACCTTTTGAAATTTGGGTTGTGGATATCAACTGAAATGTTGCATCTCCACGGTTTTTTAGGTTTTTTTTAACCTCTGAAATTCAGGTTGTGGATATCAACTGAAATGTTGCATCTCCACGGTTTTGGATTTTGCAAGTATCGACGAAATGTTGCTTCCCTGCGATTTTGGAAGTGTTGAACGTGGTTCGCATGCTTCCGATTTGTGCGAGTATCGACTAAGCGTCGCTTCCCCGCGGTTTTTTGAAAAACCAATTTTTTTTTTTGTTTAAAGACACGAGGGTCATAAGTTTTGACCTAAAACCATTTTGGCAGTAAAAGGCAGGGTGGACTAGGGTGGAAATCCCTGAATCTGGATTTTGTTTCAAACCATGAATTTTGAGTTCAAGGGTTGAAAATTTTGGTCAAGTTAGGGAAAGGTTCCTAAACTTGGATTTTTGAACAATGAAATGATGAAAGTAAGCATTGTTTAAATTCCTAGAAATTTCAACATTTCACATGAAAATTGTAAAAAAGGTGGGTTTAACGAGCGTGTACCTGGAAACCGGTTTTAGCCGTACTGGCATTGCTCTTACCCAGTTGGGTAAGTCTTCAAGGGTAGTACCGCTTTAAGAACTTGCCGTTGATGGGCAGCATACATCTGTCACCTTCCATGTTTAGGAGTGCATATGCGCCGTTGGAGAAAACCTTGTCGATGACGTAGGGTCTCTCCCATTTTGGCTCAAATTTGCCTTTGGACTTGTGAGCGCCATTGGTCTTTTTACTGCAAGAACCAAGTTACCCTTTTTGTAGGCGCGTTGCCTGACCTTTTTGTCGAAAGATCCTGCCATGCGTGCTTGGTAAAGTTCAATGCTTTGTTGAGCTTCGAGCCATCTCTCATCGAGATTGTCCAGCTCATGGAGTCGCAACTTGACATTGCTTTCTTGAGTCATGTCATTTTGCAAGGATACCCTCAAGGAAGGAATTTGTACTTCCAAGGGCACGACAGCTTCACATCCATAGACCAAGGAGAATGGTGTGCTATGGGTTGGTCCTCGAACGGTGGTTCGATAGGCCCACAAACCTTCAGAAATTTTGTCGCTCCAGTCTCTTTTGTGACTAGAGACCATTTTTTTGAGGATTTTGCAGAGTGTCTTATTGAACGCTTCTGCTAATCCGTTTGCTGCCGGATTGTATGGAGTCGAAGGACAGCTTTGGATTTTGTATTTGTCGCAAAACCTGTAGAATCGATGATCCCGGAATTATGGTCCGTTATCATGGACGAATCTTTTGGGTATGCCGAAATGACAAATGATGTTGGTGCATAGGAACTGAAGCACT
Organism: Litsea cubeba; assembly: GCA_012931725.1. Lineage (NCBI taxonomy): Eukaryota > Viridiplantae > Streptophyta > Magnoliopsida > Laurales > Lauraceae > Litsea > Litsea cubeba. Next base: position 80,787,938 of record CM022944.1, read on the forward strand.
GATGAGGTCTTCATTTCGTTGAACGCAAATGCTTCTGACCACTTGGAGAAATAATCCGTAGCGGCGAAGATGAAGTGACGACCTTTGCTCGAAGGGGGAGAGATAGGACCTATGATGTCCATACCCCAGGCTTCAAAAGGCCATGAAATCGCTGTAGGATGCAGCCATTCTGGAGGCATGTGAATGTAATCTCCATGAACTTGGCATTGTTGGCAGCGCTTAGTGAAAGACCAAGATCGAATCCTGGGGGGGGGGGGGGGTGAATAGGATGCTACTAAAAATTTAGACCACTTCTAAACATTTTGATTTTTAGGTGACTTATGCTTGGATGATGATAAATTAGCTTGAGAAGAGAGAGAGATTCTAAGTTATACATTCAAAATCTAAAGACAACAACAGACTCTATTCATTCTCACACCCAACCATAAAGCCAATAATCATAAAAAGAAGGGAAAACACAAATCACCATAACACAACCAATTATAGTGGTTCGGCCAAATTGCCTACATCCACTCCCGGTACCCTTACCGGATTTCACTAATCAATTCAAGGTTTAGGATCACCTCAAACCTTACAACCTCATCACTATGCTTTTCTAGGATAAACATAAACCTTTACACCACAACCAAGTGCTTTTTAAGGCTAAACACCAACCTTTACAACATGATTTTTCTCTTAAGTAAAATGCCTATTTATGCATGGATAAGAGAACAAATTGAACACAATGGTTTACCTCTAGATAGGCTGGATAGACAATGAAAACTCAACTACTAGAAGCATGCATATGAATGATAATGTTTATGACTAATGCATGGACTAGAAAACATTCTTTCTCCTTTTTTTTTTTGAAGGATGAAACTTCAAATGATACAAAAGATCATAATCATATGTAAGAGAAAGAGTTGAATTACTCAACACATGTTTTTCTTTTTCAAAAGATCAAACTTGAAATAATAGATTTGAAAGTTAATGTTCAAAAACTCATGTGAATGAAAAGCCATATGTTGATTTCATAATGCTAAAGGTTTTCAAAGATCAAAGCATATTATGAGAAGAGAACAACATCTTAAAAAGAGGGCTAACAATTTGATCATGCTTAAAAGAAAACAAAGATGAAAAATCTAAGCATGAAATAGAAGTAAAGATTTAGAAAGCACACCCATCTTAAGGATCAAATATTGAAAAGTTGTAATGCCTCCATAATCCCTTTTGAAAAGCTCTTGAAAAGTTCCTCTCCTTTGGGCTCAAAAGTTCTCAAAAATTCAGCAACTTTCCCCAAAGAGAAAGTCACTTTTTATAGAAAAAGTGCTCCCAACGGATAGCTATCGGCTAGCCGGCAACTTGGTGTCGGTCAACCGACAGCCTAACGGTCACAAGCCAATGGCAATAATTTTGAAAAAATTGCTGACCAAGAAACACTTGGTGGTTTGACCGACAACATCGGTCGACCGACACGGAACCGACACAGGAACCGATAGCACAAATATGTTGAAAAAATCGCTGTCTGTTTTTGGAACTGACAAGCTCTCGGTCTTACAATTCATGCACTGTCGGTTGACCGATGGGAACCAAGAAGCTGACCGACAGACAAGATTTGAAAATGTAGCTCTCTGGAAAAGGAACCGATGGAGCCATCGGTTGGACTCGATTCTTGTATCGGCTGACCGACAAGAGGCGACAGTCTGACCGACAGACTCTACAAATAGAAATGCAAGAGGTTTTTCAAATAAAGACAAAGTTTATGAAAGAAAGATATGCAAGAAGATCCTAAGAAAGAGATCATGAATGAGAGAGAGGTCAAGTTAAGACAATGAATGCATCCAATCAAATTGCAACAAAATAAACACTCTAACACTTAGCAAATTGCATTGCGTCAGCTATCATGGTAGGCCAGTAATATCCTAACCTTTTTATCTGATCATAGCGCTTAGGACCAGCCTGATGAGCTCCGCAAAGACCAGCATGAACTTCTTTGAGTGTTTTTTCAGCCTCTTGTTGTGAGAAACAACGTAGAAGTACTCCGTTGAAGGATTTCCTGTAAAGGATTTTTGAAGGAATATCCAAATGAAAGCTTGGGGTCCGCCTTTGGATGCTTACCCATTCTTTTGGATCTTCAGGTAGGATTCTGAACATAATGTAATCAATGAACGGATCCCTACAGTCGCCGATTGAAATTTGAAGGATTGAAATCCGACTTCCAACCACTTGGTGGCATTCAGCAACTGCTTGGTGTGTGTTAAGAGGAGGAAGGATTCTTCTTTCGCACACTGTGATTTGCATGTTTTCCCCTTCCTGGATTGCCATAGAAGCGGCAAGTCCAGCTAGGGCATCTGCACGTATGTTTTCACCTCTACGAATGTGGGTGATGTGACAGATGTCAAACTTTTGCAGAAGTGATTGTGCTTTGTTGTAGTAAGGCAGCAAATCTGGCTTCCTGACTTCAAATTTCTGATTCATCTGGTTGACGATCAGTTGAGAGTCTCCAAAGACTTCCAGCATGGTGATACCGGATTCGATGGCGAGTTCCAATCCTAGGATCAGAGCTTGATATTCAGCTGCATTGTTTGTGCATGGTTCCAGTAGCGAGAAAGCGTGTGGAATCATGTATTTGTCGGGGCTAACAAAGAGTATGCCAACTCCCGAGATCAGCTGTCTTTTTTCATTTGTCCTGGTTGCACCATCAAAGTACATGTCCCGGGAGGCACTTTGCGAGAAAGTCTCCACATTGTAGACTAGTTCGTCTGGGAGATCATCTCTGAGCGGAGAATCTTTAGGCAATGGATGCTCTGCGAGGAAGTCCGCTAGAGCTTGCCCTTTGATTGCCTTTTGTGGTACATACCTAATATCAAATTGTGACAGAAGGATGGACCATTTTGCCAGTCGAGCGTTGAGAGAACCTGCCTTTGTGACCAGGACCTTCAAAAGGTTGACCCTCGAGACCAGGTATACTATGTTGGAAAACAAGTAGTGACGTAGCTTTTGTACGGCGAACACCACTGCAAGACATTCTTTTTCGACTGGAGAGTAGCGATGCTCTGCACCTACTAGCATGCGGCTGAGGTAATATAGAGCAGCTTCTTTTCTTTGATCATTTTCTTGCGCAAGCAGAGCCCTCAAAGAGTGATCAAGGGCTCTTGTGTACAAGATGAATGGTTTTCCAGTGGTAGGAGCAGCTAACACTGGAGGTTTTGTCAGGTACGACTTGATATCTTGGAAAGCAGCTTCACAGTCAGCATCCCAAACAAAGTTTACACCTTTTTTCATCAACCGGGAGAATGGACGGCATTTCCCCGAAAGATTGGAGATGAACCGTCTGATGTAGACCAATCTCCCTTGAAGCCCTTTGAGTTCTCTCAAGGTTCTTGGAGAGGGCATTTCTAGAATGGCTTTGACTTTTATAGGGTCAAGCTCTATTCCAGCTTTCCGAACTAAGAATCCGAGGAACTTACCCGAGGAGACGCCGAAGAAGCATTTCAAAGGATTCATTCGCAGTTTGTGTTTGCGAAGCCGGAGGAAGACTTCTCGAAGGTCTTCGAGATGATCTTCTTTTCTTTTGCTTTTGACGGCGAGGTCATCAACGTAACATTCAACCTTCTTGTGCTGCATATCTTGGAATATTTTCATCATAGCCCTCTGATATGTGGCACCATCATTTTTCAGACCAAATGGCATGACAGTGTAACAATACACGCCAAATGGGGTCCGAAAAGATGTATGTTTTTCATCTTCAAGATGCATCTTTATCTGATTGTAGCCAGAGAAACCATCCATGAATGTCATTCGCTCGAATCCACAGGTATTATCAATCATTACCTCTGCTATGGGGAGCGGAAATTCATCTTTTGGGCATGTGCCATTCAGGTCTCTATAGTCAATACAAACCCTGATCTGCCCGTTTTTCTTTGTCACCGGGACAATGTTGGCCAACCATTCAGGATGTTGTTCCTCACGGATGAAGCAGACGCTTTTGAATTTTTGGACTTCTTGTTCAATTTTATCCATCACATCTGGACGGAATCTTCTTTGGCCTTGCTTGACAGGCTTGATGTCTTCTTGAAGATTGAGTTTGTGAACCGCTATTTTGGGGTCTAAGCCAGGCATTTCAGCGTAAGACCATGCAAAGCAATCAACGAACTCACGAAGAAAGGCGATATACTCGGGTAACTCATCATCCTTTATATTCTTGCTTATGAATACTGGGCATGGGTTATCTGGTGTTCCCAAGTCTATCTTTTGAACAGGATCTTCTGTTGGAATGTTAGACGGTGGCTCCTCCATAATAATTTTAGAGGCTTCCAGCTCAACGAAACCTTCTGGGGTTTTAAAGGCATTTCCAGACCAAGGATTTTTTCCTTTCCATGGGTCTTCTTAATCGGTAATTTTCCCAAGGCTTGCTATGAGATGATCCCAATCGCCTGTTGAAACCGGGTCAAAGTAAGCTACTTCTTTTGGAGATGAGGGTTCTTCTGGGTCAGAAGACCATACGTCTGTGCCATCGGACAACTCCTCTTCATTTTTGGAGAAATCGTGCCAATTGGATGAGCTTCCTGGATCTTTGTCAGGTGACTCATCAAAGAGATATCCAGGGAGATCGATGTCTTCATGGACTTGAGATGTTGAGGCTTGGTCAGTATATTGACTTTTAAGCCTTTGTGTCAACTGTCTCAGGGGAGTGTCGGGATCATACCCTAACCCGTGTGAAGACTTTTCTACATAGTCGTAGAGTCTCTAATCTTCCAGCTGGCTTTTGGTCAAGACGGGCCCCAATGGCGTGAGAATACCGCGTCCTTCTCCCAAATCGACTGGGTTTTGAGCGTCATAGCCCATTTTCTTCATAATAGCTTGTGCCACAGAACTATATAAGGATAGTTGAGGCATACCTTCGTTTTGAAAGGGTTCAAGCATAGAGTTTGATGAAGAAGGATCCGATCTATGGAAGAAGATCGACTTTTCCTTTGCTGAAGTTGCTGGAACAACGAAGGAAGCTGACGTAGGATCTTCTATGTCAGAAGTTGTCTCCATTGGAGTAAGAGCAGGCTGAACTTGCTGAGTGTCAGCTCGACTTGATGATGTGTCATCTTCTGGCTCTGAATCCAAATCCGTGTCTTGCATGATAGACACGAAAGAGACAACAAATTTGCCCCCAGGCTTTTGCTTTGCCTTCTTCACTTTAGTTGTTATGACCAAAGGCTTTGAGGGTTTGAGGGAGATGATGAAGGGAGTTTGAATGCTCTCTTCGGATTTACCTGATGGTTTATTTTCTTCCGGTGATTGTTGAGGAGCCTTGCCTTTATCTTTCTAGAGATTTTTGGCAAAGGGTGCTGTGTGCTTCTCCTCTTCTTCCTTTTCACCTTCATACATTTGTGAGTCTGCAAAGTGGACTTCTTTACCTTTGAAGGGTTTTCTGTCCGCAAAGACTCGATGTATCATGCCGTCGTTGCCAATAAACTTGATGCATTGATGTAGAGTTGAAGGGACAACACCATTCTCGTGGATCCAAGGGCGTCCGAGAAGGATGTTGTAGCATGAAGGGGTTTTTTTTTGCATACACTGTGACCTCAGAGATAAGATCACCGATCTGCAACTTGAACCTGATTTTGTCGATAGGCCTTTGAGTACTCCCATCGTATCCAAAGATAGATACAGAAGTGTGGCTCAGCGTGCTGGGTGGGATACCCAACTCTTCGAGAGCCGAAGTGGAGATGAGGTTGAGTGCAGAACCTGGGTCGATCTGAACTTTGTGCATAGGCATTTCCTTGATGTACCCTGTGAAGTATAGGGGTCAGTTGTGCCTGGTTTCGCCAGGTAGGAGGTCGTCCTTTGTGAAGGCGATGGTTGCATTGGCTGCTTTTTTAACCGAGAGGCATTCAATACATGATTCCTCAGTTTTCTTCTTTTCTCCCTTTGAGGAAGCTTCTGAGTTTTTGACCCGGTAATCCATTTCAATTTGGAGGACTTGCGGGGCATGTTTGTCAACATCCTCATTCAGCTTTTGTAATTCTGAAATGAGATTATCACGAGTGTGCGGAGACATTCGCAACAAATCTAGGATGTGCAGATGTGCAGGTATGTGCTTGAAGTGTTCAATCAAGTCATACTTGAAAGCCTCCTTAGGGTCTGCATGTTCATCATTGTTGCCACTAGGGGCGCTTACAACATCTTTTCCCGAAGGATTTACATATGTAAAGGAAGATTGGTTGTAATTTTTGTGGTAGTCGCGGCCAGAGCGGGTGCCTCTACCAACTTCGAGAGCTTCTTGAGAAGGGTCTTCGTTTGGAAGATTGTCTTCAGGATCAAGAGGCTGTTGTTTTTCATTTGCTGAGGATGTATCAGCAGCAGAGTTGCCATCCTCAGTGATTGTGTTGCACGGAGCATTTTTTGGGAACAAGTCCTGAACAACATCGAGCAACCTTTCTTCTTCGTTGACCAATTCATCGTCCCAAGCATCAATAGCTGGGAATTCTTCAGCCAGGAAGGGTGTGAACTTTGAAGTCATAGTCTCAGGAGAAGAAACCTGAGAGGGTGTCATCTCAGTGAAAGTCACGTGAGACGAGGTGGCTCCAGAAGATACATTGCTAGGCGTCGCCCGAGTGTAAGTGCTCTCATCAGACGATGCTTCGGAAGAGCTATAATCCCGAATTATCACATTACAGGAAGCTCTGACGGGAGACATGCCTGATCGGAGTCAGACTCATCCTTGGATTTAAGAGGATCGTCTATCCATCAATTTTCTCCATTTTCAGGAGTTAAGGGAGGATGTACCTGATGGTCTTCAGGGACTTCAGGCTCTGGATTGCGAGGAGGCTCGTTGACGCGGTCTTGCTCTTGTTCTAGAGCGAGACGCTGCAAGATCCTTGCATATTCTTTAAGATCAGGCATGGGAGCCAAATCTTCTTCTTCATCAGCTCTTTGTGGCTTAACATTGTTGATTTCCACTGGAGCAATGAGGGGTGCTGGTTCAACAGCATTTTCTTGTACAGCCTCTTGGTCTTCTTCATCATCAGACCAGGATCCTTGTGGCTGTAGGGGGTTATACCAGATTACTGGCATAAGATGAGACTCAGGAACCCATTCTTCATCAGAGAGATATTCTCCTGTTTCAAGGGACTCCTCCCACTCGTCTGTGTAGTTGGACTCGAATCCATCATCGGTGTTGCTGGACTCGTATCCATCAATGGAGAACCCAACTACCGAATTGCTAGAGTTTGATACCTCCTGCGTGGGTTCCTTGAATTGAGGTGGTATGAAATCGCTGAGAGTGAATTTTCTTACCCCCTTTGAAGTCTCTGGAAGGGATGTTTTTGTTGCCTCCAGTGAAGTGGTAGAGGAAGCCTCTGCCTTTTCTTTGACTTCTTGATTTGGCTGGGTCTTCTCTTGCCGTTTGAGCTTGAGGAGATATTTCCTAGCCTGCCTTCACTGTTGAGCTGTAGTCTTTGTTTTCACGACCTCCCAATTTTCATCTTCCAGGAGATCAGGATGTACCCATATGGGTTGTCCATCTGGTGTCGGGTAAGGAACCAGTTCCTCGGACGCTTGGATTGAGTTTATCACCTTGAAGGAAGTAGTGATCTTCTTTTTCCTTGATTTTGATGTTTGTCCACATGTCACCATGTTGACGGAGGCAGACCCATAGTTTTTGTCAAAGGTGATGACTCCGTTTTTCCACATCTCGTTTATTTTCTCCCTCACAACGAAACATTGATTGAGAGGATGCAAGATCATCTGATGGTATGGACAGTACCGAGGATCGTTGGTTTTGCCAACATCACCCGGTCTTTTTGGTTCAGGCAAGGTGAGCTTGCCGTTTGCCACATGAGCCCCGAAGATTTCATCAACATCTTCATCAAACGGGTATTTCTTCTCTAATCGTTCTTTGAAGGCATCTGAGAGTTCAGGTCTCTTACCAGCAGCTTTGTTTTTAGCTTTCTTTGGTGGCTGAGGAGCTGACTTGGTCTGCACATTGAGGACCTCTTTTTTCTTTGGTTTTGAGGTTGCAATGGTGGTTGGCTCTTTTCTTGATGATTTTTTACTGTTGAGGTCTTTAATCACCATTTCAGTTTCCATGGAAGCTTCTAGGAGTTCTTCTAGGTTTTTTGATTTGTTGCCGATGCTCATGGAGTGGATTCTGGCTCTCATGTTGTTTCGGCAGATGTCGACTAGCGACGCTTGTGGCAATACGTCAGAGCATTTATACGCCATTGCTTTCCACTTATGAATGAAGTCATATGTTGATTCATTCTCCCCCTATTTTAGGCTGCACAGCTGAGCCATAGTAGCGGGATGATCCTCACCTTTGAAGTGAGTCAGGAAGCGTGTCTTTAGCATGGCCCAGTTTTGGATGGAGTCCTCCGGCAGAGTGGAGTACCAATCGAAGGCCGTACCTTTTAGGGTACTTGCAAAGAGGCGGATCTTGAGTGCATCTTGATCAATGATAGCTCCCGTCAGGATCTTGAAGTGGATGACGTGCTGTCTGGCTGATCCTTTCCCCGTATATGTTTGGAGAGTAGGATGCTAGAATTTTGTGGGGAACGGGACCAAGTCCATCCATAAGGGATATGGTGGCTTGATCTCATGCTCCTTGAGTATATCCTCTTCTTTTTCTTTGGCGAGGATACTATCTACGTCCTTTTCGGTAAGGGCGCGACTCATTTTCTTCTCCATTTACCTCATCGTCTTGATGATTCGGAGGAGGTTCATTGTTCGCCTGATTTTGGAAGGCGAGGAGAAGGTTTTCCATCAGAGTTTCAATCCTCTATTGGCCTTGTTCCAACTACTGGATGCGTGTGAGTGCATCATCTTAAGGTGGATTGCGCGGTGGTGGCTCAGAATTTGTAGCCAGGACGTTCATCCTTTGTGTTTCGAACGAAGAAACTGTCCTGGTGACTGAGCTGGGGCTCATTCTTTTTGATGAAGAGCTTGAGGAAGGATCACTCTACTGTCTTTTGCTTGAAGGAGCAGGGGATTCTTCTGAGTGTCTTCTTGTCCTGGAGACGCTGCGGGTCACCGAACGTCGGACATGTATTTTTGTTGCTGACTTTTGGCGTATTCTTGTTTTTCCAACCATATGGACGGCAGTAACTTGATTGGGTCTTTCTTTTTCGACCCATTTGGGAGAGACTTGAAGTGTAGGAGGCTGGGTCCTTTGCTTCTCTAGTCTCTTTTGTCGATACAACGCGCATCGACATATACGACAAGCAATTTGAGCTTCGGTCAGCTCTGGCTGGGCTTTGACAATGAAGGATGTGCTCCCTCGGGCACAGCAGTAGAGCCTGTCTTCTTTATAGCTGGGCAAGGACAGGATGCGAACCCTGTCCTTCGCCTGTTGCAGCGAAGCTTTGAATTTTTGGAGTTCGGCCCCTGTAGAGATGAAGGTTCAAATTGCAGGTTTATAGGCCTTAGCAGGTGCTTGCAGAGGCCTTGTGATACATGACTTGATTTTGGGCTTGTAAGAACAAGCCGGCTCATGCTGGGTTGACTTGAGAGTCAGATTGGAGATCGGTCTCTCCTCTTTCATGTAAGAAAGAGGGTAGAACTGGTTCTCCTTAAGTGGGGCCAGGAATGCTGGCTTGGTAGATGTTTGGGACCTTCTCTGTCTTGGTGAAGGTCTTGGGGACCAAGTCTTGGGATAGACCTGGTCGTTTGCTGGTCGAGGCTTCGTGGGGCTGCCACGGGCTTCAGGCCTTCTGGTGCTCGCCTTTGGTGTCACGGTAGTGACACGTTGAGAGGCGAGTTTCTGCTTCTTGGAAGGAGCAGTTTGTTCCTCGGGAAGTGAGAATGGTCCCAGCGTCCCAAAGACAATAGTCCGGGGAGTCGAGGTCGATCCAGAGCTCAGAGAGTTGCCAAAGGAGTTGACGCTTCGGCAGCTGATGGGGTGCTTTTAGGTGCGCGTAGTTTGCTTCTGTTGAAGCATGACTTGGTGCTTGCTTTCATCGAAAGTAATGGTAAGCGATGCTGCCATTGTTAGTTATTTTTTTTCGAAAATTTCTGAAACAAGACCACATCCATTAGTAATCACAAGAATATAATGATCATAAATGGGAAGTTCTATGGTTTTGTCTTTTCAAATTGCTCGAGGAAGACGACCCAAGCAATATGAAGAAGACAAAATGCCATAGAGGGTACAATTGTTCTGACCGCAGGTATGGTAAGCCCAGAATGAGCGTCCCAGTGACTGCTAGAAGCAATTGTGAACTTAAATTCGACTTATCGAGAAGCAGAGCTTGCTCGAGGTAAGAAGAATATAAAGTTAGAGTTACATATGTGCTGGTCGCAATACAGTAGACCCTGAAAGGGCGTACTAGTACCGCTAGACACAAATGTTTTGAGACTGCATCCATGAGATGAGATTCTCTATTTTGAAAGGTCAAGATTGGATTCATCAAAGAGAGCAGATGGTATTCCGATCTGAACACGGGCTCAGTGATTTCCGCGAGCGCCAGTGCTCAGAAAGAAATGAACCATAATTTCTCGGATCTGAATCCAAAAATGACGAGTTTTTTTTTGAAAGGCCAATATCGGGTTCATCAAAGAGAGCAATAGGCACTCTAATCTGAACACGGGCTCAGTGATTTCCTCGAGCACCAGTGCTCAGAAAGGAAAAGACCAAGATTTCTCCAATCTAAACCCAAAATGACGGAAGTTGTTTTTTTTTGAAGATTTTTTTTAAAAAAAAATCTTTTTTTTTATTTATTAATTTTTTAAGACTTTTTTTTGAATTTTTTTTTATTTTTTATTTTTTATTTTAAAATTTTTATTTTTAAAAGTTTTATTTTTGAAAAAAGTTATTTAAAAGACGAGAGAGTAAACATAGGCCTCCTAACCCGGTCTTATGAAATCCCGATTGATAGAATTGCCCCAGGTAAGGGTAGGATTACTTAATGAACCCGTTTGGAGGACTCTTGCCTAGAACAGTCAAGCTGTCTCCACACTCTGGACAAGGCTTTTCTTGAATCAACCATGATCAAAGAACGCAGTTGGTTTAACCTTAGTGGTCTATGTCTTTTATTTTATTTTATATATATATTTTTTATTATTTTTTATTTTTTTATTTTTAATGAACTCATCGAAGAGAAACGATGGCCCAAAACCTTAGTCGAATAGGCTCAACATTTCTGCAAGCACGATGAACGATAGGAAAGGATCAAGGTGTCTCAATTTTGAATCCAAAATGAAAAATCTGATTTTTTTTTGTTTTTTGTTTTTTTATCTTTAATGAACTCATCGAAGAGAAACGATGGCCCAAAACCTTAGTCGAACAGGCTCAACATTTCTGCAAGCACGATGAACGATAGGAAAGGATCAAGGTTTCTCAATTTTGAATTCAAACCGAAAAAAATCTAATTTTTTTTGTTGTTTTTTTTCAGATCTTTAATGAACTCATCAAAGAGAAACGATGGCCCAAAACCTTAGTCGAACAGGCTCAACATTTCTGCAAGCGCGATGAACGATAGGAACGGATCAAGGTTTCTCAATTTTGAATTCAAAATGAAAAAATCTATTTTTTTTTTAAAAGAGAAAGAGTGGAAATAAATACAAAGAATTAGAAATTTCCAAAAAAAACTCATCTCAATTTTTCTAGATGCGGAATCCAACATAGGCCACCAATTAGAAAGTAGCCAAGGAATCAAGAAAAGAAGTATAAGCATAGAGCAATAGATATGATATGCAAATATTTCATTTCTAGCATCGTGTTCTCAAATGAACGGGTCCCACCAGGTGGAGCCAGCTTAATGGACCGCGCTTCTGCCTGGTTCTACCGAGGTCGGCAGACGTGGGAGTCCGTTGGGTCCGACCCTTTCGGAACCGGGGGGGCAGAGGCGTGCATCAACATTTTTTTGTGTGGGTGTGCCAGATTTTCTATTTTACTTTGAATTGCAAGTGGTGATCCGGAGATCAACCTTCGCAAGTAAAAAGGAAATCAACTTCTTTCAAGTTTTCCATTGCACATATATTTAAGAAAAGAGACATTTTCTTGATTTGCCGTGAAAGGCGATTTTTTTTAGCATTTATAGCCGATTTTGGCGTTTATAGCCGATTTACAATTCTTATCAATAATGCAAGACAAGAGTTGTGATTTTTGTCTCTTTAAAAAAAATACAAACTACAATGAAAAGCAAGAAAAGAAGGATCTAACTTCTCAGGAGATTGTGGGGAACCCGTTCAGATTGACGGTCGCAAGCCATATGTGGACTTCACCATCATCCATGCAGATGAGAACAGAGGATGCTATTGATTCGCTTGGCTTGGCTATAACCTCAGGTTTTTTAGGGGACAAAGACCAAAAGGAGGTCCTATGTCCAATAAAAAAATAAGTAGACTGGCTGAAAAGCCACATCTAAGCCATTGGAGGCAGAAGGAGAAGGCAAAGTCCTTGGGGGGGTACCCCCCAAGGGACTTTTGTCAGCTTGTAGCGGTGGTCGGTGTAGAACTTCCGCAGTGTTTTCTCTCTTTCTTTCTCTAGATTTCTATGCTTTTTTCTGATATGGGATCTGTCTTATTTTTTCGATGATCTCTGTGTTTTTTTCGATCTGGATTTCTTTGGAATGCTCTCCTATTTATAGGCTTTTAGGTAGCCATTTAGGAGGGTTTATGAGCCTTAATTGTCATAAAGCTATAGAAAGGGAGGAGTTACAAGATTGAATTCTTTATTTTGTAACTCTTTTTCTTGGCTTCTGATTGGCCGGAGGAGATTGAGGGCATTTAATCGCCTCTAATCGCCATGATGGGAGGAGTTTCATGGGTTAAATGCCATGAATCTCTTGACTTGTAACTCCCGGATGCTTGCTTCTAATTGGTCTGTCCAAAGAAATGGATTAATGACTGTAATAAACCTAGTCAATTAATCGCATTAAGTGGTCGCCGAGCAGTTGAAGAGTCGCGGGCCGTGCCGCGTTTTTTGGGATTCTTCTGACGATGATCATCGATGGATCTTCATGTAGATCGACATCGGATGACAATGTAACTTCAGGTGTTTGTTGCCAACAGCGGGTCGGTGCCATCTGTCCTGTCGATTTCTCGATCGATCGGGTAGAAAGCACACTTTTTTTTGGTTGACCAGTTGGCGATCAATGTTGATTTCGATACTCTTGATGATTAACCAGTGTTTTGACGGATGTCGGAGGATTTGGTGTCTCAAAAGTATGAATTTTGGAAAATACCAGAGGCCGGACGCTTCGAATTGCGAAAAAATGGCGAAAAAAAGGGTTTCCGGGGCCCACCGGGCGATCCCGGGCCGCAGGGTCGCAGGGGCCTGCGACCCTGGGGGGGGGGGGTTTCCCCCCTTTGTCCCGTTTTGTGTCTGTTTTTGTTGTTTTTCGATTCTTTTTTCTTCTGCATTTTTCCTTGACATTTTTAATCATTTATTGGCCTGATTTCCCTATAGAAAATCTGATGAGAATCCTTGCATTTTATTTTGCAAAGTTTCCAATTTTCCGAGAAAGCCGAAGACTTTGTCGCGCAGAGCTGCCGATTTTCCGTCAGAAGCTGAAACTGGGCCAAACGATGTCGGAATGACCTGACATTTGGGGTGAAGCCTGCTGAGCAATAAATAAGACCAACCATTGACTTTTGTTTGAGTTTTGAAGCTGTTTGGGGCCCTATCACCAGTAGACTTGCTTTTGTCGCGATGAAGATGTCGCGGCTTGATGTGCGGTCAACCGATGTCCGATTGACTTGAAATTTGACAGGGAACCTAGTGGAATCATTTTAAGATGGTCTATAGGCTCTGTCTTAGAAACCATGGTCCCAAGGAGCTTCGCCGCTGAGAGGCCTGATTTGGCTTTCGAGCGTCAAAGTATGGTCAAATGTTGTCGAAATGACCTAAAATTTGATGTGTAGCCCTTTGTAAGCATTTTGAAGCCGTCCATGTGCTCTATCTGATGAGTGATGGCCTCGGTGGTTCTCGCCGCCGAGAGGCTTGATTTAGTTATTCGAGGGTTGATGTAGGTGAAAGTCCTGGATCCTAACCCTAGAGGGGGGGTGAATAGGGTGAGCTACACTTAATGACTAATTATGGCCAATTTTAATTTCTTTAAAATAAACTAGTCACATGTGATGATTAACATACAATATGCGGAAGCTTAAACAAAACAATCACCACAAAACAATCACCACTATACAAGGATTTATAGTGGTTCGGCCTCAATGCCTACATCCACTACCGGCTTGTGTTCCTCACACCCCACCGGATTTCCACTATTTATGCTTTTCCATAAGGCTAAGTAATAACCTCAACACTATGCTTTTCTAGGCTAAGCAATAACCTTACAATGTGCTTTTATAGGCTAAGCAATAACCTTTACACAATGCTTTTCTTAGGGCAAGCAATAACCTTAATACATAAAAGATTTCTCTCAAGGAAAGTGTCTTCACAAAACACTCTTATGAGATTACAATTTAGGTCAATAAATTTGCCTCTAAGATAGGCGGATATGAAAGTGTAATGCAACTCACACAAACACACTAAGTAATGCAAAGTTGAATGCTTATGAGGTGTGTGTGTGAAAACTTCAATCAAGATTAAAATTAAAGCTCAATCTATTTTGTGCTTAAAGCAATTCAAAAGTTTAATGCTCATAAAAATATTTGATTGAAGTGTTATGCAAATCACATGTTCAAAAATACTAATTTGTAAATGATTTATGAAAATCAAGATGACACAAGTTGTATGAAATTAATTTATCCTAAACATGTGATGCATATGCAATGTTGTTTTCAAAATGAAAGTTTAACTAAAGATCAAATGAATGAAAACAACAAAGATGATTCAAACAAGTTAATGTATCATGCTATAAAGAAATCAAAGATTTTGGCTAAGCATGATTTACAAAGTTTAAAACAAAACTTGGTTTGAAATCAAGGGTGAAGAATCCTATGACTTAAATCAAAGATTAAGGAAGTAGAGGATTCAACACATCATAGTTTATATGCTAAAATCATTTACCAATAATTTAACAAAGCATAAAACAATGATTAAGAAAAGCAAAGGCTTACTTGGTGATTTAACTTCATTAATCCAAGCTTTAGCTTTCCTAATGACCCTCTTGGTCTCTCTTAGTTCATCCCCTTTTTCTTCTCTTCAAACAACTCAAAGAGTGCTTAGAAGCTCGAAAATGTTCAACACTTTTTCAATGGGAATGAACCCCTTTTTATACTCAAAAGTTGAGTTCCTACGTGTCCTCGGTCGACCCCCAGCTTGGCTCGGTCGACCGACCCTTAACGGTAAAAAATCAGACCGTTTGAAAAATGCTCAACGGACACTTTCTCGGTCGACCCACAGTGTCTTCGGTCGACCGACCACACTGCGGGTCGACCCGAGCCCAAGGACCAAAAATCCCATTTTTTGCATATTTAAAGAGATTTCTTTGTGGGATCTTTGGGCCACTAAATCAAGCTTGGAAACATGATTTTAAATCATTCTAAGTATTTTAAAATCATGAAACATAAAAAGCCAAAAATCATTTGAAACTTTAAATCATTGGCTCGCTTGATTTGTAAAAATTCTTTTCAAATAAAATGCATCCAAGATGAAAACCAAAACATGCATGAAACATATGATTTACAAGATTTAAAACAATGCATGTGTAAATCAAGATTTCAAGAATTTCTAAATCAATGCATGTGTGAAAATTCATGAGATTAATAAAATGCTAATGCATCCATCAAATTGCAATAAACAAAATCCTAACAATCTCCCCCTTTGCAATTTGATGGCAAACCTTTCTCACACTAAATCTCCACACTAAGTCTTCAGCTCCTCCTTGGCTGGACAATTCTTGAAATCTCTTTGGATGCTTCTTCATTTAGCTTGGGCTCAAGCTTTTTCTTCATTCTCCTTGTTACTTGTAGCTTGATCATTCTTCAAGCTTTCATTTCATCTTCCTTTCTTTGGCCAAGCAACTTCTTTAGCTCCCAAGCTTTCTTCTCTTCATTTCTCCCCTTTGACCATGCACTCTCCTTTTGGCAAGTTGTGCATTCTCTCCACCTTTAGCATTTTCTCCCCCTTAATTCTTTCTCCCCTTTTTCCATTAAACTTGAGAACTTTCTCCCCCTTTGCCATTAAATTGCAATGGTATCAATTGAAGAGGGGTACCTACACACATGAAACAAGAAAAATACCTTTTAGTAGCACCTGTTAACAAAGGAAATCGAAAATGAAGTGCATAACAGGTCATCATGCATGGCTAATAAGCTATAAGGGTATCCAGAGCCAATATAAGGGTGAATTTGATCAAAACTAATACTTCTTATGAAGATTTACTCCCCCTCAATCCATACTCTTCTTTTGTCAAACTTTTGACAAGGATTTAACTAATAGGTACAAGAAGAAGATGGTTTAACCAATTGAGGGTTAACTTCAAGTGAAGGATTAGATTCAATTGATAATAATATTTGACAATAAAGCTCAACTTGATCAAATTACCAAAGATTAAGAGCAAGGTCATGGAGATAAGCAACCATGGATACCAATTGGAATATAGAAATACCAATTGAGATTAAAGAATATTACTATTATCTCAATCACTCTAAAATGGAGTTAAAAAAATATCATTACTAGGATTAATCCAAATTAGAGCTATCCATGATGATATTGGGGTTTATTAATCATAGCATCAATCAATATACCTATGAAAATCATATGCTATGAA
The DNA here is from genome assembly GCA_012931725.1 of Litsea cubeba. NCBI lineage: Eukaryota > Viridiplantae > Streptophyta > Magnoliopsida > Laurales > Lauraceae > Litsea > Litsea cubeba. The sequence goes on from CM022944.1 coordinate 80,804,584, forward strand.
TATTTTTGAAATCATTTCATCCAATCATAAAATATGACTATCATGTGCAAGATGAGTGAAATGACGTTCAATCATGAAGCCTACCACAACCATTAACCAACCAAGATTATGAACACATAAACATGGTGGTCATGTGATTTACCTATAAGTGCAAGAGAGGTGGCAATCATGAAGATTATGATGCTAATGGAATGTGACATGGAACAAAAGATATATGACTATCAGAATCAATCCAATGTACACAAGGTCTATCACAAACTCAAGATATGATATCAATTGGAAATGATACTAAATGAAAATGATACCAATTGATTACCAATTGAACATGAAACATGATTAAGAGCAAGCATGTGACAAACACAAAATTCCAACAAGCATCATAAATAGATTATTCATCACTTTTAATGATTTGACTAATGAGCATAGTGATGAACAAGCGAAATTGCATAAAAAGATATAACTTAGTAGAGTAGGCAATTTTCAAAGTGTCAAATCATATGAATTCAATATCTAAGACATCCATCAAACAATAGATATAACTATGAAATTCAAGGAATGGAATTCAAAGAGGTTCATATGATAAAAACACTACTATGAAGTTGAAACATGTATAAGAATGATATCAATAAGAAAAATACACATGAATCAACACATAACCATCCATTTCAAATATAATGACTAGAAAGCACAAAAGATGGATTTTTGGGTTCTAGTATGGTTATTACAAATGTAAATAAGATCACAACCATACAAGAAACTAATAGACATTTGCATATAAAAAGAATGAAACTAAAAGATGCAAATTGCCTATAACAACATTCATTTCCATTTAAGTTAAGATAACTAAATGCATGAGGAAATGCAAACAAGGAACATGCTTTGATGTTTACAACTAAAAATGTTTTTAAAGCATTTCCAATCATACAATCTTCAAATCATTTTAATAAACAAAATCCAACAATGAGCATAAAGAGTATGATTTTGAAGATAACACTTTTTCAACTTGTATTTTAAAAGATATAACTTATTTGAAACACATACAAGTTGGTTTTTCAAAACAATAATTTTCCATATGAAAATATAACTTAGAAATCTATGGAAAAACTAAATTGTTTCAAATCATTTGTTTTTCAAAACAAATCTTACTAATACATCCAAACAAATGATTTTACAATATCAATTGATTATGAAAGATCTAGCTAATAAAGCTTTGAAACCATAATCAATTGAACATGTATAGAGTTGCAAGAGATATAACTAAATGAACAAGAAGCAAATCTAACATGTTGAAAATATAATCAAATGATTTTGAAAACCATGATATGTAACTAGATAAGTACATGAAGACAAAATCAATTGATTACTAATAAACATTGCATTTTAATAAATGTAACTAAGAAAGAACAAAATGCAAATGCAATATGACCAACAAAAAGATTTACCTATAAAGGATAGGTTGGTCAATGAGGTCCAAGGCCTTAAGGTTTGACTAAGTAAATAGTTTTTGGAATCCACCTAAGGTCTTGGGAGGGTTGGTCTTTGAGGTCCATCTTAAAAGTCTTACCAACTATTGGAGATTTGACTTGATAAATTTTCAATTTAGACTTATCACCATGATGTTTAGATTTAACTAAATTTGGCTTAGGATGGTGATTAGTCTTTTGAGGTTGGTGACTTTTCTTCTTAGGGGATGAATTCTCTTTTCTTTTCTTCTTATTTCCTCCCTTAATTTGACTTTTGAATTTTAGATTTAACTTTGCAACTTTATTCAAAAGTTCTTTCATTTGAGTTATGGGAGGTAGGTTGAGAAGCTTTTTATTGATAGATTCTTTTAGAGTTGGTTTAACTTGTTTAAACTTTTTAGAATCTATCTTAGGAGACTCCTTTTTAATAGGTTTAACTTGTTTAGTCTTCTTGGAGTCTTCCTTGATTTTTAGTGTCTTATCCATCAAAGAGTTTGATTGTACTTTCTTTGGTTCAAAGATGGGTTTAGACACATAGCTTCTTCTTTGTTTGCACTCAAACCTAAAATGTCCTTCAATGCCACAATAATTGCATTTAGTCATGGGCAAGGAGGAATGAGTACTAGAGAATGAGGACTCACCTTTCACAAAAGTGTTGGTGAATTTAGGGTCATGAGAAATATTCCTATCAAATCCAAGACCCGTCCTATCTCCTTTTGATTTACCCAATTTAAATAACTTTTCAAATTTTTCTTCACTATAGGTAAATTTGCACTCATATTTATGTTTGTAGGTTTCAAGTTGAGTGACTTGGTTTTTAAGGCTAGAATTTTGAAGTTTAACTTTTGTTAGTTCTTGTTCAATTCCCTTAAATTTATTTAGCTCTTCATGGGCAAGTCTTAATTCAAATTTAATTTCATTAATAACATTGGATCCAAGTTCTAGAGTGTTTATCTTAATTTGAGCATTAGATAAATTTTCCTTAGAGATATTCAACTTGGATTCTAGGTTGTTAATGTTTTCATCTTGCCTTTTTAATTGATCTCTTAGTTTAGAATTTTCCTTATTAAGATTATCACAATCTATCTTTGATTATCTTATGTCATCTTTAATATTAGATAGATTATGTAAAGAGATCATGAACTTGGATTCTACACAATTTATTAATTCATCTTTTTCTCTAAGTTCATTTTTAGAAGAGACTAATTCTTGGTTTAGCCTTTTAGATTCTTCTTTTAATTTTTTATTCTTCTTATCAAGCTTTAAGGATAATGTATACAATTCTTCATAAGCTTGTTCAATGTCAATTTCATTTTCATCATTTTCTTCTTCTTTTAATTCAAATTTAGATTCATTAATTTCAATGTTTGAATCTCCATTTGATGGAAGAAGGAGGGGTCAAGAAGAATCTACACAAGTATCTACAAAATCTAAAATAGTGGAATCCATTCTAATGATTTTCATGGAAGCACAACACTAGGGTTTTGACTCTAGGTTTTTACACCTAATCAAGAGTTTCAAACACCTGATCCTCAAAATAGAGCACGAGGCTCTGATACCAATTGAAAGTCCTGGATCCTAACCCTAGAGGGGGGGTGAATAGGGTGAGCTACACTTAATGACTAATTATGGCCAATTTTAATTTCTTTAAAATAAACTAGTCACATGTGATGATTAACATATAATATGAGGAAGCTTAAACAAAACAATCACCACAAAACAATCACCACTACACAAGGATTTATAGTGGTTCGGCCTCAATGCCTACATCCACTACCGGCTTGTGTTCCTCACACCCCACCGGATTTCCACTATTTATGCTTTTCCAAAAGGCTAAGAAATAACCTCAACACTATGCTTTTCTAGGCTAAGCAATAACCTTACAATGTGCTTTTATAGGCTAAGCAATAACCTTTACACAATGCTTTTCTTAGGCTAAGCAATAACCTTAATACATAAAAGATTTCTCTCAAGGAAAGTGTCACAATTTAGCTCAATAAATTTGCCTCTAAGATAGGCGGATATGAAAGTGTAATGCAACTCACACAAACACACTAAGTAATGCAAAGTTGAATGCTTATGAGGTGTGTGTGTGAAAACTTCAATCAAGATTAAAATTAAAGCTCAATCTATTTTATGCTTAAAGCAATTCAAAAGTTTAATGCTCATAAAAATATTTGATTGAAGTGTTATGCAAATCACATGTTCAAAAATACTAACTTGTAAATGATTTATGAAAATCAAGATGACACAAGTTATATGAAATTAATTTATCCTAAACATGTGATGCATATGCAATGTTGTTTTCAAAATGAAAGTTTAATTAAAGATCAAATGAATGAAAACAACAAAGATGATTCAAACAAGTTAATGTATCATGCTATAAAGAAATCAAAGATTTTGGCTAAGCATGATTTACAAAGTTTAAAACAAAACTTGGTTTGAAATCAAGGGTGAAGAATCCTATGACTTAAATCAAAGATTAAGGAAGTAGAGGATTCAACACATCATAGTTTATATGCTAAAATCATTTACCAATAATTTAACAAAGCATAAAACAATGATTAAGAAAAGCAAAGGCTTACTTGGTGATTTAACTTCATTAATCCAAGCTTTAGCTTTCCTAATGGCCCTCTTGGTCTCTCTTAGTTCATCCCCTTTTTCTTCTCTTCAAACACCTCAAAGAGTGCTTAGAAGCTCCAAAATGTTCAACACTTTTTCAATGGGAATGAACCCCTTTTTATACTCAAAAGTTGAGTTCCTGCGTGTCATCGGTCGACCCCCAGCTTGGCTCGGTCGACCGACCCTTAACGGTCAAAAATCAGACCGTTTGAAAAATGCTCAACGGATGTCACGCCCCGAGCCCGAGATTTCACACATCCCGAGGCGCGACACACGCCTGCGTGGAAATTCGAGTCAAACTCGTTGACTCTAGGTCCCAACGTACGGAATTTACCACAGGATATCACGTGTGAGGTTTATATTTTTCGATATGCCTGTATAATTTGTCAAATAGATATCCAATTAATATAACACAATCATCAAGATATAGAGCATAAGGGTCCATGAGCTTAGATTTAAAGATTCAAGTTTAAGAGATAGAAAGAGAAGAAGTAAGTTAATTAAGTTTACAATCCCAAAACTAACAAGTTTATAAGTTTCTACAAAATATGTGGCAATCCTAGCCACGGTCAGTGGGTCATTTAACGTCCATTTCTCATCGAGTGGATGTCTAGAAGACATCATCAGGAGTCCACTCTGCCACGTTGTGTGGAGGTTCCTCTTCCTCAAGGATCTCCGGGGCAATGGCGTCGATGTATTCACCTGTAACGCCAAGTGTAGCACCATTAGACTAAGCTAAGCAAGACAAACATATACAGTCCATATAACATGTATCAAATGAATAGTCAGACAGGTATAAATCATAAGAGATCAAGGAATAATCACTAGGCATATCAGTGCATGAATTAGCATGAGACATACGAGCCATAGATAACAGATAAACATATTAACAACACTAGTTGGCACAACCACATAAGCTATGTTCTCTCAAGTTAGTCATATAACATGAAAATAAAATGAGAGCAGAATATCAGGACAGGACAGGGCGGTGCTACTAGGAGACAGAGGTACCCAGAATTCTCCATCGTAGACCTAGGGTGCCGGTAGACCCTCAGAATATATTCCCATCTACAGAGGGCCAGAAGTTTACTAAACCCACACTTAGCCGGGTCCGACTTAGATAGGGTCGAAGCTAAGTGGTGCCGACTCATAGAGTGCAATATACATACAACAGAGCAGGTGCAGGACAGTGTAAATCAGATACAGGACACATACAGGACAGGACATATAAATAACAAATCGGAACTTACTGAAATATACTGAACAAGCCATAAATAAAGGTAATATAACAGATGTGTAACAGAAAATACATAGCCAAACAGAAGCATGATCAAGTCATACTAGAATACTGGAAACGGAATGCAATGCATGTACATACAGATCATATACGGAGTCAAGACAGAAATCAAGCCAAGCCTACGGTCTTGGGAACACATGTGGTCTTCACCGTCCAACTCAGGGTAGTATTAAGAGTTCGACATTATCGGGCTACGAGGACCCCCTTGGCGTTACATAATTTGGATGTCGAATCCCTTAATAGAACACATTTGGCACGGTTACAATCCGAAGAACACAATGCCCCTTTTGTGGGACGGGTGCTCAATCCATATCCACAATTAAACAAACCCAGTGGTCATGATAAAAGTTCAGGGTGTACATCCTACAAGTCCATCTATCAGGCCAATCAACTAGATCAAGCTACGGTCCAATGTCCGGCTCATGGCAACGTCCATTTGTCACAATTATGTAGAATCCAACATATAATCTTTTCCAAGGATCAAATCAAATAAAATCATGAGCTTTCCAACGGTATGTAGATCTCCAAAAACGGACTTACGGTTGAAAAGTTATGGCCATTGGAAAATCTGCATACTGCAGGTATCAGGTTCGCTCGAGCGTTCAGATGTTCGCTCGAGCGGACCCCAGACAGAGAGCTATTCGCTCGACCGGACCTAAAGTTCACTCGAGCGAACTCTCCCAGAGAGCCCTTCGCTCGAGCGTTCACTCACGCTCGCTCGAGCGAACTGTCAAATCCTGGGTTCCGAAAATCTGAACTTCTTGATTTCTCTCAAGCCATTCAAGGCATTCATTCCAGGTTTGAACCACTACCAATGGGTAGCCTTGAGCTTCCAAAATGCTCATCAAAACCATAAATAAACCCATATACATTAACAAGAAAAATCATCCACAAAAATCCATTTTTTGAGCAAGAAGAAGGGTTTCTACACATGATTTCATACATTCATGAATCAAACAAGGAAACATGCATATCAATGTACATATTTAACTTGCCTTGGTGCTTTGAAAGCTAGCTCTCACACCTAATTCTTGTTAAACTCGAAAATCCCCAAATATGAAAGCTCAAATGCCCTAAAAATGGTGAAAAATGAAATGGAAGAAAATGAATGAGGAAGGAGATGATGCATACATGATTTGTAGCTTTCCAAGAATGAAGGAAATCAAATGGAGATGCTTAGTGAAGAAAGAGCTTACCAAAAGCAAGAAGAAAGAAAGATGAGTGGATGCTTGGGCTTGGAAGATAGTGTCTTGGTGGAGAAGATGAAGTGGTGGCTAGCTTCTACTCATGCTAGGAGTCTTGGTTGATTGCTTGAGATGAGGAAGAAGAAATGAAGAAGAAGAGTAGAGAGGGTTCAGCTGGAGATGAAGAAAGAAGGAAGAAGAAAGGAGTATTAGCTGAAATGGGTTTTAACCCAATTTTTATCCTGCACTTGCATGCAAGTCCACAAAAAGGACTGAAATTTCAAATAAGGGCCTGGGTTAAATGAATGGGCTGGGAATGGGCCTAAATGGATCCGAATTAATTGGGTCAAAGCATGAAAGTTGAGGCCCATAAAATGCTCTATGCAATGCATTAAAACCCAAAAAATTTCTAAGTACACACAAAAACCCAAAACACTCCAAAAGTCATAGTCTACCTAGTAAATGGTCAAACCCCACTAATTCTACCTAATCAAGTCCAATCACAACCAAAACATCCATTAAGCAATTAATCTAAATTAATTAACTCTAAAACGAGATTAAGGCGGGTCGGGGTGTTACAACGGACACTTTCTCGGTCGACCCACAGTGTCTTCGGTCGACCGAAGGCATGGGTTCGGTCGACCGACCACACTGCGGGTCGACCCGAGCCCAAGGACCAAAAATCCCATTTTTTGCATATTTAAAGAGATTTCTTTGTGGGATCTTTGGGCCACTAAATCAAGCTTGGAAACATGATTTTAAATCATTCTAAGTATTTTAAATTCATGAAACATAAAAAGCCAAAAATCATTTGAAACTTTAAATCATTGGCTAGCTTGATTTGTAAAAATTCTTTTTCAAATAAAATGCATCCAAGATGAAAACCAAAACATGCATGAAACATATGATTTACAAGATTTAAAACAATGCATGTGTAAATCAAGATTTCAAGAATTTCTAAATCAATGCATGTGTGAAAATTCATGAGATTAATAAAATGCTATTGCATCCATCAAATTGCAATAAACAAAATCCTAACAGTAGGGTCAAACGTTGTCGGTTTGACTCGGAACTTGACGTGGAGCCTATTGGATGTATTTTGAGACCATCCATCGGCTCTGATCGAAGATTTGGTGTCTCCGATGCTTTCACCGCCGGGAGCTCCTTTTCAGCTGCCGGAGAAGCGAAGTTAGGCCAAATGATTTTGAAATGGCCCGAAACTTCTTGTGTACTCCTCTTTTGGCTGTCTTTAATGATCTTGCAGTTTTTATTTGATTCTGACAAGATTTCATTTTTTGGAAGTAGCATTGCCTATTTATGGCAGGTTGCGACTTCATGTAGCTCTTTGGATCTTGAAGAGGCAAAGTGACATTTTTGGTGTCAACAGATCACTACTTCCTTCAAGGTGATAAACTCAATCCAAGCGTCCGAGGAACTGGTTCCTTACCCGACACTAGACGGACAACCCATATCGGTACATCCCTATCTCCTAGAAGATAAAAGTTGGGAGGTTGTGAAAACAAAGCCCACAGCTCAACAGCGAAGGCATCCTAAGAAACATCTCCTCAAGCTCAAGCGGCAAGAGAAGACCCATCCAAAACAAAAAGTCCAAGAAAAGGCAGAGGCTTCCTCTACCGCTTCACTGGAGGCAACAAAAACGTCCCTTCCAGAGACTTCAAAGGGGGTAAGAAAATTCACTCTCAGTGATTTCATGCCACCTCAATTCAAAGAAGCCACGCAGGAGGCATCATACTCTTGCAATTCGGTAGTTGGATTCTCCATTGATGGATACGAGACCAGCGACACCGATGATGGATTCGAATCCAGCTACACCGAGAGTGGGAGGAATCCCTTGAAACAGGAGAATATCTCTCCGATGAAGAATGGGTTCCTGAGACTCATCTTATGCCAGTAATCTGGTATAACCCCCTACAGTCGCAAGGATCCTGGTCCGATGATGAAGAAGACCAAGAGGCTGTACAAGAAAATGTTGTTGAACCAGCACCCACCATTGCTCCAGTGGAAATCAACTATGTTGAGCCACAAAGAGTTGATGAAGAAGAAGATTTGGATCCCATGCCTGATCTTGAAGAATATGCAAGGATCTTACAGCATCTCGCTCTAAAACAAGAGCAAGACCGCATCAACGAGCCTCCTCGCAATCCAGAGCCGGGAGTCCCTGAAGACCATCAGGTACATCCTCTCTTGACTCCTGAAAATGGAGAAAATTGCTGGATATACGATCCTCTTACATCCGAGGATGAGTCTGACTCCGATCAGGCAACGTCTCATGTTAGAGCTTTTTGTAATGTGATAATTCGGGATTATAGCTCTTCCGAAGCATCGTCTGACGAGATCACTTGAACTCCGGCGATGCCTAGCAATGTATCCTCTGGAGCCACCACATCTCACATCACATTCACAGAGATAAAACCCTCTCAGGTTTCTTCTCCTGAGACTGTGACTTCAAAGCTCACACCCGTCTTGACTGAAGAATCCCCAGCTATTGATGCTTGGGACGATGAATTGGTCAACGAAAAAGAAAGGTTGCTGGATGCTATTTAGGATTTGTTCCCAGAAAATGCTCCCTGCAACACAATCATCGAGGATGGCAACTATGCTGCAGATACATCCTCAGCAAATGAAAACCGACAGCCTCTTGATCCTGAAGACATTCTTCCAAACGAAGACCCTTCTCAAGAAGCTCTCGAAGTTGGTAAAGGCACCCGCTCTGGCCGGGACTACCACAAGAATTACAACCAATCTTCCTTTATATTTGAAAATCCTTCAGGAAAAGATGTTGTAAGTGCCCCTAGTGGCAACAATAATGAACATGCAGGCCCCAAGAAGGCTTTCAAGTATGACTTGATTGAACATTTCAAGCACATACATGCACGTCTGCACATCTTAGATTTATTTCGAATGTCTCCGCGCACTCGTGATAATCTCATTTCAGAATTAAAAAACCTGAATGAGGATGTCGACAAACATGCCCCGTAAGTCCTCCAAATTGAAATGGACTATCGGGTCAAAAACTCAGAAGCTTCCTCAAAGGGAGAAAAGAAGAAAATTGAGGGATCATGTATTGAATGCCTCTCGGTTCAAAAGACAGCCAGTGCAACCATCGCCTTCACAAAGGAAGACCTCTTACTTGGCAAAACAAGGCACAACCGACCCCTGTACTTCACAGGGTACATCAAGGAAATGCCTATGCATAGAGTTCAGATCGACCCAGTTCTGCACTCAACCTCATCTCCACTTCGGCTCTCGAAGAGTTGGGCATCCCACCAAGCAAGCTGAGCCACACATCTGTATCTATCTTTGGATACGATGGGAGTACTCAAAGGCCTATCAGCAAAATCAGGTTCAAGTTGCAAATCAGTGATCTTATCTCTGAGGTCACTGTGTATGCAATAAAAACCCCTTCATGCTACAACATTCTTCTCGGACGCCCCTGGATCTATGAGAATGGTGTTGTCCCTTCAACTCTACATCAATGCATCAAGTTTGTTGGCGACGACGGCATGATACATCGAGTCTTTGCAGACAGAAAACCCTTCAAAGGTAAAGAAGTCCACTTTGCAGACTCACAGATGTATGAAGCTGAGAAAGAAGAAAAGGGGAAGCACACAACACCTTTTGCCGAAAATCTCCAGAAAGATAAAGCAAGGCTCCTCCACAATCACCGGAAGAAAAAAAACCATCCGGTAAATCCGAAGAGAGCATTCAAACTCCCTTCATCATCTCCCTCAAACCTTCGAAGCCTTTTGGCATCACGACTAAAGTGAATAAGGCAAAACAAAAGTCTGGGGCAAATTTGTTGTCTCTTTCTTGTCTATCATGCAAGACACGGATTCGGATTCAAAGCCAGAAGACGACGTATCATCAAGCCAAGCTGACACTCAGCAAGTTCATCCTGCTCTTACTCTAATGGAGACAACTTCTGACTTAGAAGATCCTACGTCAGCTTCCTTCGTTGTTCCAGCAACTTCCGTAAAGGAAAAGCCGATCTTCTTCTATAGATCGGATGCTTCTTCATCAAGCTCCATGCTTGAACCCTTCCAAAATGAAGGTATGCCTCAACTATCCTCATATTGTCTTGTGAGAAGCTATTATGAAGAAAATGCGCTATGACGCTCAAAACCCAGCCGGTTTGGGAGAAGGACATGGTATTCTCACACCATTGGGGCCCGTCTTAACCAAAAGCAAGCTGGAAGATTGGAGACTCTACGGCCATGTAGAAAAGTCTTCACACGGGCTAGGGTATGATCCCGACACTCCTCTGAGACAGTTGACACAAAGGCTTAAAAGTCGACTTACCGACCAAGCCTCAACATATCGTATCCATGAAGACATTGATCTCCCTAGATATCTCTTCGATGAGTCACCTGACAAAGATCCAGGAAGCTCATCCAATTGGTACTATTTCTCTGACAATGAAGAGGAGTTGTCCGATGGCACAGACATGTGGTCTTGTAACCCAGAAGAACCCTCGTCTCTAAAAGAAGTACCCTACTTCGACACGGTTTCAACAGGCAATTGGGATCATCTCATAACAAGCCTTGAGAAAATTGCCAATCAAGAAGACCCATGGAAAGGAACAAAACCTTGGTCTGGAAATGCCCTTGAAACCCCAGAAGTTTTGTAGAGCTGGAAGCCTCCGAAAATATTGTGGAGGAACCACCTTCGAACCTTTCAACAAGAAGATCATGTATCCGGCTGCGATTTCATGGCCTTTCGAAGCCTGGGATATGGACATCATAGGTCCCGTTTCTCCCCCTTCGAGCAAAGGTCATCGCTTCATCTTCACCGCTACGGATTATTTTTCCAAGTGGTCAGAAGCATTTGCGCTTAACGAAATGAAGACCTCATCAGTCCTTCAGTTCCAGCGCCCCAACATCATTTGTCGTTTTGGTATACCCAAAAGATTCATCCATGATAGCGGACCACAATCCCGGGATCATCGATTCTACAGGTTCTGTGACAAATACAAAATCCAAAGCTATCCTTCGACTCCATACAATCCGACAGCAAAAGGATTAGCAGAAGCTTTCAACAAGACACTCTGTAAAATCCTAAAAAAAATGGTCTCTAGTCACAAAAGAGACTGGACTGACAAATGTCTGAAGCTTTGTGGGCCTATCGATCCACCGTTCGAGGACCAACCCATAGCACACCATTCACCTTGGTCTATGGATATGAAGTTGTCGTACCCTTGGAAATACAAATTCCTTCCTTGAGGGTATCCTTGCAAAATGACATGACTCAAGAAAGTAATGTCAAATTGCGACTCCATGAGCTGGACAATCTCGATGAGAGACGGCTCGAAGCTCGACAAAGCATTGAACTTTACCACGCACGCATGGCAGGATCTTTCGACAAAAAGGTCAGGCAATGCGCCTACAAAAAGGGTGACTTGGTTCTTGCGGTAAAAAGACCAATGATCTTCGCTCACAAGTCCAAAGGCAACTTTGAGCCAAAATGGGAGGGACCCTACGTCGTCGACAAGGTTTTCTCCAACGGCGCACACGCACTCCTAAACATGGAGGGTGACAGATGTTTGCTGCCCATCAACGATAAGATCTTAAAGCGGTACTACCCTTGAAGACTTACCCAACTGGGTAAGAGCAATGCCTGTACAGCCAAAACCGGTTTCCAGGTACTCGCTCGCTAAATCCACTCTTTTTAGAATTTTCATATCAAATGTTGAAATTTCTAGAAATTCAAACAATGCTTACTTTCACCGTTTCATTGTTCAAATAAGTCCAAGTTTAGGAACCTTTCCCTAAGTTGACCAAGATTTTCAACCCTTAAACCCAAAATTCATGGTTTGAAACAAAATCCAGATTCAAGGATTTCCAGCCAAGTCCACCCTACATTTTACCGCCTAAATGGTTTTAGGTCAAAACTTATGACCCTCATGTCTTTAAACAAAAAAAAAATGGTTTTTCAAAAACCGCGAGGAAGCGACGCTTAGTCGATACTCGCACAAATTGGAAGCATGCGAACCATGTTCAACATTCCAAAATCGCAGGGAAGCGACATTTCATCGATACTTGCAAAATCCTAAAAAAAAACGTGGAGAAGCAACATTTCAGTCGATATCCACAACCCAAATTTCAAAGGTTTAAAAAAACATAAAATCCGTGGAGACGCAACATTTCAGTTGATATCCACGACCCAAATTTCAATGGTTCGAAAAAAACCAAGAAATCATGGAGATGCAACATTGCAGTTGATATCTATAACCCAAAGGTTCGAGAAAACCACAAATTTCAAAACTTGTGGGGAAACGACAACAAGTCAGTACCCGCAAAATCAAAATTTTTGAAAAGCAAGAAAGCGACATTCCATCAATACTTGCACCCAAATCCGCGAGGATGCGACATTCCATCGATACTCACAACTGAATGAGCAAGGATGCGACATTCCATCGATACTTGCAAGACCATTCAGCAGGGAGGTGACTTTTAGTCGATACTTGCATTTTTTGAAAACCAAACCGGCTATAAATGCCACCAAAACCGGCTATCAATGCCACAAACCAAAAACTTGTCTTTCAAAAAAAAAAAAACGCGGCTATAAATGCCACAAACCGGCTATCAATGACACAAAACAAACCTGCTATCAATGACACAAAACAAACCGGCTATCAATGCCACAAAAATCTGGCTCCCATGCCAAAACAATCATTTGACAAAAGATTTTCACAAAATGACAAGTTTTTTATCAGATCCCATTTAGGAATTGCTTTCATCACAAAAAGATTTAAGTGAGTGTAGGGAAAACAAATAAAAAACAAGAAAAAAAAGAGAGTACCAAAAATACATGCGGTACCAAAAAAAAGAGTGTTCACAAGCACTACAAAAAAAAAGAGTGCCAAAAAATACATGTGGTACCAAAAAAAAAGAAGGATAGTTTTTGCTACAAAAAATCAGGAGCTCAATGAAAAATGGTTCACAGCCAAAACTTGAGCTCCTCAAGCAAACTTTTGGCCTCAGCCGTCAGAGTTTCTAGGGCACGCTTCTTCAGGAACTTGCCATGAGATGCTGGAGTAGGCTGTAATCCTTCTTTCACACCGGGAAGCTTATCCCGAGCAGTTTACCATTGTTTGTCCTCTTGAAACTTCCTTTCAAGAACTAGATCAACATCTGCAACCCGGCAAATCAGAGCACTCTCCCTATCGTGAGCTTCTGTTATAGCAACCCACTTGGCAGCGACTTGTGCTTTTAAATGCTCAAGACGTCTCCTGGCCTCATCGACCTCCCTATCAAGGATGTTAAGGTCATGTGTCAGCCCAATGATAGCTAGCTCTTCTAAGTTCTTCTCTCGGACTAGCTGCTTCCTGCTTTGTGTAGCCTCATTTAGGTCAGACTTAGCCTTATCAGCAGGGTCCAGGAACATATCCTTGAAGAACTGGTTGTCAGCAAAACCAATGGTCTCAAGCCACTTGTCACCCAGTGCAATGATCCTATCAACGATCGCCCTGGCACCTGTGACATCAAGATCAGCCTCTTCGGCATCATCGAGAATCTCCTGCACATGTTGGATCATGCAAAATCCGGCATCCAAGTGTCCAGCAAAGAGAGTCTCAATCCAAGAGCTCAAAACCCGCAGCACCACCTTCTTCACAAAAAAAAAGAGATGGCCCAGCTGAAGATTCGCCCTGCTCTGTCGGTCGGCTGCTCATGTCATGCCCCGTTGAAAGAATAACAAAAGAACTCTTTCCAGTTGGAGCTGCTGGGGAAGGAATCTCAGCACGAGGTACCTCCTCCAACGTGTCAGAATTGGTTGCAAGAGTCTCTACCTCCAGATCAACCGCTGGCATCTCTTGCTCTGGTTCTAAATGAAGCGATGGACTCTCCTCTGTCACTTCAAAACCTGCCAAAGAAGCACAAAAAGGTATGAATATGATCCTATTTGAAAATCATTATCAGGGTTATTACTACAAAATACCTTCTTCGACGACTGGTGGAACACTCTCTTCCTCCATGAACTCATTGGAAGCATCATCAACATTTGCATCCATTGATGGTTCAAAGTCATCGGAATCCTATGGCAAGTCAGCTGACAAGAAAAATGTTAGCAAAACAAGTCACAGACAAAAGAAAAAAAAAAGCAAAAGAAGTCATACTAGTTGGAGATTCTGGAACCACTCCAGAGTCCCTCTTCTTCTGGTGCCGCAACCGGATCCATCACCGCCTCATCGGTTGGAACCTCAGGCATCCCCAAGTCTTCCTCTGCTAAAAAAAAAGAAGCAGCGAGGGGAGAAAGCAAATCAGAACATGGAAAAATCCCATGAAAAGAATTGGAAAGAGAAAAAGGAAGAATCTACCTTCACCGACGATCTCTTCTTCTCGGCTTCTCTTTTCTGGAGGCTCGTCAGCATTCCCTGGCACCTCCTCATTGATAGTAAGAGGAACTTCCAAATCAGGAGAACCTTCATGTTGCCCCTTGCTGCGATGATGCCTCATCTTCCTCTTACTTCTGCGGGCTCGCTTCTTAGAGGAACCTGCCCCACTGTTAGAGTCAGGTTTCCCACTTGACTCCTCACTGGATGGTCTACTATTGCCAGTAGACTCCACGGAAGCTCGCCTCAATGCCGTTTGCATCCAAGCATCAAGCTCAGCTTCCTCCTGTTCTAGCTGCTCTAAAGCCTCATCAGGTATTTCTCGAATAGTTTTAGAACTAATGACGCCCTGGTCACCGAGAAAGCCTATCTTGTGCTTCTCTCCAGAAAGGAAGGCCCAGACTTCCTCTCGCCGGACGCCATCCGACTTTCAAAGGCCTTCTCCAGACGATAGCTTCACATCAAGCTCCTTCTTGGAAAGCCCTCGATATGCTGAAAAGCTCTCCACGAACCACTTTGCCCTTAGCAGACAAACAAAAGTGATTCGGATCCTCATGCGGGCAAACAAAAGTGATTCGGACATGGATTTGCCCTTAGCCAGTCGAATCATGAGAGGATCATCATCCTGTGCAGCACCCAACCGGTGGAAGCTACGACAGTGGTATACATACCACGAATAAAATATATGGGCTGAAAATACCCTATTCATAGGGAGCCCAAGCCGAACCAAAAAAGTAGCAGCATGCAGTTCGGTACACAAGTAGGAGTAAAGAGCTGGCGCCAAAGCAAGCTGCTCTCCAAATGCCATCTGACAAGCCGAAAAAACACAATGCGGCCTGATGTGCGTTCCATCTCCTCCAGCAAAAATAGCCTCACCTAGCCAAAAAGTGAGGTAAACAGCGAGATCTCTCCGTAGTGCAATGTTAGGACATATGGCGTTTGTACTCGCAAAGACATTTCTCAGCTCTTCTTACATAGTCGAAATCTTCTTCGAACCTGGATCCTTAGCCCTGTCTTCTCGGGTCATGCTATCAGAAGGCTCCCCTACTTTCAAAGAAGTTGGGAGATGAAGAGCTAAAACTCTTCCAACTGCTGGATCTTACTTTTGAGCCCTTATTCTCCTTTAAAAAATCATAGAAGGCGACGAGCTGAAAGTACAAAAGCCCGAATTCCACCGACTGCTCCTCAAGGACGCTGTCAATCAGTATGAACTCTTCATAGAGTTTCCCAAGGATAGGCAATCCAGTAATGGTGCTCAGCTCCTTCAAAGAGAAACCAATTTCACCATTCGTCACAACGAAGGTATTGGTTTGTGGAAGGAATGAATCCAACATAGCCATGAAGGCCTCGTCGAAAAAGATCACGGTCTCCCTAAAGGCACGGACCGCATCAAAGATCTCGGCTTCATTCAAAACAGCACAACCAATCAGCAAGACGCGATCAGTCCACGACTTCCACTCGGAGTCAGCACTAAAACGACCACGAAGTCGAAAAGGCTTCGCCCAATTGCTGCCATCACCGCTGAAAATGCCAAGGCCCACCGGTCCCAAATCGACCGACGGATAATCAGAGCCCTGGTAGCCACTGGCCGGCATCAAAATGTCCATGTTAGCAGGCGACTTCTCTGCATATCCAGGAGAACCGCCAACAAAAACCCTAGTCTTGATTACATTTGTCCTTTTCACCCAGCTTAGAGGATCTTCCCTCTTAGTGCACGTGGGAGCAAGGCTCATGATCGAGACAGTGCGATCAAATGTCAACCTGGTAACAATAGTTCTCTCCTCACCATCAGCTGTGTAAGAGAACTGAAAACATCTCCTCTGGTATGTCACGTCGTCAGGGACTGCATCACCAAAGAAGAAGGTAGCCTTGGGCAAAACCCTCTGATTGTCTATCACCCATGGACAAAAACTTACCATGATCTTATAAAATTCCTCTCCCTGGAGAGCGATTAGTCACTGTCTCATCTCATCTTTGTTGAGAGAGTCGCACTCTTCAAGGTTTCTCTCAATATACCGGACCTTCTCCCAAGCCTGCTGAACGGCCGGATTAGAAGATCTAGCAGATCGACGAGGTACGCTTGTAGCAGGCTCTTTGCCCTTGTTCGTTCTGGAGGAACCACCTGCAAAGGTTGAAAAAAAAAGATCAATCATCAAAATGACAGAATTTCGCTAAAAAAATATGGCGAAATCTTGACATGACTCCTGGGCAATTCCAAAAAAAAAGGAAATATCCCGAAAGAAATAGAAAGCTTGAAGATGGGCTCAACATTGCTGTGAGCTCCGAAACACCAAACTTTCGAAACCTCAAAGTCTCCGCAAAATCAGGAAGGGCTCAACATCGCTGCGAGCTCCAAATTCCCACATTTGCAAAAACTTTCAGGTATGCTATCTTATAATGCTACAAATTTAAAAAAAATTGCACGCATGAACATCTTGGTTTGCAAAAAAAAAATGCATTATCATGATGAGCAAAAAAGAAAGAAAGAAACTTTCTCAAAAAAAAAAGGGGAGAAAGAAAAGAACAAAAAAAAAGAAGAAAAGAAGAAGGACTGGCCCACAGGCCGTGGCCCATAGGCCACGTGGCCGTACGGCCAGATCCGTACAGCCCACAAAAGAGAAAAAAAAACGTGCAAAAAATAAAAAGAAAAGAAAGCACGAGAAAAAAAAAGAAAAAATGTGTAAAAAAAAGGGAAAACACGTGAAAAAGGAAAAAGAAAGAAAAGAAAAGAAAGAACTTTTTATCATCCTATTTCCTACTATGGAGTTTTCTTGAAAAAGGGAACTTACTTGAAGCCATTGATGGAGAAGAGGAAGACAGTCTTGAAGAAAAAGAACTCTTGGACTTGGAGCACTCTTGAGATTTTTGCAAAAGAAAGCAATAAGAGCAAGAGATCCAACCTCCTCCTTGCTTTTATAAAAGAGAGCAAACCAAAGAAGGAAAGAAGAAAGAAGTAAGTGTTACTAATTAGTAACCTTACCATAAGAAAGAAATTAGAAAGATTATTTCCCAAAAGAAAGATATCTTGAGGGATTCTCTCCAAAAAAGAAATCAATGAGAGATTTTCTCCCAAAAGACAGGAGATTTGAGATATTCTCTCCCAAAGAAAGATATCTTGAGATATTATGTCCCGAAATAAAGGGAACATGAGAGATTCTCTCCAAGTAAAGATATTCTTAAATATTCTCTATCCAAAGGAGATATTTTTAGATATTCTTTACAAAAATGACACCATATGAGATCTAAGCCATTCCAAAAGCTTTAGGTCCCATGGGTTAGCCCATATGAGCCAGGTTTGACCACCTAGGCACTAAAAAAAAAGTTTGGGCTTTTAGTCAAAAAGAGAAATCCCTCTTACCAAGAGCTTACAAAAATGGTTCAATGCCTCTTTTGAGTTGATTGGACCATACAAAAAAGAATCCCAAGCCCTATGAGCTTCCAAAAATCAAACCATCCGCCTCATATACCAAATTGAGCCAAAATCTTGAAATTGACATTCCACAAAAATCCTAACCAAATCCTGGTCCCCTGACTTGCCACATATAGCTTGTTAGGTCACAAGACCAAAATCAAAAACCAAAACTCGATCCCCTAGCTAGCCACATACAGCCAGCCTGTTAGGTCACAAGATCAAAACCAAAATCGACCCCCCAACAATCCACATACAGCTTATTGGGTCACACGGTCAAAATCAAACCCGACCCCCTAACCTGCCACATACAGCTTGTTAGGTCACAAGGTCACAAGGTCAAAAACAAAAACCCAAATCTACATCCCTGATGTCATCTTCAAAACTTTGCCTCGAGATGGTGCGTGATCCTTTTCACTACCATAAAATTCCCCTGGAAGCTCAAAAGGCTACAATACCAAAATAAAGACTGCTCAAAGACGCTTGGTCAAGTCAGAAGCTCTCCTTCAAAAGTCTCTTTGAGGCACAACGACTACAAAAGTTAAGCAACTCGTCGCTGCACCTCGAGGGGGCATTTGTTGACACCAAAAATGTCACTTTGCTTCTTCAAGATCCAAAAAGCTACATGAAGTCGCAACCTGTCATAAATAGGCTATGCTACTTCCAAAAAATCAAATCTTGTCAGAATCAGACAAAATCTGCAAGAGCCTTCAAGACGGGCAAAAGAGGAGTACACAAGAAGTTTCGGGCCATTTCAAAATCATTTGGCCTAACTTCGCTTCTCCGGCAGCTAAAAAGTAGCTCCCGGCGGCGAAAGCATTGGAGGTACCAAAACTTCGATCAGAGCCTGTGGATGGTATCAAAAGACATCCAAAAGGCTCCATGTCAAGTTCCAAGTCAAACCGACAACGTTTGACCCTCCATCAACCCTCAAACAACTAAATCAAGCCTCTCGGGGCGAGAACCACCGAGGCCATCACTCATCAAAAAGAGCACATGGACGGCTTCAAAATGCTTACAAAGGGCTACACTTCAAGTTTCAGGTCATTTCGACAACATTTGACCATACTTTGACGCTCGGAAGCCAAATCAGGCCTCTCGGCGGCGAAGCTCCCCGGGACCATGGATTCCAAGACAGAGCCTATGGATCATCTCAAAATGACTCCAATATGTCCCTTGTCAAATTTTAAGTCAATCGGACATCGGTTGACCGCACATCAAGCTGCGACGTCTTCATCGCGACAAAGACAAGTCTACTGGCAATAGGACCCCAAACGGCTTCAAAACTCAAGAAAAAGCCTATGGTTGGTCTTATTTATTGCTTAGGAGGCTTCACCCTGAATTTCAGGTTATTCCAACATCGTTTGACGGAAAATCGGCAGCTCTACGCGACAAAGTCTTCGGCTTTCCAAGAAAATTGGAGACTTTGCACTCCAAAATGTAAGGATTCTCGTCAAGTTTTCTATAGGGAAATCAGGCCAATAAATGATAAAAAAATGTCAAAGAAAAAATACAGAAGAAAAAAGAATCAAAAAACATAAAAAATGGCCGCAAAACGGGATAAAAAAGGGGACATCCCCCCCAGGGTCGCAGACCCTTGCGACCCTGGCCCAGGGTTGCTGGCCCCTGCGACCGTGGCCCATGGTCGCCGGCGACTATGGAGCCCTGATTCGCCAGGTTCGCCCCAGAAAGCCCGTTTTTCGACGTTTTTCCGCAATTCGAAGCTTCCGACTCTTGGGATTTTCCAAAATTCATACTTTTTAGGTGCCAAATCCTTTGACATCCGTCAAAATCACAGGTCAATCATCAAGAGTATCAAAATCAACATTG
The DNA here is from genome assembly GCA_012931725.1 of Litsea cubeba. Lineage (NCBI taxonomy): Eukaryota > Viridiplantae > Streptophyta > Magnoliopsida > Laurales > Lauraceae > Litsea > Litsea cubeba. The sequence continues at coordinate 80,824,739 of CM022944.1, forward strand.
ATCGCCAATCGGTCAACCAAAAAGTGTGCTTTCTACCCGACCGATTGAGAAATCGACAGGACAGATGGCACCGGCCCGCTGTTGGCAACCAATACCTGAAGTTACATGGTCATCCAATGTCGGTCTACATAAAGATCCATCGATGATCATCGCCAGAAGATTCCCAAAAGACGCGGCACGACCCGCGACTCTTCAACTGCTCGGCGACCACTTAATGCGATTAACTGGCTAGCTTTATTGCAGTCATTAATTCATTTCTTTGGATGGCCCAATCAGAAGCAAGCAAATGGGAGTTACAAGTCAATTGATTCATGGCATTTTACCCATGAAACTCCTCCCATCATGGTGATTAAAGGCGATTAAATGCCCTCAATCTCCACCGGCCAATCAGAAGCCAAGAAAAAGGAGTTACGAAATAAAGGAATTAAACCTTGTAACTCCTCCCATTATGCGGCTTAATGACAATAAAAGCCCATAAACCCTCCTAAATGGCTACCAAGAGCCTATAAATAGGAGAGCACTCCAAAGAAATCCATATCGGAAAAATCAACACAGATCTCAGATCAGAAAAAAGCATAGAAAATCCAGAGAAAGAAAGAGAGAAAACTCTGCGAAAGTTCTGTACCAGCCACTACTACAAGGTGACAAAAGTCTCTTGGGGGGTACCCCCCCCCCAAGGTCCTTGCCTTCTCCTTCTGCCTCCAATGGTCTAGACGTGGCTTTTCAGCCTGTGTACTTAGCTTTTTATTGGATATAGGACCTCCTTTTGGTCTTTGTCCTCTAAAAACCCGAGGTTATAGCCAAGCCAAGCGAATCAAGAGCTTCCTCTGTTCTCATCTGTATGGATGACGGCGAAGTCTACATATGGCTTGTGACCGTCAATCTGAACGAGTCCCCCACAATCTCCTGAGAAGTTAGATCCTTGTTTTCTTGCTTTTCATTGTAGTTCGTATTTTTCCAAAAGAGACAAAAATCACAACTCTTGTCTTTCATTATTGATAAGAATTGTAAATCGGCTATAAACGCCGAAAATCGGCTATAAATGTCCAAGAAATCGCCTTTCACGGCAAATCAAGAAAATGTCTCTTTTCTTAAATATATGTGCAATGGAAAACTTGAAAGAAGTTGATTTTCTTTTTACTTGCGAAGGTCGATCTCTGGATCACCACTTACAATTCTAAGTAAAAAATAGAAAATCTGGCACACCCACACAAAAAAATGTTGATACCCGCTTCTGTCCCTCGTGCGCGAAAGGGTCGTACCCAACAGACTCCCACATCCACCAACCTCGGTAGCAGCGAGCAATGAACGCTCGGTCCATCACTCATAATCGATGCCTTCTTTCTAAGTATATCATTTCGTAACAAGTTTGGCCTTAAAGGTCTCCACTCTTCCATCCGGTCCTCTTTTTCTCTTGCATACCCACTTGCACCCAATAGGTTTAATATTGGCAGGCAAGTCCACAAGTGTCCAGACCTGATTGGAGTACATAGACTCCATCTCAGCTTTCATAGCTTCCTGCCAATGTCCCGAGTCTATGTCATTGATTGCTTCATCATAGTTACAGGGATCTTGTTCTTGCTCTTCTGGGATAGCCTCGTAAGACTCCTAAAAGCGAGAACCTCACAGGAGGCCTGATAATTCTCCCACTATGACGAGGCACTAGTGTAACTACTGGGTCAGGTGTGGGTTGGTTCTCTTTAAGTTCGGTCACATTTGGATTTGGAATTGATCATTCTTGAATTTCTTCCAAGATAACCTAGAGATTTCTGGTCAATCATATAATCTTCCTCCAGAAAAACCGCATTGGTGCTGACAAGAACTTTCTGCTCTATGGGATTATAGAATAACCAACCTTTAGTTCCTTTGGGATATCCTATAAAAGTGCATACTTCCGACTTCGATTCCAACTTATCCGTCTTAACCTTCAGCACGTGTGCCGCACAACCCCAAATGTGTAAATGTTGTAGACTAGGCTTTCGCCAGGACCACAACTCCCGGGGAGTCTTAGGTATAGACTTAGATGGTATGAGGTTTAGTATGTACATAGCAGTGTCCAAGGCAAAACCCTAAAAGAATATAGGTAATCCTGAGAAACTCATCATAGACCTGATCATATCTAAAAGAGTTTGGTTCCTTCTTTCTGCTACTCCATTCTGCTGAGGCATTCCAGTAGCAGACAACTGGGATAGAATCCCATTCTCTGATAAGTATCCCATAAAGTCAACAGAGAGATATTCTCCTCCTCGATCTGATCGAAGAGTCTTGATACATTTACCTAATTGCTTTTCCGCTTCCACTCGAAACTCTTTGAACTTTTCAAAAGCCTCGAACTTGTGGTGCATAAGGTATATGTATCCATATCTTGAGTAATCATCGGTGAAAGTGGTGAAGTACTCATATCCCTTTCTTGCTCTTACATTTATGGGTCCACACACATCAGTATGTACTAATCCAATAAATCTTTTGCCTTATTGTCCTTGGATGAAAATGGTCTTTTGGTTATTTTTCCTTCCAGACAGGACTCGCAAACAGGTTCTACCACTAATGAAGGCAAGATACCATCTTTCACTAGCCTGTAAATCCTGTTTAGGTTTATATGACCTAGCCTCAGGTGCCAAAGTTTTGTTGGATTAGATGAAGGTGACTTCCTCTTTAATGATGGTCTATTAATTATTTCGGTATTATGTATCTCATACATTGTGGGAGTTAACAAATAAAGCCCATTGATTACCTTGCCAGGACATATAAAAGTACCATTCCTCTTTATGACAACTTCAGTACCAAAAGTAATAAAATAACTTTTATTCACCAAACTAGAAACTAAAATTAAATTCCATCTTAAAGACGGTACATAAAGAGTATCTGACAAAATCAATTTATTATTTGAAAATACAAAAATAATAACTCCCACTGAAACCGCTCCTGCCTTAGCATCAAATCCTAGGTTGATAATGATTTCCCCATCACTTAGCCTCCTGGTTTCCCTGAACCCCTGCTATGAGTTACATATGTGATTAGTTGCATTGGAGTCAACACACCAGGATTCTGAAATACCAATTGCAAAACTAACTTCAGAAACAAGTGACTCAATCATACCTGGAGTCTTTTTCTTAGGCAGATAATCAGGACAATTCCTCTTCCAATGCCCTGTCATACCACAGTCGAAACACTTTCCTTTTGTACCTGCACCCTTAGCCTTTGCCACACCACCAGTAGCACCATTTTCCGCTTTAGGACCCTTGGGAACTGATTTCTTCTTGCCTTTCCGGCCTTTGCCTTTCGGCTTGGACATGGCATTTGACTTTTCTGTCATTAGGACAGTTGGCTTTTTCATAATTCCTTCAGCTGCTACCAGCTGGCTAGACAGCTCAGCTAGTGTCAGATTAATTTTGTTCATATTATAATTGACCTTAAAATTGTTGAATGAGATGAGATTTTTTGGAAATTTCTAATTCTTTGAATTTATTTCCACTCTTTCTATTTCAAGAAAAAAATAAAAAAATTAGATTTCTCATTTTAGATTCAAAATTGAGAAACTTTGATCCTTTCCTTTTCGGGCACTGGTGCCTGCAGAAATGTTGAGCCTGTGATGAATCGGGGATTCAGCCATCGTTTCTCTTCGATGAGTCTGTTCGGGATTTCAAAAAAAAATTCAAAAAAAATCAGATTTCTCATTTTGGATTCAAAATTGAGAAACTTTGATCCTTTCTTTTTCGGGCACCGGTGCTTCCAGAAATGTTGAGCCCGTGACGAATCGGGGATTGGGCCATCGTTTCTCTTCGATGAGTCCGTTCGAGATTTCAAAAAAAAAATTCAAAAAATCAGATTTCTCATTTTAGATTCAAAATTGAGAAACTTTGATCCTTTCCTTTTCGGGCACCAGTGCTTGTGAAAATGTTGAGCCTGTGATGAATCGGGGATTGGGTCATCGTTTCTCTTCAATGAGTCTGTTCGGGATTAAAAAAAACAAACAAATAAATAAAATGAAATAAAATAAATCAGATTTCTCATTTTAGATTCAAAATTGAGAAACTTTGATCCTCTCCCTTCTGGTTACTGGCGCTAGCGAAAATCGCTGAGACCCTATTAGGATCGGGGATTGGGCCATTGTTTCTCTTCGATGAGTCTATTTGGGATCTGAAAAAAAAAGACATAGACCACTAAGGTTAAACCAACTGCATTCTTTGATCACGGTTTGTCACGCGGAAGACCTTAATCCAGGGTCGTGGTGCGACGAGCCAGAAAATTCTGCTCGTACACGCTTGTTTCCCACAGGTTTCCGCAGTAGGGATCCTCGAAATTCGATCCATCAATGAATAATAATTACATTCACATGAATAAGTCACGCGGAAGCATTGTAGCAAACATGAAAAGTCATAACACATTTCTATGATGAGAACGGTCAAGACTAGTATCAAAATGAGAAACATTCCATAGATAGGCCCCAAAGTTAGTTTCAAGTTTAATACAAAAGTCAAGTTAGTCAATAATTATAATTTCCCAAAAATAAGCCAACAATGGCTACGATCAAGTTCCCAAAATAAAATCAACCCCAAAATGTGATCGAAGCTCTAAAGTCAACCCGACGTCTAAGTGACATCATCAGGCTGCCACTCGCGTTCCATAAGAACTACTGGGTCCGCCTCGAAGTGTGCCTCAAGGGCAAGGGGCTCAATATCTGGCACCAAACAAAAAGGGTTAGACACAACGGTTTGGCAAGCAAATATAACATATAAGGATGATAAAAAGAGTAAAACATTGAATAAATGAGCACTACGATTAAAATCCTGAATAATAAAAACGACAAGATAAAGGATCAACTTCTTAAATGTTAACAAATCCAAGACCATAATAAGTTGAAATAAGCAAGAACCGTAAAATAAAACATCACACGAATAAAACATTGGCAAACCACCTATAGCTATATTCTCCTGTCACCGAAGTAACAAGAGTAGACAGAAACCATAGCCACTAATCGTGGACCGAAACGAGCAAGGTCGTTATCAAACAGAACCGTAGCCACTACGCGTGGGATCAGAAACAAAACCGTTGCCATGGTCGGTACAGACAGAATCCAAGCTGCAGCTGACAGATAATTTAAAGATTCCAAGCCGGGTGATCAACCCGATAAGGTAACCTAAGCTTAGTGGTGCCATTAGAGTAAAAAATTCGGAACCTCGAAATGATACAAATCCGTTAATAAAGATATATTTCTAAAATCGATAAGAAAACTTCTCCGAACGAATACATATCCAACATACTGACAAATCCGAGCAAAATAAGATGAGTAGTCTTATCAATGTTCATAAATGTGGCAAAACACTTAAAACATTCAAATTGATTTATAAACGGACTCGAACAAAACTTTCTAACATGGAATGAATTTAGTGTATAATGGTTCATTGGTTTACCATGGGTTGTCTTGATGCACACTTAGTCCCCTAATGTCAATCTTTAATAAAAAATTTGGTGCCACTGAAGATCTCTGACAATTAAGGGAATAAAGTGTACATTAGGACTTTAATAATCTTCCCCGATAATAAGTTTATTAATAATTCCATTACTTTTCCCATCCCAATTGCATAATTTGAATCAATTCAAATCATCATACTAATTCCGGACTTTTAAGCATTAATAGGGTCTAAATGGGCTTCAAATTACATAGGAGGAATGGTCTGAAATAGGCCTAGAAAGTGGGTTGGAAACAGCCCAAAGAAGAGCCCCAAAAACAGGCCCAGATCTTGGCTGGGCTCGCTCGAGCGACCCAAGGTCCGCTCGAGCGGACCCAATGGGCGCTCGAGCGGGCTAGCTTCTGGCTCGCCCATGATAGGCAGAGCCTGGTCCGCTCGAGCGACCCATGGGCTCGGTCGAGCGGACTGGGCTCTGCCCCAGTCCGTTTCAAGTGCAGATTTGCACTTTTTTCTTCCTTTTCTTGATTTTCTTTCCCTCCATCCTTTTCCGTATGAATTTCATAAAGATTTGGGCCCCTCCTAGCCTTCTCAACTCCATTAAAATCATCCATACATAATTCATTCCATGTCTATCAAACAAATCAAATGTGAACTTAATTTTCTCCATTCACCGAACACCAAATCTTGACATAAAAAGAGCTGATTTCCAAGATGACCAAATTGAAAAACAAATTTCCAATTTATATCAAGACAATAACACAAGTGAAATCAAACATAAACATTACTCCATCTTTCGAAGGTAAATCTATGAATCATAAAGAGATTAGAACATAGAAAGAAAATGCCATGAAATGAAACTTATTAAATAGAATCATCATATTAATTGAAGTATCCACTTGCCTCAAGCCAAGATGAGAGATGAAGTACTCCCCACACTACTCTCTAGGTCCTCTAGCGCCAAATCTACAAAAACCCCCAAAATCCATGGAAAAAGCCCTAAAAATATCAATCCATGAATCCCGTATGAAAACCTTTTGCATGTTTGAGAAAGAAGTACCAAACGACATGGAAAATAAGAATCTCGAAGGAAGAAAACCATATCTAACCTCTAATGGCTCGAACCAAGAAGAAGGGCTTGAAATGGAGCTTTATCCTTGTTCAAAATCCTTAAAAAGAGTTTATTTAAAGAGCTTGAGAGGAGAAGAAAAGCTCTAGGAGATCAAATCTTTAAGAAATCTCCAAGAAATGGATGTTCTAGAGGAGAGAGAAAGTGATGGGAGAGGGGAAAATCCTTGGCTCAAAGAGTTGCAGGAAAAGATAGAATGAAGGGAAGAAGGGAACTATTCTTTTTATGAGATGGGTTTGAGGGTCCCAATCTTCATAGAGCTGAAAATTGTATTTGTGGGTCCCGAATGGAAACGACGAAGAAGACAAAATCGATCAACGAAATATCTACTCTCCAAAAAGTATATTTTTGTCAATTTCTGAAATTTTTGAAATTTGGGTACAGATTTTATGTGAAAGGTCAATTTTGCCCTTTTTCTCGAAAAACGCGACTGATGATCATTAAATCAAAATGGTCAAAACATGAAAGTTGATAATATAAATGAAATGAGTCAAAATAAATAAAAATTGGTATTTTACAAAAATCAAGGTTAAACCCCCAAGGTTCACACACAACACACGGGCGCCCCGGCCCGCGTCAAGCCTAAGTCAATGACTCTCGAAAATTTCCAAAGCTATTCAAACATTCTAATCTAGCTTAGAAATTTTTTTAAGCTAATCGTCCACTAACCCTACTTATCAACTAATCACTGTTAAAACATAATTAAATATACCGAACCTGGGTAGGGGTCTGACACGGTTGATTCAAGAAAAGCCTTGTCCAGATTGTGGAGACAGCTTGACTGTTCTAGGCAAGGGTCCTCCAAACGGGTTCATTAAGTAATCCTACCCTTACCTGGGGGCAATTCCATCAATTGAGATTTCATAAGATCGGGTTAGGAGGCCTATGTGTACTATCTCGTCTTTTAAATAAAAAATTTTAAAATAATAAATAAAAAATAAAAAAGATTTTTCTAAAAAAATCTAAAAAAAATAAATTAATTAATTAAAAAAATTTCGAAAAATATCTTAAAAAAAATATTTTTAAAAAAAATCTTAAAAAAAAAACTTATGTCATTTTAGGATTCAGATCGGAGAAATGTTGGTCTCCTCCCTTCTGAGCACTGGCGCTCGCGGAAATCGTTGAGCCCGTGTTCAGATTGGAATGCCTTTTGCTCTCTTTGATGAACCTGATCTTGACCTTTCAAAAAAAAAAATTCGTCATCTTTGGATTCAGATCTGAAAAATAATGGTTCCTTCTCTTCTGGGTACTGGCGCTCACGGAAATCGTTGAGCCCGTATTTGGATCGGAGTACGATCTGATCTCTTTGATGAATCCAATCTTGACCTTTCAAAACAGAGAATCTCATCTCATTGATGCGGTCTTCAAACATTTGTGTCTAGCGGTACTAGTACGCCCTTTCAGGGTCTACTATATTCGCGACCGGCACATTTGTAACTCCAACCTTATATTTTTCTTTCCTCGAGGCTTCTCGATAAGTCGAGTTTAGGTTCACAATTGCTTCTAGCAGTCATTGGAACGCTCATTCTGGGCTCACCATACCTACGATCAGAACAATTGTACCCTCTATGGCTTTTTGCCTGTTTCACGTTACTTGGGTCATGCCCCTCTAGTGATCTGAAAAGACAAAACCATAGAACTTCCCATTTATGATCATTATATTCTTGTGATTACTAATGGATGTGGTCTTGTTTCAGAAATTTTTTGAAAACTAACAATGGCAGCTTCGCTAACCAATACTTTCGATGAGAACAAGCACCAGCTCATGCTTCAACAGAAGCAAAACATGCGCACTTACAAGCGCCCCATCAGCGGCCGAAGCATCAACTCCCTCGGCAACTCTCTGAACTCTGGGTCAACCTCGACTCCCCGGACTATCGTCTTTGGGACGTTGGGACCATTCCCACTTCCCGAGGAACAAACTGCTCCTTCCAAGAAGCAGAAGCTCGTCTCTCAACGTGTGATTACCATGACACCAAGGGCAAGCACCAAAAAGCCCGAAGCCCATGGCACCCCCACGAAGCCTCGACCCACAAACGACCAGGTCTATCCCAAGACTTGGTCCCCAAGACCTTCACCAAAACAAAGAAGGTCCCAAACATCCACCAAGCCAGCATACCTGGCCCCACTCAAGGAGAACCAGTTCTACCCTCTTGCTTACATGAAAGAGGAGAGACCCATCTCCAACCTGACTCCCAAGTCAACCCAGTATGAGCCGGCTTATTCTTACAAGCCCAAAATCAAGTCATGCATCACAAGGCCTCCGCAAGCACCTGCCAAGGCCTACAATCCTTCGGTTCGACCCTTCATATCTACAGTGGCCGAACTCGAAAAATTTAAAGCTTCGCCACAATAGGCGAAGGATCGGGTCCGCATCCTGTCCTTGCCCAGCTACAAAGAAGACAGTCTTGGCTGCTGCGCCCGAGGGAGCACATCCTTTATTGTCAAAGCCCAACCAGAGCTGACAGAAGCTCAAATTGCTCATCATATACGCCGCAGCGCGTCGTATCGATAAAAGAGACTAGAGAAGCAAAGGACCCAGCCTCCTACACTTCAAGTCTCTCCCAAATGGGTAAAAAAAGAAAGGCCCAACCAAATTATTGCTATCCATATGGTTGGAAAAACCAGAAGACGCCAAAAGTGAACAACAAAAATCCATGTCCGACGTCCGGTGACCCGCAATGTCTCCAGGACAAGAAGATATTCAGAAGAATCCCCTGCTCCTTCAAGCAAAGGACGACAGAGTGATCCTTCCTCAAGCTCTTCATAAAAAAGAATGAGCTCCAGCTCAGTCACCAGGACAGTTTCTTCGTTCGAATCCCGATGGATGAACGTCCTGGCTACAAATTCTGAGCCACCACCTCGCAATCCACCTCAAGATGATTCGCTCGCATGCATCCAGCAGTTGGAACAAGGCCAACAGAGGACTGCAACTCTGATGGAAAACCTTCTCCTCGCCTTCCAAAATCAGGCGAACAATGAACCTCCTCCGAATCATCAAGTTGCTGAGGTAAATGGAGAAGAAAATGAGTCACGCGCCTTTACAAAAAAAGAACGTGGATAGTATCCTCGCAAAAGCAAAAGAAGAGGATATACTCAAGGAGCATGGGATCAAGCCTCCATACCCCTTATGGATGGACTCGGTCCCGTTCCCCACAAAATTCAAGCATCCTACTCTCCAAACATATATGCGGAAAGGATCAGCCAGACAGCATGTCATCCACTTCAAGATCTTGACAGGAGCTATCGCAGATTAAGATGCACTCAAGATCCGCGTCTTTGTAAGTACCCTAAAAGGTACGGCCTTTGATTGGTACTCCACTTTGCCGGAGGACTCCATCCAAAATCGGGCCATGCTAGAGACACGCTTCCTGACTCACTTCAAAGGTGAGGATCATCCCGCTACTATGGCTCAGCTGTGCAGCCTAAAACAGGGGGAGAATGAGTCAACATATGACTTCATTCACAAGTGGAAAGCAATGGCATACAAATGCTCTGATGTACTGCCACAAGCGTCGCTAGTCGACATCTGCCGAAACAACAGAGAGCTAGAATCCACTCAATGATCATCGGCAACAATTCAAAGAACTTGGGAGAACTCCTAGAAGCTTCCATGGAAGCTGAAACGGTGATTAAAGACCTCAACAGTCAGAAATCATCAAGGAAAGAGCCAACCGCCATTGCAACCTCTAAAACAAAGAAAAAAAAGGTCCTCAATGTGCAAACCAAGTCGGCTCCTCAGCCACCAAAGAAAGCTGAAAACAAAGCTGTAGGTAAAAGACCTGAACTCTCAGATGCCTTCAAAGAGCGAGTAGAAAAGAAATACCCGTTCAATGAAGATGTTGATGAAATCTTTAGGGCCCTCGTGGCAAATGGCAAGCTCACCTTGCCTGAACCGAAAAGACCGGGAGATGTTGGCAAAACCAACGATCCTCGGTACTGTCCATACCACCAGATGATCTCGCATCCTCTCAATTAATGCTTCGTTGTGAGAGAGAAAATAAACGAGATGTGGAAAAACGGAGTCATCACCTTTGACAAAAACTATGGGTTTGCCTCCATCAACATGGTGTCATGTGGACAAACATATAAATCACCACAGAAGAAGATCACTACTTCCTTCAAGGTGATAAACACAATCCAAGCGTCTGAGGAACTGGTTCCTTACCCGACACCAGACGGACAACCCATATGGGTACATCCCGAACTCCTGGAAGATGAAAATTGGGAGGTCGTGAAAACAAAGCCTACAGTTCAACAGCGAAGGCAGGCTAGGAAACATCTCCTCAAGCTCAAACGGCAAAAGACCCAGCAAAAACAAGAAGTCCAAGAAAAGGCAGAGGCCTCCTCTACCGCTTCACTAGAGGCAACAAAAACGTCCCTTCCAAAGACTTCAAAAGGGGTAAGAAAATTCACTCTCAGTGATTTCATGCCACGTCAATTCAAAGAAGCCACGTAGGGGGCATCATACTCTTGCAATTCGGTAGTTGGATTCTCCATTGATGGATATGAGTACAGCGACACCGATGATGGATTCGAATCCAACTACACCGACGAGTGGGAGGAATCCCTTGAAATAGGAGAATATCTCTCCGATGAAGAATGGGTTCCTGAAACTCACCTTATGCCAGTAATCTGGTATAACCCCTTACAGCCACAAGGATCCTGGTCTGATGATGAAGAAGAACAAGAGGCTGTACAAGAAAATGCTGTTGAACCAGCACCCGTCATTGCTCCAGTGGAACTCAACCATGTTGAACCACAAAAAGCAAACGAAGAAGAAGATTTGGCTCCCATGCTTGATCTTGAAGAATATGCGAGGATCTTGCAGCATCTCGCTCTAGAGCAAGAGCGAGACCACATCAACGAGCCTGCTCGCAATCCAGAGCCCGAAGTCCCTGAAGACAATCAGGTACATCCTCCCTTAACTCCTGAAAATGGAGAAAATTGCTAGATAGACGATCATCTTACATCTGAGGATGAGTCTGACTCCGAACAGGCAACGTCTCCTATCAGAGCTTCCTGTAATGTGATAATTTGGGATTATAGCTCTTCGGAAGCATCGTCTGATGAGATCACCTATACTCCGGCAACGCCTAGCAATGTATCCTCTGGAGCCACCTTATCTCATGTGACTTTCACTGAGATGACACCCTCTCAGGTTTTTTCTCCTGAGACTGTGACTTCAGAGCTCACACCCTTCCTGACTGAAGAATCCTCAACTATTGATGCTTGGGACAATGAATTAGTCAACGAAGAAGAAAGGTTACTGGATGTTATTCAGGACTTGTTCCCAAAAAATGCTCCATGCAAGACAATCGCTGAGGATGGCAACTCTGCTGCAGATACATCCTCAGCAAATGAAAAATGACAGCCTCTTGATCCTGAAGACAATCTTCCAAATGAAGACCCGTCTCAAGAAGCTCTCGAAGTTGGTAGAGGCACTCGCTCTGGCCGGGACTACCACAAAAATTACAACCAATCTTCCTTTACATATGTAAATCCTTCAGGAAAAGATGTTGTAAGCGCCCCTAGTGGCAACAATGATGAACATGCAGGCCCCAAGGAGGCTTTCAAGTATGACTTGATTGAACACTTCATGCACATACCTGCACGTCTGCACATCCTAGATTTATTGCAATGTCTCTAACACTCGTGATAATCTCATTTCAGAATTACAAAAGCTGAATGAGGATCTCGACAAACATGCCCCACAAGTCCTCCAAATTGAAATGGACTACCGGGTCAAAAACTCAGAAGCTTCCTCAAATGGAGAAAAGAAGAAAACTGAGGGATCATGCATCGAATGCCTCTCGGTTCAAAACGCAGCCAGTGCAACCATCGCCTTCACTAAGGAAGACCTCCTACTCGGCAAAATAAGGCACAACTGACCCCTGTACTTCACAGGGTATATCAAGGAAATGCCTATGCACAGAGTTCAGATCGACCCAGGTTCTGCACTCAACCTCATCTCCACTTCAGCTCTCGAAGAGTAGGGCATCCCACCCAGCAAGCTGAGCCACACATCTGTATCTATCTTTGGATACGATGGGAGTACTCAAAGGCCTATCGGCAAAATCAGGTTCAAGTTGCAAATCAATGATCTTATCTCCGAGGTCACTGTGTATGCAATAAAAACCCTTTCATGCTACAACATCCTTTTCGGACGCCCCTGGATCCATGAGAATGGTGTTGTCCCTTCAACTTTACATCAATGCATCAAGTTTGTTGGCGACGACGGCATGATACATCGAGTCTTTGCAGATAGAAAACCCTTGAAAGGTAAAGAAGTCCACCTTGCAGACTCACAGATGTATGAAGGTGAGAAAGAAGAAGAGGACACAACACCCTTTGCCGAAAATCTCCAGAAAGATAAAGGCAAGGCTCCTCAACAATCATCGGAAGAAAACAAACCATCTGATAATTCCGAAGAGAGTGTTCAAACTCCCTTCATCATCTCCCTCAAACCTTCAAAGCCTTTGGTCATCACGACTAAAGTGAAGAAGGCAAAACAAAAGCCTGGGGGCAAATTTGTTCTCTTTCGTGTCTATCATGCAAGACACGGATTTGGATTCGGAGTCAGAAGATGACACATCGTCAAGCCAAGCTGACACTCAGCAAGTTCAGCCTGCTCTTACTCCAATGGAGACACCTTTTGACATACAAGATCCTACGTCAGCTTCCTTCGTTGTTCCAGCAACTTCAGCAAAGGAAAAGTCGATCTTCTTCCATAGATCGGATGCTTCTTCATCAAACTCCATGCTTGAACCTTTCCAAAGTGAAGGTATGCCTCAACTATCCTTATATAGTCCTGTGGCATAAGCTATTATGAAGAAAATGGGCTATGATGATCAAAACCCAAACGGTTTGGGAGAAGGATGCGGTATTCTCACGCCATTGGGGCCCGCCTTGACCAAAAGCTAGCTGGAAGATTGGAGACTCTACGACCATGTAGAAAAGTCTTCACACGGGTTAAGGTATGATCCCGACACTCCTCTGAGACAGTTGACACAAAGGCTTAAAAGTCGACTTACCGACCATGCCTCAACATCTCGTATCCATGAAGACATCGATCTCCCTGGATATCTCTTCGATGAGTCACCTGACAAAGATCCAGGAAGCTCATCCAATTGGTACGATTTCTCTGACAATGAAGAGGAATTGTCTGATGGCACAGACGTGTGGTCTTCTGACCCAAAAGAACCTTCGTCTCCAAAAGAAGTACCTTATTTCGACCCGATTTCAACAGGTGATTGGGATCATCTCATTGCAAGCCTTGAGAAAATTGTTGTTCAAGAAGACCCGTGGAAAGGAACAAAACCTTGGTCTGGAAATGTCCTTGAAACCCCGGAAGGTTTCGTAGAGCTGGAAGCCTCCAAAAATATTGTGGAGGAACCACCTTCAAACCTTCCAACAGAAGATCCTGTTCAAAAGATAGACTTGGGAACACTAGATAACCCACGTCCTGTATTCATAAGCAAGAAAATAAAGGATGACGAGTTACCCGAGTATATCGCCTTTCTTCGTGAGTTCGTTGATTGCTTTGCATGGTCTTATGCTGAAATGCTTGGTTTAGACCCCAAAATAACAGTCCACAAACTCAATCTTCAAGAAGACATCATGCCTGTCAAGCTGGGCCAAAGAAGATTCCGTCCAGATGTAATGGATAAAATTGAACAAGAAGTTCAAAAACTCAAAAGCGTCGGCTTCATCCGTGAGGAATAACATCTTGAATGGTTGGCCAACATTGTCCCCGTGACAAAGAAAAACGGGCAAATCAGGGTCTGTATTGACTATAGAGACCTGAATGGCCCATGCCCTAAAGATGAATTTCCGATCCCCATACCAGAAGTAATGATTGATAATACCTGTGGATTCGAGCGAATGACATTCATGGATGGTTTCTCTGGCTACAATCAGATAAAGATGCATCTTGAAGATGAAAAACATACATCCTTTCGGACCCCTTTTGGCGTGTATTGCTACACTGTCATCCCATTTGGTCTGAAAAATGCTGGTGCCACATATCAGAGGGCTATGATGAAAATATTCCAAGATATGCATCACAAGACGGTGGAATGTTACGTTGATGACCTCGCCGTCAAAAGCAAAAGAAAAGAAGATCATCTCAAAGACCTTCGAGAAGTCTTCCTCCGGCTTCGCAAACACAAACTGTGAATGAATCCTCTGAAGTGCTTCTTCGGCGTCTCACTGGGTAAGTTCCTTGGATTCTTAGTTCGGAAAGCTGGAATAGAGCTTGACCCCATAAAAGTCAAAGCCATTCTAGAAATGCCCCCTCAAAGAACCTTGAGAGAACTCAAAGGGCTTCAAGGGAGATTGGCCTACATCAGACGGTTCATCTCCAATCTTTCGGGGAAATGCCGTCCATTCTCCTGGCTGATGAAAAAAGGTGTAAACTTTGTCTGGGATGCTGACTATGAGGCTGCGTTTCAAGATATCAAGTCATACCTGACCAAACCTCTAGTGTTAGCTGCTCCTACAACTGGAAAACCATTCATCTTGTACACAAGAGCCCTTGATCACTCTCCGGGCGCTCTGCTTGCACAAGAAAATGATGAAAGGAAAGAAGCGGCTCTATATTACCTCAGCTGCATGCTAGTAGGTGCAGAGCATCGCAACTCTCCAGTCGAAAAAGAATGACTTGCAGTGATGTTCACCGTACAAAAGCTACGTCACTACTTGCCTTCCAACACAGTCTACCTGGTCTCGAGGATCAACCTCTTGAAGGTCCTCGTCACAAATGCAGGTTCTCTCAATGCCCGACTGGCAAAATGGTCCATCCTTCTGTCACAATTTGATATTAGGTACGTACCACAAAAGGCAATTAAAGGGCAAGCTCTAGCGGACTTTCTTGCAGAGCATCCATTGCCTAAAGATTCTCCACTCAGAGATGATCTCCCGACGAACCAGTCTACAATGTGGAGGCTTTCTCACAAAATGCCTCCTGGGACATGTACTTTGACGGTGCAACCATGACAAATGAAAAAAGTTAGCTGATCTCGGGAGTTGGCATCCTCTTTGTTAGCCCCGACAAATACATGATTCCACACGCTTTCTCACTATTGGAACCATGCACAAACAATGCAGCTGAATAGCAAGCTCTGTGTAAGACCCCAACCCCCAATTTTTGGATTTAGTGTTACTTTTATTGTGGTTTTGCTTTTTGAGTAAGATTAGTAGTGGGTTTGACTTGACTTTTGAATTTGATAGATTTTTCGTAACTTTGGAGATTTTAAGGACACCACTTTGGTTTGACCCGGCCTTTGTGAAATGTATTTTTGCGATAAGTTATTCTTGATTTTGAGAAATTCTAATTTTTATTCCTTTTCACTCATTTTATCGATCTCAACAACTTCCATGTTCTATCCGTTTGGGTTTGAGACTCAGAAATTGCGTTTTTCGAGAAAAAGGGCAAAAATGACATTTTACACTAAATCTGTACCTGATTTTCAAAAATTTCAGAAATTGGGAAAATATACTTTTTGGAAACTAGATATTTCAACGATCGATTTTGTCTTCTTCGTCGATCTCATCCGGGTGCTGTAAGACCATGTTTTAGCCATTTTAAGTTTAAGGTGAATGGGGCCCATTTTCAAGCTACTTAAGTCATCTCCTTCCTTTCTCTCTTCCATTTTTCATTTTCCTACACCTTCTTGACCTAGAGATGGGAGGAGAATACCCATTTTCCTTCATCTTCTTCCTCTTGTTTGATCTAGCTAGAGAGCTCCGTTTTCAAATCTAAGACCGCCATTCTCTTCCTCTCATCTCAAGCTTTCGATTGCTACCATTTTCTTGGAGATTTCAGCTGATTTTCTACTCCATCTTTCTCCTTGCTTCTTGTTTGGAAAGCCATAGGAAAGAGCTTCAACCCATCTCTTTCATGGAGTTCCTTTAGCTCTCAAAGACCCCCTTTCCCTAACTTTCAAACCCATTTTTGAAATGGGGATTTTTGGTTACCAAAATAGTGATTTTGTGTGCTCTTTTTGGGGCTTTTTGTGTAGATTTCGTGGCTCTTCTCTTGGGTTGGAATTGTGAGAGTTTTTAGTAGCTTTTGGTGAAGGCAAGTAATCTCTATAGGTTTTATGTGTATGTGGTTTATGGAATGTTTTCATTTTTGAAATGTATGATTTTGTTGCTCAAACTCTTAGTTTATGCCATGTTCATGTTCTTCAAATTTGTGCTCATCTTGGACTTGATTTTAATTAGATTGATATGAGAAGTTCTTTTCTTTTATTAGTGACATCTCATTGAAAAGAGCTCAAATCAGATTTTATATATTTATTATGGTTATTTGTGATTTTCCATGTTGATTTTTGTAAATGAAAGGTAATGTTTTAGTTTAGTGATGAATGAATAATGGTTGGACATGAATCAATTCGGTTTTTAATGATTTAGAATGATGATTGATGAAGGAAGGAAGAAGAGATTCAAAGAAGTGCAAAAGAATCCCCAAAACAGTGCAAAAATGCACTTCCAATGGGCCAGCCAGAGAGCATGCTCGCTAGAGAGCGGGCCCAGTCCCTGCAACCCAATTCATTTGGGTGGTTTAATGCCCTCTTTTTGTGGAATTTTGGGCATGTTTTATGTATTTACACTGATTTATGGCCTGATTTAATTCTTGGACTAATTTACATGATTTTTGAAAATTTCTTGAAGATTAAAAAGTTTAGATAATGTTGAGAGATCTCTAATTGAATGTTGTATATTTGAAATTTAAAAATGTCCTAACTTCGGAGGCACCAATTTAATTTCTATTCTTCCGACATTGGATTTCAAATACACAGGAATCAATGGGAGTCTTTTGCACATGCTGGATAGAACTTGCTTTTCGAACTTTATTTTTGGTATTTAAAATATATTCGTGTATTGTTTTGTATTTCAAGTACAAGTTCATTTGCGAAATTGTTTCAAGAAACATAGATGTGTTCTCGCCTTGAAATTTCAAGTATATGTTTATTTGAAGATTGTTTTTAAAATGAAGAAGGGGATCACTTCCTAAGTTTGTTAAGCATATATTTTATGCTATTTTGCTAGTCTTGCTATGTCTCGTTTGATAAGTGATTTTCCCTTATTTTGACATGTTTTGAATATATGTCATCGTGTATTCGCTTTGAAATTTCAAGTACAAGTTTATCCGAGGATTTGCTTTAAGAATAAATGAGGGGACTACTTTTGTGTTTCTTTGACATGTTACTAGCTCATACTATCGTGTCTTGTCTTGCTTGCATCGTCCACAATGTGTGGTCGATGAGGGAAATATAAAAACTCGGTCCGGGCGGCACCCTTAATCATGGGGCGAAGCATGTCAACCACGGGCTTCAAACGGTGAGTCTCTACTAGCTTGACAAATAGTTTTTGTTAGTGCCACTTCCTAGGAGCACTTGTTTTTATATTGTCAATTCCGCGTCGAAGAATCCAAGACCTTGCCTCTCAGAATTTCTTAAGGAAGATCAAGTTTGAAGGCAGAAGATGAAGTCTTGGAAGGCCCAGATTCATAAAAGAAGACGTCCATATGTGTGCCAACCTATTCAGGTAAATGGGACTCCAAACCAACCAAGACTTGGCCCTAAAAACCCTTAGTTTAATGGCTTATTTAATATGGTTTTAGAGATTATTTTTCAGCTTTTTCAAGACTCAAAACAGGCCTCAGAAGTCGGCTAACCGCCATGGTTTTCGGTCACCTCGCGGTTACTTTTCCAGAGAGCAAAAACTCTCTTAAAATGGTTTTTCGGTTATCTCGCGGCTAGCCGTTTGAACAGTAACTTCACTATTCACTATTCACTGTTCACTGCTCATTGTTCACTATTCACTAGCTGTTTGAACAGTAACTTCACTATTCACTATTCACTGCTCACTATTCACTAGCCGTTTGCACAGTAACATTATTCACTCTTCACTAGTCACTAGTCGTTTGAACAGTAACACTATTCACTGTTCACTGTTCACTAGCCGTTTTATGACCGTTGGAACTTTTCTATAAATACCTGAAGCCCATTTTCAACATTAAGGAGTCCAATTTTTGAAGAGCCTTTGTTCTAAACTCTTGTAAACCTTTCCCAAGCTCTAGCTTCTTCCAAACACACTTAGATTCTATCTTGAAAAATCCAAGGGCTTACTTTACTCTAAGGAGTGTGCCTTGAGAAACCAAATCTAGGGTATCCTAATCCATAAGGTTATCTCTCACTTCTACCCTAGAAATCAAACCTCTACAACTTGGTTGTGCATCTCAATGGAGTTTCATCATCAACACCAAGCTAGCTGCAAGAGGTAAAAAGCTTCGATCACGGTCAAAAACTTCCTCGAACACTTTCGATCTTCATCAAAGGCAAGTGTTCGCCCTCCATTTAAATTTATATCTTTGTGACAGTGGATTGAATCTGTGTGTGTCAACCACTCTAAAAATTGTGTGTGGGGATTAGATCTGTGTGATCGAACCTCAGTAACAAAATTGAGTTAGAATCAGTACTTGTGTAGTTTGATTCTTTATAGTGGAACCAAGGGACTGTGTGACCCTTGAGAGTGGATGTAGGTCTGTGTGACTGAACCACTATAAATCTCTTGTGCCATTTTATCTCTTATGCTTACTATCTTGTTTCAAATTAGAGTGTCTCTAATTATTTAGGCACACACACATTGAACTTATAATTCAAACAAGTTATTTTGTTATGTGTGATTATTATTCCAAGTTGAGATTAAAATTGGGCTAATAAGTTTAAAATTGGCATTAGAATTCCTTTTGTCCTATTCACCCCCTCTCTAGGACTTATTCATTGAACCTAGTTGCACTTTCATTTGGAATCAGAGCAGGTTACTCCCTAAAGGTTTAACAACCCGGAGTAGATCTACTTCTTTTTATTAGTGCCAATGTCTAATCCAGAAGGTAGTGCTATAAACATACCTCCATTGTTTGATGGTACAAACTATGCCTTTTGGAAAGCCCGAATGACCGTCTTCATCAAATCTCTTAACGGAGATGTGTGGGATTCTGTAGAGGATGGATGGACTCCTCCTACAGTCACAGATAAAGATGGCACTGTCCAGCCTCTTGCAAAGGCAAAATGGACAGCTGATCACAAGGCACTGAGAGACAACAATGCAAAGGCATTGAATGCCATAACTTGTGCCATGAATGCTAAAGAGTACAAAAAGATTATGACATGTACTACAGCTAAACAAGCTTGGGATCTTCTGGAAACAAATTACGAAGGAACAACCATTGTCAAAAGAGCCAAGCTCCAAATGTTGACTTCTCAATTCGAATCTTTAAGAATGAGGGAAGATGAAATGTTAGATGAATTCCGAACTAAGCTAATGGTAATTGTGAATGAGATGTGGTCACTTGGTGAACAAATTCCTGAAGGCAAAATTTGTAGCAAAATCCTTAGATCCCTTCCTGATAGAGTTCACCCCAAAGTAACCTCTATAGAAGAATACAATGACCCAGAAACTATGAAAGTTGAAGAATTATCTGGTACTATTAGAACTTTTGAGTTAAAGTTAAATAATGCTTCTAATAAATCCAAAGATAAGAAATCAATTGCTTTAAAAACCTCTCAATCAACTCAATCTAAAGGAGAATCCGATAATGATGAAGAAAGTGATAATGAAGATATTGCTCTTCTCACTAAGAAATTTATAAGACATTCTAAGAAAAAGAATTCAAATTTTAAATTCTTTAATAAAAATAAAAACAAAAGCATTTCTTCATCTAAGAGTCAAGAAAGAAAAGTCAAATGCTATAACTATCAAAAACTTGGACATATATCTTCTGAGTGTCCAATGGAAAGGAAGAAAAAGACACTTATGGCAACATGGGATGACTCATCTGAATCAGAGTCAGAATCAGATGAATTACATCGAGATGAAATAGAAAATTACACTATTTTAATGGCTCGAAGTTTATGTGATCCATCAGTTGAGACATCAGAAAAATCTCATTTTGAGAAATCTGAGGATGAATATAAAAATTCAGATATTGAAGAATTTGAAGAAGAACCAGAATCTGAATATGATGGCTCAGATAATGAAGACAATGATGAAAATCTTCAAAAATCATATAATAGACTCTATGATGAGAGCTACAAGTTAATTAGTATCATAAGAAAACAAGAAGCAAAGAATAAAGTTTTAAAAGACAATGTTAAAACCTTTACAGGTGAAATTAATATCTTAACCAATGATCTTAACGAAACCAACTCTAAATTTCAAATTGCCAGTGAACACATAAGAAATCATAAGAAAGAAGCTGATAATCTAAAAGAGGTAATCACTAATTTAAAAAAGGAAGTCACCCATCTAATATGGTATAAATAAAAATATGAGTATTCTTTTACTCATGGGGAAGAAAATTTTGAAAAACTATTTAGAATGGGTAAATATCAAAGAGACAAAACTGGGCTGGGGTACAACAAAGAATCAAAACAAAACCCCAATGTCTCTACTAAATTTATAAAAGGAAAGGTTTCCTCTATTAATCAAAACATTCCTAAAGTTATATATAATTCTTATGAAAGAAAAGGATATATCAAATATGACTGGAAAAAGGAACCAATTAAAAAGAAAAACTCAGGCAATTTATTTTCTCAAAAACTAAATGGATTGATGAAACAAATTTATCAGCTAAAAACTCAATTCTATAATCATTCTAAAAATATTTTATCTACAAAAAGGAACCCAAAGAGATCTTTTCTTCAATGAGTCTCTAGGTCACATAGGAACTTCTCACACACAAAGGTATACGTGGGTACCTAAAAGTCTACTTGTTCACACAGCTCTTAAAGCTAGAGACCAATCTTTATGGTTCCTAGATAGTGGGTGCTCTAGACACATGACTGGAGATAAAACACTCTTCTCCAAATTAAATAATTTTGATGGTGGAACTGTCACTTTTGGTGATGGTAATATTGCTAAAGTTATAGGAAAGGGTACTCTGAATGTTCCCAACTTGCCTAAAATAGAAGATGTTCTATGTGTTGATGGTTTGAAACATAACTTGCTTAGCATTTCACAAATTTGTGATAAAAATCATGATGTCTTCTTTACCAGTCATGGTTGTGAGATTTCGAAAAATGGTAAAGTGATTCTAAGAGGTCTTAGAAATCAAGAAAACTGTTATGTTGTTGGTAATCATAAAGAAGCATCCAGTTCAGCCTGTTACATAGCTCATCTTGATGAAGCCCAACTATGGCATCAAAGGCTTGAACATGTGAACCATAGAGACTTGTCCAATTTAAACAAGTACGTAAAGGGCCTTCCAAAAATTAGCAGGAAGTAAAAAACAGTTTGTGGAGAGTGTCAAAAAGGTAAACAAATCAGAAACTTTCACAAAAAGACTAAGTCCTTAAAGACTTCTAGATCCTTAGAGCTTCTCCATATGGACTTGGTTGGTCCAACAAAGAAAGAGAGTAGAGGTGGCAAAAAATACTTCCTTGTTATTGTTGATGATTATTCCAGATTTACTTGGGTTGCATTCTTGAGGGAAAAATCTGATGCATATGTTGAATTCAAAAAGATTGTGAAAAGAATTAAAGTTGAAAAAGGAAGAGCAGTTGCTAGAATAAGAAGTGATCATGGTGGTGAATTTGAAAATACTAGATTTAAAAAATACTGTGATAAGTATGGAATTCACCAAGAATTTTCTGCCCCTAAAACTCCTTAACAAAATGGTGTTGTTGAAAGAAAGAATCGGGTTTTACAAGAGATGGCCAAAGTTATGCTTCATGGAAAGAAACTCCCTAGAGATCTATGGGCTGAAGCAGTGAATACAGCTTGTTACATCATAAACAGGGTTTACTTGAGAACTGGCTTGAACAAAACTGCCTATGAATTATGGCATGAGAAAAAGCCAAACATTAGCTACTTTAAAATTTTTGGTAGTAAATGTTATATTCTCAAGGATAGAGAACATTTGAGCAAATTTGACTCAAAAAGTGATGAAGGCATTTTTATTGGCTATTCTCAAAACAGTCGTGCATACAGAGTTTTGAACACAAATACTGGAGCCATACAAGAATCTATAAATGTTGTCATTGATGACAAATTAAAAGATTCCAGTAATCAAGAAAACCCTGATAATGATGAGATAGAAGTCCCAACAGCTAAGCTGAATGAGCCTCTAATCTCTAAGAACTTGGTAAATATTAAACATCATCATATGGACCAAATTCTAGGAGATCCTTTGGCCGGTGTCAAGACTAGAAGGCAATTGGAAAATATTGTTAGTTATCTTTGCTTTACTTCTATCATTGAACCTAAAACTGTTAATGAAGCTTTCTCTGATGATTGTTGGATAAATGCTATGCAAGAAGAGCTAAATCAATTTACTAGAAATGAAGTATGGGAATTAGTACCTAGGCCTATTGACAAAAATGTTGTAGGTACCAAATGGATTTTCAAAAATAAACTCGATGAAAATGGTACCATAGTTAGAAACAAGGCCAGATTGGTTTCCCAGGGATATTTCCAAATTGAAGGAATAGACTTTGAAGAAACATTTGCTCCTGTTGCTAGACTTGAATCCATTAGAATCTTACTTGCCATTGCTTGCTCTTTGAAATTTAAATTATATCAAATGGATGTGAAAAGTGCTTTTCTAAATGGAATATTAGAAGAAGTTTATGTTGAGCAACCTAAAGGGTTTGAAGATCCTAAGAAGCCTAATCATGTGTATTATCTTAAAAAGGCTCTTTATGGTCTCAAACAAGCTCCTAGAGCTTGGTATGAAAGACTCACTCAATTTTTGGTTGATCACAATTTTGAAAGGGGAAGTGTTGATAAAACTCTATTTATTCAAAGAACAAATGACACTATTTTGATTGCTCAAATCTATGTTGATGATATTGTGTTTGGATCTACTTGTAATGATTTAACAGAAAGATTTGCTAATCTTATGAAATCTGAATTTGAGATGAGCATGGTTGGCGAACTTAATTTCTTTTTAGGATTACAAATAAAACAGCTGACTAATGGAATGTTTATTTCCCAGAACAAGTATGCTAAAGAATTGGTCAAAAGGTTTGGATTAGATTCAGCCAAGCACATGAACACACCCATGAGCACAACTCTTAAATTATCTAAGGATATGAGTGGTAAGAATGTTGATCCTAATCTGTATAGAAGCATAATAGGGAGCCTATTATATCTTATAGCAAGTAGACCTGATATTGCTTTCAGTGTAGGAGCTTGTGCCAGATATCAATATGATCCCAAAGAAGCTCATTTGAAAGCTGTTAAGAGAACCATTAGATATGTTTCAGGGACTTCAGGATATGGCTTATGGTATCCATATAATTCATCTACTTATATTGCTGGATACTCAGATGCCGATTGGGCTGGAAATGTTGATGATAGAAAATCGACTAGTGGTGGTTGCTTCTACCTAGGAAATTGTCTAGTTACTTGGCACAGCAAGAAACAGTCATCCATTTCCCTATCCACAGCTAAGGCAGAATATATAGCAGCTGGAAGTGGTTGTACTCAAATGTTATGGATGAAACAAATGCTGAAAGACTATGGTATTGAACAAGGTAGCATGAATTTGTATTGTGATAACACCAGTGCCATCAATATTTCCAAAAATCCCGTCCAACACTTTAGAACTAAGCATATTGATATTAGACATCATTTCATTAGAGAATTGGTTGAAGAGGGAGTCATAGTTTTGGACCATATTTCTACTGAGAAACAACTTGCAGATATTCTGACAAAACCATTGGATGTTTCAAAATTTGAAAACATGAGAAAATCCCTTGGTATCTGTGTTGTTAAATAATTTCTTTTTGTTTAGTTTCATTTTTTTATTTTTTTTGTGTTTAATTTAAATAATAATAATAATAATAATAAAGTAATTAGAACATATCATTTTCTTAGAGATCATGTGCAGAAGAATAATATTGTATTAGAATTCACACGCACACACGATCAGTTGGCAGATTTTTTTTAAAACCCCTGCCAGGAAATAGACTATGCATAATTAAAAGAGAAATCAATATGATGCATGCCATGAATATTTATTGAATATTTTTCTCAATGGCTTACAAAAACTTGAGACTTCTAGCCTCATCATTCAAATGCTTTTGCCTTTCATGGATCATCATACAATCCTTGTCTAAAGGATTAGGCAATCGAATTGAAGAGGTAAGCAAGGATCTTAGGTCCTTATTCTCTTGCTTCAACTCTACTACTTTTCTATTGGACTCGAGTAGAAGCCGTTGCAGTACATTGATCTCCTCAATAAACTTTTCTATCGTGCGAGTTCTGGACCGCAACTGATCGGAAAATGAGACAATGGATGATGAATAATGAGTTCTGAGACTCACAAGCTCATAAATGGCATCTTCATCCGTTTTATTAGCCAAAGTTCTCTCTTGTCGCCTTGGTATCATGGAACCTAAAACAAATGCAGAAAAAGTTTGGGATTAAGGTAAAGAATACCTCGTCTCCTGATCAGAAGAAGTACTAAAAGGAAATTGGTGAGCCATTGTAACCTTGAGGAATAAGATTGCAGATGACAAAAAGGAGTGTTGATACAAATTAGATAGAGCTAAGTCTGCTCTTATAGAGATGGATTTCGAACAAGACAAAGCCTCTTTTCTTCAAATCTTGCTTTTCCAGATCGAAAATCCACTGGATGCAGATTTTCAAAAGCTACTTAGCTAAGCCATTGAAATTAAATGCAGGTTGTCTCTATCTTTTTCCGTTTGTCAACAACATCCAACGAATGTGTCAATGATCTTCTGTATCTAGCTGATAAAACTGGGCTTCTAGCCTTTGCAGAGTTTGTCGGACATGGGTGGTTCCAGAGCACATCTCTTTGCGGGCTTGGATTGGGTGGGCTTGGGCTTTCGTGATGTGCATGAATTTGGGTTGCACTCACTTAGGACCAGTAAGAATTGTGGGGGATGAACTTGAATGCCCTCAGCCCTGTCTAATCGAGGCCCTTCTATTATCTATGCTTGCATGGATTATCTACCTTCTGTTCTCTAATTTCTGTGATTAGCTTCCAAAGTTTCTCTCAGTTTATACAACTCTTTTTCAATTTCTGACAAAAAGAAGAGAATGATGTTAAGGGGGAGTAGACATCTTTAAGATGATCAAAAGAGAATTCATATTTGAGGATTCATGGAGACACATATATGAATATGATGAATATTTGTTTTTAATTTTCTTTTTTTATAAAAAAAATAATACAATTTTTAATTGAGAATGCATTAACTTTTATAGGTACATCTTTATGTATTTCTCATTTTGCCACATCCATGAGTTTTTAGTTCTGGTATTTTTCTAAGATATGGATGTTTTTATTCTTGATCATCACTCTATTGAGTCCTTACTCTTCAATCGGTTTGTATCATTTGAAGGACTTAGAGAATCCTTAAATGGATTCATATGGACTTTCTTAGTTGAGTTATATAGTTCAATTCCATCTTAGCATGATTACATCTCTTTATAGTCAGATCTTTTGATATCATGCTTGCTAACCCCTCTATGCTAACCCCTTGATATCATAATATGCTAACTATTGATATCTCTCACTTCTCCTTAGCTCTCTACAGTACTCCATATGCTTTATTGGGACATCTCTTTGTCAATTTGTGAGAAAATCAGGGGGAGAATAAATGGATTGAATCCTAAAAATGGAGAGATAAACAAAGGGGGAGTGTGTAGAACAAAGGGTGAAAACACACTCTATCTATGATATTTTGTGACTAACAATTGAGGGGGAGTAGCAATCCCACCATAGAATGTATATGTCAATGCAGGTATATCTTTAAGAGACAAAGCACATTCTCAGGGGGAGTATTTAGAGTCATGAGTCTTTGAGTTTTAATTGTTGTATCTTTTGTAAAGATCATGTACTCTTGTAATCTTGGTTGTATTTGAGTCCATTTGTTGTATTTCAATCAAGAATAGGTGTTTTGCCATGAAATTGACAAAGGGGGAGATTGTTAGTGCCACATTCCTATGAGCACTTGTTTTTGTATTGTCAATTCCACGTCGAAGAATCCAAGACCTTGCCTCTCAGAATTTCTCAAGGAAGATCAAGTTTGAAGGCAGAAGATCAAGTCTTGGAAGGCCCGGATTCATAAAAGAAGACATCCATATGTGTGCCAACCTATTCAGGTAAACTTACCTCGCGGCTAGCTTGATAAGTGATTTTCCCTTATTTTGACATGTTTTGAATATATGCCATCGTGTATTCGCTTTGAAATTCCAAGTACAAGTTTATCCGAGGATTTGTTTTAAGAATAAACAAGGGGACTACTTTCGTGTTTCTTTGACATGTTACTAGCTCAAACTATCGTGTCTTGTCTTGCTTGCATCGTCCACATTGTGTGGTCGATGAGGGAAATAGAAAAAGTCAGTCCGGGCGGCACCCTTAATCATGGGGCGAAGCGTGTCAACCACGGGCTTCAAACGGCAAGTCTCTACTAGCTTGACAAGTAGTTTTCTCCTTTTTGTGTGATTTATCTCGTAAGTATATTTTTGTCTCGTGCATTCATGAATTTAAGTAAATACCACTGAGCTTGGACCGCCCCTTTAGTCTGATCTACTGTCTGGGGGTCCTTAAACTTGTGGACTGTCTGCAGACTAGTCGTGTATTTTATACACATCCTGCGTGTTCCGGTTCCGTAGCCGGTTTCCTCGTCTACCTCGTGTAGCGTGGGGTTTGTGTCCTTGCGTGTCGTGCTTGTCGTGCATGCTTGCTCTAATCATCATGAATGATGGAGAAAGGATGAGCTCTTTGTGGATTACTATTCATGATATTATAAGTATTCATGTTAGTTTCATTTCGTATATCATTCGTGGCATCTTGTTTTCTTGATAAGAATCTTGCTCATGCATTGTTTTAAACCTTGTAAATATGTTTCAATTTCAGTAAAATGTTTTAAGTATTGTTTCTTTTAAGCTTTAGTTTTGTTTATACTCTTGCCTAAATTGATCACCTGCCAGACCGTTGTGTCTGATATTCTACACTTTGGTGCTCTAGGTAGCAGGTTTTCATCTTGAGCTAGTTCGTGTGCAGTTGGCTTTTGAGCCACGAGTTTTGCAGGCGTGTTGTGTCAGCGATGTCATCTAGACGTCATGCTTGACTCCGGAGTTTCGTTACATACTTGGGTAGTATTGTTTTTAGCTTGTTATTCTTTTAAGGCTTTTGTTAGCCTTTACCTTGGGAATGTAATTAATGCACTTGTTATTTTGTAACTTGAATATGTTCAGGTAATGATTAACCTGTTACTGTCAGCTCTGCATATTCTGATATTATGATTTGCTTCAGTCTAAGTCTGAATATTGTTATGACAGTTTTACGCTGGTAGGTTGAGTGCGATGCGGAATCCAATGGCCATGGACTCCGGGTCGCAATGCCTTATAAGCTTCCGCGAAATATTTTGATGTGTTTGGGAAATTTGCTTTCCTCACACACGCGGATCCTGGGGAGAAATATAAATTTTTAATTAACTCCAAATCACGCTCCCCGAGATCGGATCACTGCAGGATCCCGATTTCGGGGCTTGACACTCTGATCCTAGGATTGGAACTCGCCATCGAATCCGGTATCACCATGCTGGAAATCCTTGGAGACTCTCAACTGATCGTCAAACAGATGAATCAGAAATTTGAAGTCAGGAAGCCTGATCTGCTGCCCTACTACAACAAGGCACAATCGCTTCTGCAAAAGTTTGACATCTGTCACATCACCCACATTCGCAGAGGTGAAAACATACGTGCAGATGCCCTGGCTGGACTTGCCGCATCTATGGGAATCCAGGAAGGGGAAAACATGCAAATCACAGTGTGCGAAAGAAGAATCCTTCCTCCTCTTAACACACACCAAGCAGTTGCTGAATGCCAACAAGTGGTGGGAAGTCGGATTTCAATCCTTAAACCTTCAATCGGCGACTGGAGGGATCCGTTCATTGATTACACTATGTTCAGAATCCTCCTACCTGAAGATCCAAAAGAACGGGTAAGCATCCAAAGGCGAACCCCAAACTTTCATTTGGATATTCCTTCAAAAATCCTTTACAGGAAATCCTTCAATGAGATACTTCTACGCTGCTTGTCACAACAAGAGGCTGAAGAAACACTCAAAGAAGTTCATGCTGGTCTTTGTGGAGCTCATCAGGCTGGTCCAAAGCTCTACGATCAGAAAAAAAGGTTAGGTTATTACTGGCCTACCATGGTAGCTGACGCAATGCAATTTGGTAAGCGCTGCCAACAATACCAAGTTCACAGAGATTATGTTCACATGCCTCCAGAATGGCTACATCCTACAGGGATCTCATGGCCTTTTCAAGCCTAGGCCCTATTTCTCCCCCTTCAAGCAAAGGTCATCGCTTCATCTTCGCACACATGGCAGGATCTTTCGACAAAAAGGTCAGGCAACGCGCCCACAAAAAGGGTGACTTGGTTCTTGCGGTAAAAAGACCAATGGTCTTCGCTCACAAGTCCAAAGGCAAATTTGAGCCAAAATGGGAGGGACCCTACGTCATCGACAAGGTTTTCTCCAACGGCGCATACGCACTCCTAAAAATGAAGGGTGACAGATGTATGCTGCCCATCAATGGCAAGTTCTTAAAGCGGTACTACCCTTGAAGACTTACCCAACTGGGTGAGAGCAATGCCTGTACAGCCAAAATCGGTTTCCAGTTACTCACTCGCTAAACACACTCTTTTTAAAATTTTCATATCAAATGTTGAAATTTCTAGAAATTCAAACAATGCTTACTTTCACCGTTTCATTGTTCAAAAATTGCAAGTTTGGGAACCTCTCCCTAACTTAACCAAAGTTTTCAATCCTTGAACCCAAAATTCGTGGTTTGAAATAAAATTCGGATTCAGGGATTTCCACCCTAGTCCACCCTGCCTTTTACCGCAAAATGGTTTTAGGTCAAAACTTATGACCCTCGTGTCTTTAAACAAAAAAAATGGTTTTTCAAAAAATGTGGGGAAACGACGCTTAGTCGATACTTGCACAAATTAGAAGCATGCGAACCATGTTCGACGCTTCCAAAATCGCAGGGAAACGACATTTCGCTGATACTTTCAAAATCCTAAAAAAAAACGTGGAGACACAACATTTTAGTTGATTTCCACAACCCAAATTTCAAAGGTTTGAAAAAAACCTGAATACCGTGGAGACGCAACATTTCAGTTGATATCCACAACCCAAATTTCAAAGGTTCAAAAAAATCAAAAAATCATGGAGATGCAACATTACAGTTGATATCCACAACCCAAAGGTTCGAGAAAACATCAAATTTAAAAAATCATGGGGAAACGACATCAAGTCAGTACCCGCAAAACCAAAATTTTTGAAAAGCAAGGAAGTGACATTCCATCGATACTTGCAACCAAATCCGTGAGGAGGCGACATTCCGTCGATACTCGCAACCGAATGAGCAAGGATACGACATTCCATCGATACTTGCAAGACCATTCAGCAAGGAGGCGACATTTAGTCGATACTTGCATTTTTGAAAATCAAAACCGACTATCAATGCCACCAAACCGGCTATAGATGCCCCAAACTGGCTATAGATGCCACCCAAACCAGCTATAGATGCCACAAAACAAACCGGCTATAGATGCCACCCAAAACAGCTATAGATGCCAGAAAACAAACTGGCTATAGATGCCACAAACAAAAAAAAAACTGGCTTTCATGCCAACAAACCAAAACTTGGCTTTCAAAAGACCCGGCTATCAATGCCACTAAACCGGCTATGAATGCCACCAAATCGGCTATCAATGCCACAAAATTGGCTCTCATGCCAACCCAGCTATCAATGCCACAAACTGGCTATCAATGCCACAAAACAAACCGGCAATCAATGCCACAAAAAACTGGCTCTCATGCCAAAATCGGCTTCCATGCCACAAAAATCTAGCTCCCATGCCAAAATAATCATTTGACAAAAGATTTTCACAAAATGCTAAGCTTTTGATCAAATCCCATTTAGCAATTGCTTTCATCACAAAAAGTTTTAAGTGAGCGTAGGGAAAACAAAAATTAAAAATTAAAAAAAAAGAGTACCAAAAATACATGTGGTACCAAAAAAAAAAGAAGTGTTTACAAAGCACTACAAAAAAAAGAAAGAGTACCAAAAAAATACATGTGGTACCAAAAAAAAATAAGAAGAATAGTTTCTGCTACAAAAAATCAGGAGCTCAACCAAAAATGGTCTCCAGTAAAAATTTGAGCTCCTCAAGCAAACTTTTGGCCTCAGCTGTCAGAGTTTCCAGGGCACGCTTCTTCAGGAACTTCCCAAGAGATGCTGGGGTAGGCTGTAACCCTTCTTTCACACCGGGAAGCTTATCCCAAGCAGTTTGCCATTATTTGTCCTCTTGAAGCTTCCTTTCAAGAACTCGATCAGCATCTGTAACCCGGCAAATCACAGCACTCTCCCTATCACGAGCCTCTGTTATAGCAGTGACTTGTGCCTTTAAATGCTTAAGACGTTTCATGGCCTCATCGACCTCCCTATCAAGGATGTTAAGGTCGTGCCTCAGCCCGATGATGGTAGCTCTTCTAAGTTCTTCTCCCGGACTACCTGCTTCTTGCTCTGTGTAGCCTCATTCAGGTCAGACTTAGCCTTATCAGCAGGGTCTAGGAACATCTCCTTGAAGAACTAGTCGTCAGCAAAACCCATGGTCTCAAACCACGTGTCACCCAGTGCAATGATCCTATCAACGATCTCCTTGGCACCTATGACATCCAGACCAGCCTCTTCGGCATCACCGAGAATCTCCTGGACATGCTGGATCATGCCAAATCTGGCATCCAAGTGTCCAGTAAGGAGAGTCTCAATCCAAGAGCTCAGAACCCACACCACCACCTTCTTCGCAAAAAGAAGAGATGGCCCAGCTGAAGATTCGCCCAGCTCCATCGGTCGGCTGCTCATGTCATGCCCCGTTGGAAGAGGAACAAAAGAACTCTTTCCAGTCAGAGCTGCTGGAGAAGGAATCTCAGCACGAGGTATCTCCTCAACAGTGTCAGAACTGGTCCTAGGAGTCTCTACCTCCGGATCAACCTCTGGCATCTCTTGCTCTGGTTCTGAAGGAAGTAATAGACCCTCCTCTGTCACTTCAAAACCTGCCAAAGAAACACAAAAAGGTATGAGTATGATCCAATTTAAAAAATCATTATCAGAGTTATTACTATAAAATACCTTCTTCGACGACTGGCGGAACACTCTCTTCCTCCATGAACTCATCGGAAGCATCTTCAACATTTGCATCCATCGATGGTTCAAAGTCATCGGAATCCTGTGGCAAGTCAGCTGACAAGAAAAATGTTAGCAAACCAAGTCACAGACAAAAAAAAAGAGAAAGCAAAAGAAGTCATACTAGTTCAAGATTCTGGAATCACTCCAGAGTCCCTCGGTTCTTCCTCTGGTGCCACAACCGGATCTTTCACCGCCTCATCGGCAGGAACCTCAGGCATCGCCAAGTCTTCATCCTTTGCTAAAAAAAAAAAGAGAGCAGCCGGGGGAGAAAGCAAATCAAGACATGGAAAATTCCATAAAAGAAACAAAAAGAGAAAAAGGAAGAATCATACCTTCACCGGCGGTCTCTTCTTCTCGGCTCCTCTTTTTCGGAGGCTCGTCAGCATTCCCTGGCACCTCCTCAATGATAGTAAGAGGGACTTCTATGTCAGGAGAGTCCTCATGTCGCCCCTCGCTGCTACGATGACTCCTCTTCCTCTTACCCCTGCGGGCTCGCCTCCTAGAAGAACCTGCCCCACTGTCAGAGTCAGATTTTCCACTTGACTCCTCACTGGATGGTCTACTCTTGCCAGTAGACTCCACGGAAGCTCATCTCTATGCCGCTTGCATCCAAGCATCAAGCTCAGCTTCCTCTTGTTCTAGCTGCTCTAAAGCCTCATCAGGTATTTCTCGAACAGCTTCAGAACCAAAGACACCCTGGTCACCGAGAAAGCCTATCTTGTGCTTTTCTCCAGAAAGGAAGGCCCAAACTTCCTCTCGCCGGACACCATCCGACTTTCCAAGGCCTTTTTTAGATAACAGCTTCACATCAAGCTCCTTCTCGGAAAGCCCCCGATATGCCGAAAAGCTCTTCGCGAACCACTTCGCGAAGCCGGCAGTCCGGGAAGTCGACAACACAGGATAAGAAATCATGGCAGTAGTGTCTTCAGCACTATAAGAGGCCCATGCATTTATGCCATCCTGGAAACCTCCAAAACGCTTCACCATACTCGAAGGCACTCCAACAACGCCTTGAGAAAAGCCCAATTGCAAAGCAAAGCGAGAAGGTACATACGGCTGGATGTCGACGAAAAGATGTCTGCGGTACACCATCGTGCCGACACGTATGCTGAAAAGCCACTCCTTTTCTGCATTTGTCAAGGAGTAATGCCTTCCCGACCCTGCCCTGGTAGAATCTTGGGAGGCACCAAAGTCAAAAGCCTTCTTCCGCAACTTCGGAGAAAGCTTCTCTGAAGATTGCCCCATCTCGACGTCCCTGAACCGTCGGATCCTCATGCGAGCTAACAAAAGCAATTCGAACACAGCTTTGCCCTTAGCCAACAAATCATCAGAGGATTGTCATCCTATGCAGCACCCAGCCGGTGAAAGCCAGGACAGTGGTATACAAACCACGAATAAAAGATATGGGCTGAAAATACCCTATTCATAGGGAGCCCAAGCCGAACCAAAAAAGCAGCAGCCTGTAGTTCGGTACACAGATATGCGTAAAGAGCTGGCACCAAAGCAAGCTGCTCTCCAAACGCCATCTGACAAGCCGAAAAAATACAATGCGGCATGATGTGCGTTCCATCTCCTCTAGCAAAAACGGCCTCACCTAGCCAATAAGTGAGGTAAACAGCGAGATCTCTCCGCGATGCAATGTCAGGACATATGGCGTTTAAACTCGTAAAGAAATCTCTCAACTCTTCTTACATAGCCGAAATCTTTTTCGAACCCGGATCCTTAGCCCTGTCTTCCCGGGTCATCCTATCAGAAGGCTCCCCACTTTCAAAGAAGTTGGGAGACGAAGAGCTAAAACTCTTCCAATTGCTAGATCCTACTTTTGAACCCTCCTTCTCCTTCAAAAAATCATAGAAGGCGACGAACTGAAAGTATAAAAACCTGAATTCCTCTGACTGCTCCTCAAGGACGCTGTCAATCGGCATGAACTCTTCATAGAGTTTGCCAAGGATAGGCAATCCAGTAATGGTGCTCAGGTCCTTCAAAGAAAAACCAATCTCACCATTTGTGACAACGAAGGTATTGGTTTGTGGAAGGAATGACTCCAACATAGCCATGAAGGCCTCGTCGGAAAAGATCATGATCTCCCTAAAGGCGCGGACTGCATCAAAAATCCTGGCTTCCTTTAAAACGGTGCCACCAATCAGTAGGATGCGATCAGTCCACGACTTCCACTCGGAGTCAGCATTGAAACGCCACAAAGTCGAAAAGGCTTCACCCAATTGCTGTCGTCACCGCTGAAAATGCCAAGGCCCACCGGTCCCAAATCGACCGACGGATAATAAGAACCCTGGTAGCCGCTGGCTGGCATCAACATTTCCATGTTGTTGGGATTGGTGTATGCCCTAAAGCCCACTAGCTGCACTTTCATCTTTTGTTACTGGATATTTACTGGTTATTTAATAAAAAGACTCTTTTATGCTTAAACATGTATATATGTACGGTTGTGTAAGGCCCATTGTTTATAGTAAATGAATTAGGTGTGTAGTGTCTACACACAGATATGTCTAATTCATGGACAACTGGAAACATCATATTTGTTCATAACTGAAAGATGGAGCTGGGCACTTCATCTTGGTATAAGTTATAATGAGAGACTCTCCTGTATTCAGGGTGACTTACCTAAGTCATGGGAGGGCTTTCCCGGATTCATCTCATTAGTGCATATGCAATGCATTGAACACGACCATGGTAGGTGTGATCTCTAAAATAGTACTATCACAGAAAGAGATCAAGTCACCTCATGCTACTGAGTGACCGGTGCTCTTAATCTTGAGCATTTGTGGATGAACTAACGAAGTCAAGTTCTTGTGCTTTAATTCACTATGGGTGAGATTCTTTTCATGGGTCAACAGCTCTGTGTTTTGGGTACTCGGACTTGATCAGTTGGGACGTGCAGATGCAATATAGAATCTATGCCATCTGATGATGGAATAATCGTCCCCTTAGAATTATCCGATTAATCATCAAAAATCTAAGATCTTAGTATATGGATGTTCCATATGAATATTGAACTTGTGGGTCGCTCCCTGGATCAAGAGAATCACATTTGAATGATGATTATGTTTAAGGATATGAAGTTCTAAGGTTTAGATGTAATCGGGAAGGTTGATAGTACATGTGATAACCTGACTCGATTATGGATGTTACATAGAGGGGCATTCAGGTCATTACACTTAGTAGGTCGAAGACAACCGTCATTTTATGACGAGCTTATTATATTATATATTTGTCCTTGGAGTTCAACCATAACTCTTTAGTGGAATGAGTTAAGGTTAAAATGGTCTTAATGTTGCTATGGGTTTAGCATGGACATTTTGGTCATTTTGGGAGCTAATGGCAAATATGTCTTTTGGTCCCTTCTCTAGTCACTTTCCAAGATTGGCATGGTTTCCTAAAATGTTTAGATAACATAAGGATGAATTATTTTAGTGGAAAAATAATTTTGAGTTTAAATTCAAATAGGCCTTTGATGACATACATGAATTTAACTCTAGATAAATTGTATGTGGGCCATGGTGTGCATTAATATGTGAGGTGTCCATAATGGGATATCCATGGGTAAGGTGAGTAGGACTCTCTACTTGGAAAGTTGGACTCCTCTTTGGATTAGTATTCCTATGAGAAAGCTTCCTTTTTGGATTAGGAACTTAAAATTAGTAAGTGTTCTACAACTAGGATTACTAATTGCATGAGAAGTTCCTTTTAGTTTCCTTTTCTAATTGGAGTGTTTCTTAAAGGAAATAAGTCTTTCCTTTTAGGACATCCATGAGAATTAGGAGAGATAAACTTTTAGGAAAGGTTTCCTCAAAGTTTCTATAAAAGAAACCCAAACCCCTCTTGGACGTCCAACACTTTGTGAGCACAAGGAGAGTCCCACACGTCCAGCCTTTGGAGGTTTTCTTTTTCATTGAAGAAGGCTTAAGGTCTGAGATTTTTCCTTGGAGAAATAGTTCTTAATTCCTAGATTAAGATCCCACCATCTTAGCCAATCAGATTTGGAAGTGAGATAGAGGAGAAGATCAAAGGCAATACTAGTGCAGAAAATTCCAGCAACTTGTTTGCTGATTGCAAGTCTGAGTTCGTGCCTTTGGATCTATTTTTTCAGAGATTTGAAGTCTACAAATCTTCGAGGTAATAGTCTTCTTCATTCTCCTTTAATTATACACTTGTTGGTCATGAATTCATGGAGTTCTCATGCGATCTATATGGCTGATTTATGCTGGCCAAATCAGATTTTAAAAATCTGATTTGTTACAAATTAGCCATGAATATCTTCCGCTAATTCAGATCTGAATCGCAGCTTCTTTCACATGTCAGCAGGCGACTTCTCCGCATATCCAGGAGAACCACCAACAAAAACCCCAGTCTTGATTACATTTGTCCTTCTCACCCAGCTTGGAGGATCTTCCCTCTTAGAGCACGTGGGGGCAAGGCTCATAATCGAGATGGTGCGATCAAACGTCGACCGGGTAACAACGGTTCTCTTCTCACCATCAACTGTGTAAGAGAACTAAAAACATCTCCTCTGGTATGTCATGTCGTCAGGGACTGCATCACCAAAGAAGAAGGTAGGCTTGGGCAAAACCCTCTAATCGTCCATCACCCAAGGACGGTTGCTTACCATGATCTGATAAAACTCCTCACTCTTGAGAGCGATCAGTCGCTGCCTCATCTCATCTCTGTTGAGGGAGTCGCACTCTTCCAAGTTTCTCTCAACATACTAGACCTTCTCCCAGGCCTGTTGAACGGCCTGATTAGAAGATCTAGCAGATCGACGAGGTACGCTTGTAGCAGGCTCTTTACCCTTGATCGTTCTGGAGGAACCACCTGCAAAGGATGGAAAAGAAAAAGACCATCATCAAAATGACAGAATTTCGCTAAAAAAAATCTGGCAAAATTTTGACACGACTCCGGGGCAACTCCAAAGAAAAAGGAAATACCCCGAAAGAAATAGAAAGTTTGAAGATGGGCTCAACATTGCTGCAAGCTCCGAAACTCCAAACTTTCGAAACCTCAAAGTCTCCGCAAAATTAGGAAGGGCTCAACATTGCTGCGAGGTCCAAATTCCTAAATTTGTAAAAACTTTCAGATATGCTATCACATCATGCTACAAATTCAATTTACAGAAAAACACATGCATGAACATCTTGGTTTGCAAAAAAAAAAATGCATTATCATGATGAGCAAAAAAAAAAGAAAAAAAAAGAAAAAGAAACTTTCTCAAAAAAAAAAGAGGAGAAAGAAAAGAACAAAAAAAGAAGAAAAAGAAAACTTTCTCAAAAAAAAGGAGAGAGATAAAAAAAAGAAAAAAAATGGGACTGGCCCGCAAGCCGTGGCCCAAAGGCCACGTGGCCATACGGCCAGATCCGTACGGCCCACAAAAAAAAACGTGCATAAGAAAAAAAAAGCATGAGAAAAAAAAACAAAAACACGTGTAAAAAAAAAAAGAAAACACGTGGAAAGAAAAAAAAAGAAAAGAAAAAAACAAAAAAAAACAAACACTTTCTTTTTTTTTTTACCATCCTATTTTCTAGAAAGGAGTTTTCTTAAGAAAGAAAACTTACTTGAAGCCATTGATGGAGAAGAAGAAGAAAAGCTTGAAGATTCTTAAAGAACTCTTGTTCTTGGAGCACTCTTGAGATTGTTGCAAAAGAAAGCAATAAGAGCAAGAGATCCAACTTCCTCCTTGCTTTTATAGAAGAGAGCAAACCAAAGAAGGAAAGAAGAAAGAGGTAAGTGTTACTAATTAGTAACCTTAGCAAAAGAAAGAAATTAGAAAGATTCTTTCCCAAATTAGAAAGATTTTTTCCCAAAAGAAATATATCTTGAAGGATTCTCTCCCAAAAAGAAATCAATGAGAGATTTTCTCCCAAAATATAGGAGATTTGAGATATTCTCTCCCAAAGAATGATATCTTGAGATATTCTCTCCCAAAATAAAGGGAACATGAGAGATTCTCTTCAAATAAATATATTCTTAGATATTCTCTATCCAAAGGAGATATTTTTAGATATTCTTTACAAAAATGACACCATATGAGATCTAAGCCATTTCAAAAGCTTAAGGTCCCATGGGTTAGCCCATATGAGCCAAGTTTGACCACCTAGGCACTTAAATTTTTTTTTTTTTTTGGCCTTTTAGTCAAAGAGAAATCCCTCTTACCAAGAGCTTACAAAAATGGGCCTCTTTTGAGTTGATTGGACCATACAAAAAGAATTCTAAGCCCCATGAGTTTCCAAAAATCAAACCATCCAACCTCATATACCAAATTGAGCTAAAATCTTGAAATTGACATTCCACAAAAATCCAAACCAAATCATGTCCCCTAACTTGCCACATACAGCTTGTTAGGTCACAAGACCAAAACCAAAAACCAAAACCTGATCCTCTAAGTTGCCACATACAACCTGTTAGGTCACAATATCAAAACCAAAATCGACCCCCCAACATTCCACATACAGCTTATTGGGTCACACGGTCAAAACCAAACCCGACCCCCTAACCTGCCACATACAGCTTGTTAGGTCACAAGGTCAAAACCCAAATCCACATCCCTGATGTCATCTTCAAAACTTTGCCTCGAGATGGTATGTAATCTATTCACTACCATAAAATTCCCCTGGAAGCTCAAGAGGCTACAATACCAAAAAGAAAGACTGCTTAAAGACTCTTGGTCAAGTCACAAGCTCTCCTTCAAAAATCTCTTCGAGGCACATCGACTATAAAAGTTAAGCAACTCGTCGCTGCACCTTGAGGGGGCATTTGTTGACACAAAAAATGTGTCACTTTGCTTCTCCAAAATCAAGAAAGCTACATGAAGTCGCAGCCTGCCATAAATAGGCAACGCTATATCAAAAAATCAAATCTTCTCAGAATTAAACAAAAACTGCAAGATGCTTCAAGACAGTCAAAAGAGGAGTACACAAGAAGTTTCGGGCAATTTCAAAATCATTTGGCCTAACTTCGCTTCTCCGGCAGTTGAAAAGGAGCTCCCGACAGCGAAAGCATCGAAGACACCAAATCTTCGATCAAAGCCTATAAATAGTCTCAAATTACATCCGAAAGGCTCCACGTCAAGTTCCAAGTCAAATCGACAATGTTTGACCCTACATCAACCCTTGAACAGCTAAATCAAGCCTCTCGGCGGTGAGAATCACCGAGGCCATCACTCAGCAGACAGGGCACATGGACGGCTTCAAAATGCTTATAAAGGGCTACATGTCAAGTTTCAGGTCATTTCGACAATATTTGACCAGACTTTGACGCTCATAAGCCAGATCAGGCCTCTCGGCGGCGAAGCTCCCCAAGACCATGGTTTCCAAGACAAAGCATATGGATCATCTCAAAATGACTCCAATAGGTTCCCTGTCAAATTTCAAGTCAATCGGACACTGGTTGACCGCACATCAAAGCGCGACATCCCCCTCGCGACAAACGCAAGTCTACTGGTAACAGGACTCCAAACGGCCTCAAAAATCAAACAGAAGCCTATGGTTGGCCTTATTTATTGCTCAGAAGGCTTCACCCCAAATTTCAGGTCATTCCGACATCGTTTGTCCCAGTTTCAGCTTCTGACAGAACATTGGCAGCTCTACGCAACAAAGTCTTCGGCTTTTCCGGAAAATTGGGAACTTTGCACTCCAAAATGCAAGGATTCTCATCAAATTCTTTACAAGTAAATCAGACCAATAAATGATAAAAAATGTCAACAAAAAAATACAGAAGAAAAAAGAATAAAAAAACGTCAAAAACGGCCGCAAAACTGGACAAAAGGGGAAGATTTCCCCCCAGGGTCGCAGACCCCCGCGACCCTGGCCCAGGGTCGCAGGCCCCTGCTACCCTGGCCCAAGGTCGCCAGCCCCTGTGACCCTGGCCCATTGTCGCCGGCGACGATGGAGCCCGGAATCCCTGGGTTCGCCCCGGAAAGCCCATTTTTTCGTCGTTTTTCGCGATTCGAAGCTTCCAACTCCTGGGATTTTCCAAAATTCATACTTTTGAGGCGCCAAATCCTTTGACATCCGTCAAAATCATGGGTCAATCATCAAGAGTATCAAAATCAACATTGATCACCAACAGGTCAACCAAAAAAGTGTGCTTTCTACCCGACCGATCGAGAAATCGACAGGACAGATGGCACCGACCCGCTGTTGGCAACCGATACCTGAAGTTACATGGTCATCCAATGTCGATCTACATGAAGATCCATCGATGATCATGGGCAGAAGAATCCCAAAAGACGCGGCACGGCCTGCGACTCTTCAACTGCTCGGCGACCACTTAATGCAATTAATTGGCTAGCTTTATTGCAGTCATTAATTCATTTCTTTGGACTGCCCAATCAGAAGCAAGCATCCAGGAGTTACAAGTCAATTGATTCATGGCATTTATCCCATGAAACTCCTCCCATCATGGCGATTAAAGGCGATTAAATGCCGTCAATCTCCACCGGCCAATCAGAAGCCAAGAAAAAGGATTTACAAAATAAAGGAATTAAATCCTGTAACTCCTCCCATTATGCGGCTTAATGACAATAAAATCCCATAAACCCTCCTAGATGGCTACCAAGATCCTATAAATAGGAGAGCATTCCAAAGAATTCCAGATCAGAAAAAATCAAACAACTCCCAGAGATAAGAATCATATACAGACATCACATCCCAGATCAGAAAAAAGCACAGAAAATCCGAGAGAAAGAAGAAAGAAGACTCTGCTGAAGTTCTGCATCGGCCACCACTACAAGGTGACAAAGTCCCTTGGGGGTACCCCCCCAAGGTCCTTGCATTCTCCTTCTGCCTCCAATGGCTTAGACGTGGCTTTTCAGCCCATGTACTTAGCTTTTTATTGGACATAGAACCTCCTTTTGGTCTTTGTCCTCTAAAAACCTGAGGTTATATCCAAGCCAAGCGAATCAAGAGCATCCTCTATTCTCATCTACATGGATGATGGCGAAGTCCACACATAGCTTGCGACCGTCAATCTGAACGAGTCCCCCACAATCTCCTGAGAAGTTAGATCCTCATTTTCTTGCTTTTCATTGTAGTTTGTATTTTTCTAAAAGAGACAAAAATCACAACTCTTGTCTTTCATTATTGATAAGAATTGTATATCGGTTATAAACGCCAAAATCGACTATAAACGCCAAAAATCGGCTATAAATGCCAAAATCGGCTATAAATGCCAAAAAAATCACCTTTCACGGTAAATTAAGAAAATGTCTTTTTTCTTAAATATATGTGCAATGGAAAACTTGAAAGAAGTTGATTTCCTTTTTACTTGTGAAGTTCGATCTCTGGATCACCACTTGCAATTCCAAGTGAAATAGAAAATCTA
This sequence comes from Litsea cubeba, assembly GCA_012931725.1. Taxonomy (NCBI): domain Eukaryota; kingdom Viridiplantae; phylum Streptophyta; class Magnoliopsida; order Laurales; family Lauraceae; genus Litsea; species Litsea cubeba. The sequence goes on from CM022944.1 coordinate 80,865,862, forward strand.
GCACACCCACACAAAAAAATATTGATGCCCGCTTTTACCCCCAAGTCGCGAAAAGGTCGTACCCACGGACTCCCACGTCTGTCGACCTCGGTAGCACCGAGCAGAATGCACGGTCCATCAACAATATCCAGATCTCTTTTCCAGTCCACATAGTGTTGGGATTGGTGTATGCCCTAAAGCCCACTAGCTGCACTCTCATCTTTTGTTACTGGATATTTATTGGTTATTTAATGGAATGACTCTTTTCTCTTTAAACATGTATATATGTATGGTTGTGTAAGGCCCATTGTTTCTAGTAAATAAATTAGGTGTGTAGTGTCTACACACAGATATGTCTAATTCATGGACAACTAGAAACATCATATTTGTTCATAACTGAAAGATGGAGCTGGGCACTTCATCTTGGTATAAGTTATAATGAGAGACTCTCCTGTATTCAGGGTGACTTACCTAAGTCATGGGAGGGCTTTCCCGGATTCATCTCATTAGTGCATATGCAATGCATTGAACAGGACCATGGTAGGTGTGATCTCTAAAATAGTACTATCACAGAAAGAGATCAAGTCACCTCATGCTACTGAGTGACCGGTGCTCTTAATCTTGAGCATTTGTGGATGAACTGACGAAGTCAAGTTCTTGTGCTTTAATTCACTATGGGTGAGATTCTTTTCATGGGTCAACAGCTCTGTGTTTTGGGTACTCGGACTTGATCAGTTGGGACGTGCAGATGCAATATAGAATCTATGCTATCTGATGATGGAATAATCGTCCCCTTAGAATTATCCGATTAATCATCAAAAATCTAAGATCTTAGTATATGGATGTTCCATATGAATATTGAACTTGTGGGTCGCTCCCTGGATCAAGAGAATGATATTCAAATGATGATTATGTTTAAGGATATGAAGTTCTAAGGTTTAGATGTAATCGGTAAGGTTGATAGTACATGTGATAACCTGACTCGATTATGGATGTTACATAGAGGGGCATTCAGGTCATTACACTTAGTAGGTCGAAGACAACCGTCATTTTATGACGAGCTTATTATATTATATATTTGTCCCTGGAGTTCAACCATAACTCTTTAGTGGAATGAGTTAAGGTTAAAATGTTCTTTATGTTGCTATGGGTTTAGCATGGACATTTTGGTCATTTTGGGAGCCAATGACAAATATGTCTTTTGGTCCCTTCTCTAGTCACTTTCCAAGATTGGCATGGTTTCATAAGTTGTTTAGATGACATATGGTTGAATTATTTTAGTAAAAAAATAATTTTGAGTTTAAATTCAAATAGGCCTTTGATGGCATACATGAATTTAACTCTAGATAAATTATTAGTGGGCCGTGGTGTGCATTATCATGTGGGACGTCCATAATGGGATTTCCATGGGTAAGGTTTCCAACTTTAAGCAGGTCTCTCTACTTGGAAAGTTGGACTCCTCTTTGGATTAGTATTCCTAAAAGAAAGTTTCCTTTTTGGATTAGAAACTTAAATTAGTAAGTGTTGTGCAACTAGGATTACTAATTGCTAAAGTTTGTGGGATGTTCCTTTAGTTTCCTTTTCTAATTGGAGTGTTTCTTAAAGGAAATAAATCTTTCCTTTTAGGACATCTATGAGAATTAGAAGAGATAGCTTTTTAGGAAAGCAATCCACAAAGTTTCTATAAAAGGAACCATACATACCCTTGGACGTCCATCCCTATGCAAGAGAGAGTCCCACACGTCCAGCCCTTTGGATTCTTTCTTCTTCATTGAAGAAAGTTTAAGGTCTGAGATTTTTCCGTAGGAAATAGTTCTCAAATACCTAGATTAAGATCCCACCATCTTAGCCAATCAGATTTGGAAGTGAGATAGAGAAGAAGATCAAAGGCAATACTGCTGCAGAAAATTCCATCAATTTGTTTGCTAATTGCAAGTCTGAGTTCGGCCCTTTGGATCTATTATTTTAGAGATTTGAAGTCTACAAATCTTCAAGGTAATAGTCTTCTTAATTCTCCTTGAATTATACACTTGTTGGTCATGAATTCATGGAGTTATTTTGCGATCTATATGGCTGATTTATGCTGCCCAAATCAGATTTTTAAAAATCTGTCATGTTACAAATCAGCCATGAATGTCTTCCGCTAGTGATGTTCAGATCTGAATCGCAGTTTCTTTCACATAGTTGGATCCCACCAACTTATTCTGGTTGAGGATGGTCGCAAGTGAATTGAAAGTATTCGAATTCATGCTATATAAACTGAAGCACATAACCATATATTCAATAAAAGAATATGAATGACATTAGGGTTTAGTATTCTACCAAATTCATGTGGGAATCCTCATAACCAATAAATTTTGAATACATCGGAATCCCAATCCCCTAGGGCATGCCTCCTTGGGGAGTGCAAATGCCACAGAGATTGTTGCGGATCAAAGTTGTCAAAACTAAGATTAAGACTAACTATCCATGATCCCCATCATTCATTATTATCTAGGTATCTCATACCAAATAATGTATGACTCCCGATTAACTTTGGTTTCTAAAATACATAAACCAAATCCTTAGGGATACTACATCACTATTTTAGTTAAGTGTGACCCACCAACTAATATTGCATGACAACCGCGATGGGCAGTTCCACCTTGGGGATTGAACCCCCACCACGTCTCACCAATTCTATCCAATGGAGATCCATATCTAGTAACCAGACAAATAAAAGCCCTCCGTGGGGAACGACCATTCTCATGATGGCTTGAGGCTAATACTTTCCTTACAATGGACCTATGGTGAAAAACCATGGGGATTTCTCAATTTAATTGCCCCGCTCCCACTTAATATTTTAGAATTAAGGATTTTCCTTTTAAGGTATTAGGGCCCACATATTAATATGAACATCAAATCATCTCATGATATGATCTAAGATTGGTTCCAAGTCAAGTTATTTTAAGGAAAGTCCAGTTTCTTAAATTAGTGTTACCAATGTGTCCATCTCATGGGTCATCAAACTAATTAGAACTCTTTCTAAAAAATTAATTTGATTTGACCAATTTAGTTAACTTGCTATGTTTGGATCAGATTTGGAAACATTCTAAATCAAGCATTCATCCATAAATAGAAAATACAAAAAATAGAAACTAGTCCTCTCCTCCACATGGCCCAAGCAGAATAGACTTCTTCGACTTCTAGACTTTCCAAACAATTGGAGTTCCTCAAACTCTTTGGGAAACTCCAAAACACCTTTTGGTAATCTTCAAACTCTTTGATTAGGAGTCCAACTTCACTTTCCTTCTTCATCTCAGACATCACTAGAATTTACAAATTTAGAAAATTACATAAGTTCCTATGTCTCTCCGATGAGACTTACATGGTAATCTAAACATGGAAATAAAAGGGCCATAGGGAAATTCACCATGCCTTGCCCTTTCATGGGAAACCAAGGAAAGCATGGTACTCTTTATACTTAGCCACAAATAAATCAATAACCATCAATAGAAAGCATAAGACTTGTAGGCCACATGGAGAGGACAAAATCATCTGCAAGTTAGTATCACATACAACCATACAACTCACAAAACTAGGTTCCCAAACCATAATGGAAAAACAAGATGCCAAACAGAAAAATCCGGATCAAAAACCAAAACATACTGCTTGAGTTCGGCTAGCTGACCTGCCCAGTTCGGCTAGCCGACCTGGTCGGTTCAGCTGGCTGAATTGACCAGTTCAGCTAACCGAGCTGACGAACCCAGAAATTTGGGTTTTCGCAAACTTACTTCCTGCTGATCCCAAAGTGTTCCTAATGATCCCAAATACCTTCCAATGGCTTCCGACGATCCTTCCATCATATTTAAACACTTTTGTGACATTCAAAACATGGATCTCCTATAAAAAGTAAGCAAAACCATTATTAATTTGATCCTTACATAGCCCTAGGTCTATCCTCTTTGCATCTCAATCAAAGATTAGACCTAGATAACTGATCTAACATGATTAGAGATGAGGTAAGGCTCTGATACCAATTGTAGGAAATTAGGTGGGCCTCTAGGATAGGCTTCAAAAGTTTTGACCCAATTAATGTAGGGATCAACTATCCAGAAGGCTACCAATCAATCCAAGATGTAAACCCTCAATCTCATATATCAAGATCAGTAAATCAATCTATCTACAAGATAGAAAACCAGCAACAAATATGCAACAAAGATCTATAACATTCAAGGAAATAGATTATACCTTTGGAGCTCGGTTGTGCTCTAATGGAGAATTTGCTACTTTCTTTGATGACGAACTCTTTCGCGAATCAAATAGGTTTCTCTAATACCCAATGGTCTTCCACGCTATGACCCGAAACAGAGTCTCTTTCTCAAGAAGATGGGTGGGATCTCCAAGAGAAACTATCTAGGAACTAGAAGGAAACTAGAAGAGGGAAAGAGAGAGAGAGAACTTTGTGCAACACTTGCAAAATGGAATGGGCTGGGCATGAATCACTATGGGGATGCTTGTAGTGGATGTCCTGCCCCTTTGCACCTCTTTTTATAGTTTATGCAACTCCCACTTACTAATTTCTAATAGAAGTCTTACTTCCAAATAAATTAGTAACCTTCTCTTCTTTCTTATTTATAATAGAAGTCTCACTTCCATTATTAATTAGTAACTTACTATTACCGCTATTAGAAGTCTCACTTCAAATAGAAATAGTAACTTTCCTTTTATAGTTCAACTAGAATTAGTATTTTTCTAATTTGGGCTAACGTGGGGACCACTAGGGATTCATTAGAAAGCTGGCTCCAATTGGGACTAGCGACCCCACATCTCATGTGTAATACGGGCATACAGTTAATTGCAAATAACTCCACTATATAAATGCAATTGAACTCCAGTCTTAAGAAATTACATAGAAGACCCTAAACTTCAACATTACCACAAGTAGGCCCCTCTATCAATATCCATGGATCAATTAGACATGTCTTCCAAACTTAGATCTACATCTTATTATCCTTGAGCCCCAATTAATTATAATAATCATGGTACCTTTCTAATTAACTCTTAATCGGAATGGGTGTACACGTACCAATGATAAATCCATTAATTGGCACAAGAGGATATTAAAGATAAATTCCATCTTGACCATTGAATGTTCCCACAGCGCTATTACCACGTACCTAAATCACCGAGGTGTTGACCTATAGTTGGCCTCACTCATTGGTGACTCAAAACAAATGAATAGATAGAAACTTGAGTTCATTAATGTCTCAGGATTAAGAGCTTACTGCTAGGGAATTATGAAAGCAAACTTTAAAGTAAAGACAGTGTTAAAAAGGTGCTTCTCATGGTCCTTTAATACATCTAATGTACTAGTACTCTGAACCAGAATCTTACATTCTGATGATCGAGACAAATCACACTATCTCATAGTGATCAAAGTGCTGCAACCTTGTCAGTATGAGATGTCTAGTCTCATCACTGGTTGTGAAGATATTCAAGTATAAGAACTGCAATACATATCTCCTGTATGTAGATCTCATCCATACACATGTATTACATCTAGTATACTTATGGACTCCGGTTCATCTCATGAAACATCATGTCATTCGTATTGGTTATGTGCAAGTATATAATTAAACACCATTCATCTCATGAAATGGAAAGCATGAATATATTGATAAATAAAGAAATTAATCAATTTATTACATCAAATGGTGGTATTGAGACCATAAGACTAACAATTTTCCTTCTTATTATCATCATTATCATGATTGTCATTATTGTTGTTGTTATTTTTATTAAATTCTACTTTTGGATGGTATTCAAAAGATGCTTTGAGCAGGTATTTTCCTCGAAATTCTCTGGAAATCTAATGCTTGGCTTTCTATGAGCAAACTAGAGATAATATGATGCTACGACATTTAGGTGCTAGCTTTAGTAATTATTTATTTATTTTTTAAATGGTGTGTAATTATTTGTTTTTTGAGCAACCTAGCTTTGATAAACGTCTATGCTACAAATACAATAATAATCCTTTGCATCCAGTATGCTTTTTATTTGGACTTTTCTATTAAAGAATTGTTAGAATTTCGCACAACTACAATGCAAGGTAAATCGAAGGAACAAATAATATAAGGAATATATTTCTATTTCTGTATAAACTGAAGTGGATTGATGTTGTATAAGGCCAAGTGGGCTTGGAAATGGAAGGCCATGACCATGGATTTAAACGCCCTTGTAAATTGTCACTAAGGGCCTTCATTTCATGGGAGAATTTAATGAAATTCTGGAGCCTCTAACATTTTTCTTAGGCTGCAACAGTTTTATTCAGTGGGTGGGGAGCATAAAAATTTGTCACAGTAAATTGCCTGTCACTTAACCAGCTTAAGTAGGGCTAATAAGAGCTCCTATTGTCGTGAAATGCTGACTCATTAAAAAGCCAAGAATGAGGTAATTATGTTTATTTTCCTACCTTTAATGGATTTGTGATAATTATCTTTGTTTAAATTTTTTTACTTGGGGGAGATATTTGTTCAGTTTTTACAAGGTATTTGGATTATTTTACTTAATATTTGCACCCTTCTTCCAATTGATTGTGATGAGTAGCCACTATCAGGAAGCATGAGCAGTGGTTTCGAGTTATTATTGCATTGACTATCAAAGAAAATATCCAAAAGGAGTGTAAGGAGTGTACGTTGTGGTTTGACCTTGCACGTGCCTTGCATGTGCAGGGCTCCACTAGTAGAAGGGAAATTTTCAAAACAGACATCAGTTTACCCAGGTTTCAATTCAGGACAAATAAAAACTTACATTTCAAAATAGGATTTAAGTTTTTATCCAGCCACAAAATGAGTTTTCCGGCAAAAATTGAGTTTTCCGGCGACATTTCTATGGCATCCAACATTCTTCCTCCATCCCAACCAACGTACTCACCTCGATTAGACTCTCTCTCCCAGCCCCAGGATACCATTTTCTCTCGGTTTTGTATCAAAGCATCGATTTGGGCCTCAGGGTGGTTTTTTATACTATGCATCACTGAAATGGATCCTGCATTTCCATCTCCATGCTTCAGATCGCAGTGTTAGAAGATGCCACAAGAATCTCAAGATATCGTGTACAGATTAAATGCAGAAATCACGATGATAGAAGATCATACTTGGGAGATCTCTCTGATTTGACCTCGGTAACACAGCTACTCGAAAATCCTAAGATCTTCTACTGTATTCCTCAATGCTAGAATCTGCACCAAGGAGTGGGCCTTTTCTGCGAATTCTCACTGCTCTAAAAATCGAGATTTCTCTTTTGTGTTTTACCTAGAGAGCAATAGCGCATATATATAGGCTACAATTGGGACCCTAAGAAGTAAATAAGGAATAGGCTTCTTATAGAATCAGGAAACACTAATTCGTCCCAAATTAGAATCCTAGTTCCATAAATTACAATTTAGTCCACTAGAGAAATATAATTGCACTCCTATCCTTATTCTCAAAATAATATTTCGAGCTTCTTGTTATTGAATGCTTATTAATCTCCCCATGTTAAGATTTCCGATATCCATCGATTAAATAATTACTGACATCTCCCACTTAATCGTTATCTTTATAATTCCTTGAGACCTAGCACTCAACTTATTTAATATGTCGGACACAAAGTCCACCTACAGGGTTTGACATTATCAAAACTTATAAGCTTCATCAAGGGGATATCATCAATCCCTATCACGAGACGTGGATTCCGTCAATAAACTAATCTGCACCATACACGTAGTGTAGTCATCCAATTTACTGAGATTGTTGACCCATAAAAGATCTCACTCCTTTGTAAATACAAATGTGAAACACTAAATGTATGTGTATATTATTTTTGTCTGGATTAAGAGTATAAGCATTCATAATAACCATTTGGATATTGATCGTCTTATATAGTCAGTATACGGACAATAAACCCAAAAGCGGTCCTGTTCAATACACACAAAGTGTATAGCACAATGAGTTGAAACTATTCCATTTCCCGCAGCCAAGACAAGCCTGCTGAAACATTATGCTACAATCATAATGATAGTTTGTCCAAATCCATCTAGATTGTGAACAACTACTTATATTCTATAAGAACCGACAAACAAGTCTTCCGTGTATAAGTTGAACTCTACACACCAACTTGTCTACTTTACAGAATAAGAGACACACATGCATAATATTAAACAATACAACCATTTGCCCATACATAATTCTCATAAAGATGAAACAACAAAACATACTAATAAATAAATCAATCAAAGACAAATACATAAAAGTATGTTTTCAATATAAATTTTCAACAATCTACCACTTAGACTTAAAACCATGCTGACATGTTTTTCAACCCCATGCCTTCCACATGACTATCAAAGCTCTTTACTTGTAAACTCTTTGTAAAAGGATCTGCCAGATTGTCCGCCGATGCAATCTTGGTCGCAATTATATCACCTCTCTGTACGATTTCTAGTGTGAGATGATACTTACACTGGATGTGCTTACTCTTCTTATGCATCCTGGGTTCCTTTGCATTGGTCACCGCTTCGGTATTATCACAATAAAGAATTATAGGTGATTTTACCGAAAGCACCACTTCTAGATCCGTCAAGAAGTTTCAGAGCCAAACTGCCTCCTTGGCTGCTTCAGAAGCTGCCACATATTCGGCTTCCTTGGTAGAGTCAGCAATACAAGATTGCTTGATACTCCTCCAACTTATAGCTCCACCTCCCAAGGTAAATACAAATCCCGAGGTCGACTTTCTGGCATCATTTTCTGACTGGAAGTCTGAGTCAGTGTACCCAGTGGGTATCAAACTCTCGGCCTGGTAAATAAGCATATAATTTCTAGTCCTCTTACGGTACTTAAGTATATGCTTTACCGCAGTCCAATGTTCTCTCCCTAGATTAGACTGGTATCTGCTAACCATGCCAATGGCAAAACAAATATCGGGTCTAGTACATAGCATTGCATACATGAGGCTTCCCACCGTCGAAGCATAAGGTACTTCCTTCGTTTTTTCCATCTCATTAGGTGTCTTAGGACACTGATCCTTGAATAAAGTAATTCCATGCCTGAAAGGAAGAAATCATTTCTTAGAATCTAGCATGCTAAAGCGGGCAAGAATTGTATCAATATAAACCGCTTTAGATAAGCCCAACATTCTTTGTTTCCGATCTCACAAGAGTTTGATCCCCAGAATGTGACTAGCTTCTCCTGAGTCCTTTATATCGAACTGACTGCTCAACCATACTTTGACCGAAGACAACACCCCAACATCGTTTCCAATGAGTAGGATGCCATCTACATAAAGTATTAAGAAAGTCACTACACTGCCATTGCACCTCTTATACACACAGGATTTATCAGTGTTCTGCTCAAAACCATAAGAGGAAATGGCTTGATCAAAATGAATGTTCCAAGATCTAGATGCTTGCTTAAGTCCATAAATGGACTTCTTAAGCTTGCACAACATGTGCTCACGACCATCAGCTACGAATCCATCTGGTTAAACTGTATAGATACATTGTCACACCCCCAAAACCGGGATCTTGCAGTGATCTGATCTCGGGGAGCGTGATTTGGGGTTAATTAAAATTTTGTATTTCTCCCCAGGATCCGCGTGTGTGAGGAAGGCAAAATTTCCAAACACATCGAAATATTTCGCGGAAGCTTACAAGGCATTGCAACCCGAAATCCGTGGCCATCGGGTTCCGCATCACACTGAACCTATCAGCATAAAGCTGTCATAGCAATATTCAAACTCGGACTGGAACAAGACATGATATCAAAATATACAGAGCTGACAGTAACAGGCTTATCATTACCCAAGCATATTCAAGTTATAAATTAACAAGTGCATTAATTACATTCCCAAGATAAAGGCTAACAAAAGCCTTAAAAGAATAACAAGCTAAAAACAAATACTACCCAAGTATGTAACGAAACTCCGGAGTCAAGCATGACGTCTACATGACATTGCTGATACAACAAGTCTGCAAAACTCATGGCTCAAAAGCCAACTGCACACGAACTAGATTAAGATGAGTACCTGCTACCTAAAGCACCAAAGTGTAGAATATCAGACACGATGGTCTGGTAGGCGATCAATTTAGGCAAGAGAATAAACAAAACTAAATCTTAAAAGAAACAATGCTTAAAACATTTTACTGAACTTGAAATATATTTGCAAGGTTTAAAATAATGCATGAGCAAGATGCTTATCAAGAAAACAAGATGCCACGAATGATATACGAAATGAAACTAACATGAATGCATATAATATCATGAATAGTAATCCACAAAGAGCCCATCCTTTCTCCATCATTCATGATGATTAGAGCAAGCACGCACGACAAGCAAGAACAGGAACCCACGCTACACGAGGTAGATGGGGAAACCGGCCGTGGAACCGGAGCACGCACGATGTGTATAAAATACACGACTAGTCTGCAGACGGTCCACAAGTTTAAGGACCCCCGGACAGTGGATCAGACTGAAGGGGCAGTCCAAGCTCAGTGGTATTTACTTAAATTCATGAATGCACAAGACAAAATATACTTGCGAGACAAATCACACAAAAAGGAGAAAACTACTTGTCAAGCTAGTAGAAACTCGCCGTTTGAAGCCCGTGGTTGACACGCTTCGCCTCATGGTTAAGGGTGTCGCCCAGACCAAGTTCTTATATTTTCCCTCATCGACCACGCACAAGGTGGACGATGTAAGCAAGACAAGACACGATAGCATAGACTAATAACACGTCAAAAACACGAAAGTAGTCCCCTTGCTTATTCTTAAAACAAATCTTCGGATAAACTTGTACTTGAAATTTCAAAGCGAGAGCACGACTATTTTTATTGAAAAAATTTCTCAAAATAGCTTGTACTTGAAATTCAAAACAATGCACGATGATATTTCTTGTATCAAAACGAGGTTCGAAAACAAAGTCTATCAAGCATATGTTAATACCATTCATTCACTCTTGTGAAATTGAAATCCAAATACTGAAAAATAAAACGGATTGGTGCCCCCGAAGTTTAAAAAGGTATTTCAGATTTCACACGCACAATGTCAAGTTAAAGGCCCTTCACATAGTCTAGTTTTTTATTTTAGAAGAAATCCATCAAAAACAGTGTCTTTTTGTAAGCCTCGGTCAGCTGACCGACAGATCCCTGAACAAAAACTGATGCTATCTGGAAAAGGGAACCGACAGGTTTGTCGGTTAACCGAGAGATGACCGACGAATTTTTCTAACGAAATGTTGCTCTCTGGAAATGGAACCGACAGGTGTCGGTTGGCTGTCGGTCGACCGTTGGCCAGCCGACAGCTGACCGACAATGCACGGACAGTGCATTTCATTTCAGATTTTGCATTTTTCTTCCCTCCTTTCATTCTTATTTCTGAACCACCTGCAGTCCCCAAGCCTCCATGCTTTCCAAGGGGTAATTTCAAACATTTTAAACCATCCATGACACAATTTAAACCTTCCAACATCGAAACCATTCATTATTAAATCATGTTCTTGAACAACTTGTAAAGCATTAAACAAGATACATGCTTCCATTCAAAACAAGATCTCAAGATTAGGAAAATAATTAGTAATCATGCTTGAAAATGATTAAACATGCTAAGAGAGATCTAACAAACATGAAATGAAAAGCTTGGTAACAATGGCAATATTTTCCTAAAGCAAAATGCCTAAAAATCACAATGCATCATAAAAACCCAAAATGATTACTTGCCTTTGTCCAAATGCTAAGCAAATCTTTCACAAATCCAATCAAAGAGTTGTCCCATGAAATCTACACAAAAGCCCCAAAATAGAACACACAAAAATCACATTTTGGTCACCAAAAATCTCCATTTCGAAAATGGGTTTGAAATTTAGAGAAAAGGGCTCTTTGAGAGCTAAAAGAACTCCATGAAAGAGATGGGGTCAAGCTCTTACCCATGGCTATCCAAACAAGGAAAAACAAAGAAGAAATGGTGGAGATTTAGGGCATGTTTGTGTAGCCCATTTCCGCGGAAAAGTTGACGGTTTTCCGTGGAAAACCTACTTTTCATGCGTTTGGTGCGGTAGTTTTCCGCGGAATCACTTTTTTGCCACATCAGCTTTTTCCTTCCTTACCATGGAAATGGACTTCCCATGGGGGGGTATGGGAAGTCTATTTCCACAGAAAATTGGCCCTCTTTTTATAAACTCCATTTCCTACCCATTTCCTACCAAATAGTAAACACTTGTTTTTTTGGAAGGAATCCGCAGCCGCACCAAACAGCATTGCCACTAATTCATCAAGGAAAAACTTTTTGCACCAAACATAAATTTTTTACTTCCCCGGAAAACCTTTTCCGAGGTATTTAAAAACCATAGAATTTGATGATGTGGCAAATTCTTCTTTCCATGGAAGTTACATGTACACAAACGTGCCCTTAGCTGAGACTTCCAAGGAGATAGTAGCAATCGAAAGCTTGAGATGAGAGGAAGAAAATGGTGAAATCGGATTGAGATTTGGAGCTTCCTAGCCTTAGATCCAAGAGAAACAAGCTTGGGGAAGAAAAGGGTTTTCTACTCCCAGCTCTAGGTCAAGAAGTTGCAGGAAAATGGTGAAATGAAAATGGAAGATGGGGAAGACAACTTGAGTAGCTTGGAAATGGGGCCCATTCAGCCGAAACTTAAAATGGCCAAAACATGGTCTTGTGGGCTCCAGACGAGATCGACGAAGAAGACAAAATCGATCGTTGAAATATCTAGTTTCGAAAAAATATACTTTCCCCAATTTCTGAAATTTTCGAAATTCAGGTACAGATTTAGTGAAAAATATCATTTTTGCCCCTTTTTCTCGAAAAACGTGATTTCTGAGTCTCAAATCCAAACGGATAAAACGTGAAAGTTGTTAAGATCAATAAAATGAGTCAAAATAAATAAAAATTAGAATTTTTCAAGATCAAGAATAATTTATCACAAAAAATACATTTCACAAAAGTCAAGTCAAACCAAAGTCAACGGTCCTTAAAATCTCCAAAGTTATGAAAAATTTATCAAATTCAAAAGCCAAGTCAAACCCACTACTAATCTTACTCAAAAAGCAAAACCATAATTAAAATAACACTAAACCCAAAAATTGGGGGTCGGGGTCTTACATACATTCATCAAGATTTCCATTAAGGAAAGATGTCTTGACATCCATTTGCCAAATTTCGTAATCAAAATGAGCCGCAATGTATAAAAGAATTCTGATGGATTTCGTCGTGGCTACTGGCGAGAAAGTTTCCTCATAATCGATTCATTCTTTCTGAGGAACCCTTTCGCAACAAGCCTAGCTTTGAAGGTTTCAACCTTTCCATCCACCCCTCTTTTCTTCTTGTGGACCCACTTACAACCGATAGGTTTTATCCCCTCTAGTGGCTCTATAAGATCCCATACTTGGTTAGAGTACATAGACTCCATTTATGTTTTCATAGCTTGTTGCCATAGATCTACATCTTTGTCTTGGAGTGCATCATTATAGTTACATGGTTCGGTATCTTGCTCGTCAGGGACTCTGTCGAATGACTCTCCCAAGAACGTATACCTCTCGGGTTGACAAATAACCCTCCCACTACGACAAGGCACATCCTATGTCTGTGTATTAATAGGGTCATGTGGTGCTAAAACTACTCCTGTGAACCATCATTTACATGCTGATCCGACTCATCACCCAGCATGTTATTGTTTTCACCTAGAGTACCATCAGCTTGAGATTCAACAAGTGTAGGTGTCTCTTCCTGTGCTACTGTTAATGGAAAAGTTTGGGTAGGTCTTTCTTCTCTCAATTCCTCTAGAACAATTATGCTTTTGTGTTTGTGGTCCATTACATAGTCCTCTTCTAAGAATCGAGCATTGGTGCTAACAATGACCTTTTGGTCTTTAGGATTATAGAACAAACCGCCTTTTGTTCCTCTAGGATATCCAACGAAAATGCAAACTTTCGTTCTTGGTTCCAACTTATCTATGTTCCCTTTTAGCACAATGCTGGACTACCCCAAATACGAACATGATTTAAACTGGGTTTGCACCTAGTCCATAATTCTGTGGGTGTGGTAAGTACTGACTTAGTTGGAACTAAGTTTAGAATGTATGCAGCCGTTTCTACAGCAAGCCCCCAGAATGAAGTAGGTAAATCCGAATAACTCATCATTGACCTAACCATATCCATAAGAGTCCTATTCCTTCTTTCAGCAACACCATTTTGTTGAGGGGTACCTGGTACAGACAACTGGGATGTAATCCCCTCTTGAACTAAGTAATCCCTAAATTCCACAAAAAGGTGCTCGCCACCACGATCAGATCGCAGTGTCATGATACTTTTACTTAAACGCTTTTCCGTTTCCGCCCTATACTCCTTGAATTTCTCAAAGCTTTCGGACTTACGGCGCATTAAGTAAATGTACCCATACTGTGAGTAGTCATAAAAGTAATGAAATACTCAAAGCAACCTCTTGCCTGGACATTCATGGGTCCACACAAGTCAGAGTGAACCAATTCCAACGGTTCTTTGGCCCTATAGCCTTTTCCCGAAAAGGGACGCTTGGTCATTTTCCCTTCTAAACAAGATTCGTAGACTGGAAATGCCTCCACTTCCAATGAATTTAATGGTCTATTTGCAACCAGTCTAGAAATCCTTTGTAGATTAATATGACCAAGGCGTAAATGCCAAAGATACATTTGGTTCATTTTGGAAGGTTCTTTTCTCTTACATGGTAGGGTAATAGTGTTATTTGATTCAGTTAGTTGCAGCTTAGGAGATATAGGATCAACAATATAAAGATCATCCACTAATGAACCAGAACAGATAAAACGTTTATTGTACTTAATAACCACAAATTTATTAAAAGAAAGGGAACATCTGTCTTTAACCAACTTGGAAACAGAAATTAAATTCCTCCTAATGGAGGGAACAGAAAGACAATCTTTTAACATTAGAGTCCTATCTCTACTAAAACGTAGATAAACATCTCCTACTGCAACTGCTGCCACTTTCGTAGCATCACCCATAAGTAAATAAATCTCCCCATCACTTAGTTGCCTGGTTTCCTAGAACCTCTGCAAAGAATTGAAAACATAATTAGTGGCTCCCGTATCTACACACCAGGTACCGGCAGATATAACCGCCAAACATGATTCAACAACTAGTGAATGAAATTTACCTTTATTGTTCACTTTGTTGAGAAAAGTCGGATATTGCTTTTTCCAGTGCCATGCTTGCTTGCAATGAAAACACTTGCCCTTAGGCTTTTTCACTCCTCCCTGTGTTCCGTTGCTCCCTTGAGAAACTGTATTACGACTCTGACCCTTTTTCTGTTTCTTCTTGCCTTTCGGCTTAGAGACAGAACCTTTTTCAGCAATGTTAACAAAAGGTGGCTTTTTTAGAAGGCCCTCAGCAGCCTGAAGTTCCTTGAGTAATTCCACCAGAGAAAAATTGAGTTTGTTCATATTGTAATTCATGCGAAAATTCTCAGAGGAATCAGTCAAGGATTGGAGAATGATATCTGTAAGTGCAAAAAATGTGACTCACAAGAATAGGGGGGTGCCTGCACGGACTTATCAAAAGAGACTAGGAACACCGATGTCTGTGCCTGAAGCCTGAGAAAAGGAAGAAGAATGGCAGGTCAGAGGACCCTGGCCTGGGCGGCGCAAGGCTCTCCGATGCCTAAGTTAGTGTATGAACTAAGCAGAGGATGGAGATTTTTGGGGAAGAAGATGGGTATACCAGAATGGCGTATTCGTTTTTTTTTTTTGCTTGAATTGTACTTGTGTTTATATAGAGGAAGAGAGGAGGCAAAAGGGTGGTTGACTGTCTCGTCATAGCCCACTTTGTCAGGTACTAGAGAGGCGCAGTCCCATCGTAGCCTACTTTTCTTTAATTGCAGTCCCATCGAGCCTCATCATGGCACTTTGGGGGCTGTGGACGGTGATCTATCATGAGATATGGGTTGTCCCCTTGTCTTGTGGCACGGGCCGTAGCGTGCTTGAGCGTCTGTGGGAGGACAGCTGTCAGTGCTCAGTACTTTCATCGATATGAGGCGCTTAGCCGAGATGGAGGAGTTGTGCAAGGGCCGAGATGGAGCTCGTGGCCGAGACAAGGTGACTAGTGAGGCAGGAGACCTCGGTTGATGCCTTGGCCCCGTTGCCGAGGTGAAGTGCCTGGCTGAGATGGACCTAACTGGTGCGGGAGCCCGAGATGGATCATCTGGCCGGGACTCTGATGAGTTCGGGAATTTCCCCACACAAAGCCCCCCAGCATCTAAGCTCATTAGACTTCTCTTTGAGGTCAGAAGCTAAGTATCATGGAGGACAACACTCGTTCCTTGGAGCTGCTTTTGTTTGGGAGGACTGGCCGGCGTGGGACCTGGAGCCCGTGTAGCCTTGATGGCAATGTGGCTGAACTGCATGAGTCGGGCACTGTTGCCGAGCCGAAGGACGATGCTTATGCTGAGCTTGGGCTGAAACGGAGAAGCCAGGGTGTACTAACTCGGTGAGAATCTCTGCTAGATGGAGAAGCGAGGGTGTATGAACCCGAAGTTTTGAGAGCAACTGGTTGTATGAACCTGAAGTCAGTCCCAAGGTGTATGAACCCGAGATAATCTGAGGCCGAGACAGAGAAGCCTGGGTGTATCAACCTGATGACAGTCTCTGCTGAGGTCGAGATGGATGTACCTAAGACCTGCATGAGGCCGAGCCAGCGTGAGACCATAGCCAGCACGTGGACGGCCCAGCATTAGGTCGTGAAATGCGGTCGAGACCAGCATGAGGCCGAAACCAATGTGAGGAGGAAACCAGCACGTGGACGGACCAGCATGAGGTCGTGAAATGTGGTCGAGACCAGCATGAGGCCGAAACCAGTGTGAGGCGGAAACCAGCACGTGGACGAACCAGCATGAGGTCGTGAAATGCGGTCGAGACCAGCATGAGGCCGAAACCAGCGTGAGGCCGAAACCAGCACGTGGACGAACCAGCACGAGGTCTAGAGGCCAAGAATCCTGGGCGTATAAACCCAAGGACTTGGTGTCCCTGTTACCGAATGTGAGTCAAGCATGAGTGTATAAAACGACCACATGGTGAGCTTGGTGGCTCTGATGCCGAACGCGAGTCATGCCTGAGTGTACAAAACGACCCCAGGGTGAGCTCGGTGGCTCTGTTGCCGAACGCGAGTCACGCCTGAGTGTATAAAACAACCCCAGGGTGAGCTCGGTGGCTCTGTTGCCGAACGCGAGTCACGCCTGAGTGTATAAAACAACCCCAGGGTGAGCTCGGTGGCTCTGTTGCCAAACGTGAGTCACGCCTTAGTGTATAAAACGACCCCAGGGTGAGCATAGTGGCTCTGATGCCGAACGCGAGTCACGCCTGAGTGTATAAAACGACCCCAGAGTGAGCTCGGTGGCTCTGTTGCCGAACGCGAGTCACGCCTGAGTGTATAAAACACCCCAGGGTGAGCTCGGTGGCTCTATTACCGAACGCGAGTCATGCCTGAGTGTATAAAATGACCCCAGGGTGAGCTCGGTGGCTCTGTTGCCGAACGTGAGTCACGCCTTAGTGTATAAAACGACCTGAGGGTGAGCTCGGTGGCTCTGTTGTGGAACGCGAGTCACGCCAGAGTGTATAAAACGACCCCAAGGTGAGCTCGGTGGCTCTGTTGCCGAACGCGAGTCACGCCTGAGTGTATAAAATGACCCCAGGGTGAGCTTGGTGGCTTTGATGCCGAACGCAAGTCACACCTGAGTGTATAAAACGACCCCAGGGTGAGCTCGGTGGCTCTGTTGCCGAACGCGAGTCACGCCTCAGTGTATAAAACGACCCCAGGGTGAGCTCGGTGGCTCTGTTGCCGAACGCGAGTCACGCCTGAGTGTATAAAACGACCCAAGGGTGAGCTCGGTGGCTCTGATGCCGAACGCGAGTCACGCCTAAGTGTATAAAACGACCCCAGGGTGAGCTCGGTGGCTCTGTTTCCAAACGCGAGTCACGCCTGAGTGTATAAAACGACCCCAGGATGAGCTCGGTGGCTCTGCTACCGAATGCGAGTCACGCCTGAGTGTATAAAACGACCCCAGGATGAGCTCGGTGGCTCTGCTACCGAATGCGAGTCACGCCTGAGTGTATAAAACGACCCCAGGGTGAGCTCGGTGGCTCTGTTGCCGAATGCGAGTCACGCCTGAGTGTATGAAACGACCCCATGGTGAGCTCGGTGGCTCTGGATGACCGATGACGGTAGAGGACTGTACGATCAAGGATGACAGCAGAGGACCGTGCCATCGAAATGACGGTAGAGGGTCGTACGATCGAAGCCGACAGTAAAGGGTCGTGCCGGTGTCATCGAAGCTGACAGTAGAGGACCGTGCCACCGAAATGATGGTAGAGGGTCGTGCGATCGAAGCTGACGGGCGGTCAAAGCTAAGTGATGACAGGAGACCTCTAGCTACCTCCCGAGCTGGAAGAGCTTCTGCAGAGCTGGGGGCTGCTAGCGAGCTGGAGACATCCGCCAAGCTGGAGACGTCCGCTGAGCTGGAAGCTATCTGGTCGCTTTCGTATAGGTTGAACTGCTCCTGGGCTCAGGCTTCGTCTGCTTCTTGCCTGACGAATCGGTCTATCCTGGTCATCAGTGTTGCCATAGTGACCACGGGATACATGGCCAAGTCCCTCCGAAGCTCGTTGCCTGGTAGGAGGGCTTGTTGGAAAGACAGGACTGCTATTGCATCTGAGGCATTCTCGATCTGGCGGTAGACAGCCCAGAACCTTTTGGCGAACTGCGTGACGTTCTCGGTCTGCTTCATTCTGAGGGCCATTAGGTCGGCGGCTGTCCTGGGGATGACCCTGTGAACTTGGAACTTCGTCATGAAGGAACTACGGAGCTGCTGCCAACTTTTGATCGATCCTAGGGGAAGTGCACAGAACCATTTTAGGGGGAGGTCCCCGAGGCTGGAAGAGAAGACTCGCAGTTCAGGTGGCCTGCACCGCCCCACACCGACATCCTCTGAGTGAAGTGCTGGAGGTGTGCTGCTGGGTCCGAGGTTCCATCGTAAATGATGAACCTCGAGACTTTGAAATCTTCAGGAAGGGGGAAGCTTCTGATCTCTGGAGAGAAGGGAGATGCGCCGAAATCGTCAGAGTTCACCCGAACTTGAGCGAAGCCGGCCATCTCCATGTGCTGTCGTACTGCTTGCTCTATGCGTTGTTCAAGTCGCTTTCTGAAGTCGTGGCTGTTACCCGAGCTTTCACCAATAGCTCGGTTGCTTCTGTTGTCCTTCAGGGTGCGCCTTTTGGAAGGTAGAGTCGAGGTCGAATCCTTTGAGGATGAACCCGATCGAGTATCCTGCTATTGGATGCTTGCTGGACCAGATCTTGCTCCTGACCTTCCCCGGCGGGGAACCGTCGGCAGCTGCGTTGATAGTGTCGGTGGTTCCTTTCCCTTTCTAGTTCTTCGAGGCATGGTGTTTGGGAAGATGACTTTTTGTAGCCGTTTCCCATAAACGGCGCCAATTGTAAGTACAAAACATGTGACTCACAAGAATAGGGGGGGTGCCTGCACGGACTTATCCAAAGAGACTAGGAACACCGATGCCTACGCCTGAAGCCTGAGAAAAGGAAGAAGAATGACAGGTCAGAGGATCCTGGCCTGGGCGGCGTAAGGCTCTCTGATGCCTAAGTTAGTGTATGAATTAAGCAGAGGATGGATATTTTTGGGGAAGAAAATGGGCATACCAGAATGGCGTATTCATTTTTTTTTGCTTGAATTGTACTTGTGTTTATATAGAGGAAGAGAGGAGGCAAAAGGGTGGTTGACTATCTCGTCATAGCCCACTATGTCAGGTACTAGGGAGGCGCAGTCCCATCGTAGCCTACTTTTCTTTAATTGCAGTCCCATCGAGCCTCATCATGGCGCTTTGGGGGCTGTGGACGGAGATCTATCAGGAGATATGGGCTGTCCCCTTGTCTTGTCGCACGGGCCGTAGCATGCTTGAGCGTCTATGGGAGGACAGCTGTCAGTGCTCAGTACTTTCATCGATATGAGGCGCTTGGCCAAGATGGAGGAGTTATGCAAGGGGCCGAGATGGAGCTCGTGGCCGAGACAAGGTGACTAGTGAGGCAGGAGATCTCGGTTGATGCCTTGGCCCCGTTGCCAAGGTGAAGTGCCTGGCTGAGATGGACCTAGCTGGTGCGGGAGCCCGAGATGGATCATCTGGCCGGGACTCTGATGAGTTCAGGAATTTCCCCATACAATATCGAATTTGGGTCTCCCAATCAATTTCAGCTCCAAGGACTTGTAGTTCATTGAGGTGTCCCATCATTTTCAGAACATGTTCCCTCACAAAGGTACCTTCAGCCATCTTAGTGTTAAACATTTCTATCATAGCAACCTGTCTAGCTACCCGATCCTGATCACCAAACATCTCCTTGAGACTGTACATGATGTCATAGGCAGTAGGAAAATGCTGATGCTGAGATTGCAAAACATTTGACATGGATGCCAATATGTAACATCACGCTATCTCATCAGCCTTGTTCCATTTTTGGTATGCTTGGATAGCCACCTCATCGGTAGAACCGTCCACAGGTTTCTCTTGGCATACCTCAGTAAGCACATATTTGTACTCTTCAGCAGTTAGCACAATATCCAGATTTTTTTTCTAGTTAATGTAATTAGGTCCAGTGAGTTTGTGTTCTTTAAGAATAACAGCAAGTGGATTGAAAACACCCATCTTAAATCCTGAGAATTACATAATCATAAAATTATGATGGGCAAATAAAAACTTTGGATTCAAAACAAAATAAAATGGCTCCTTCTGCCAATAAATAAAAGAATCGACAGCAATCTAAACACCAATGTATAGTATGCCTCGATGTGAGGTCTTCTACCATACTTATTTTGTTCAAATTGGACATAACCTATTAGTTTTACTATCAAGGCAACAAACTGAGCCAAGTAAAACCAAACAGCTGCCTTGACTTTGGTCCTATAAATAACAGAAGAGACTCAGATGAAGAGCATATTGTTGTTTATAGCTAAGTGAATACCATCATTTAATTCAAGGTCCATTATTCTGTATTCGGTCTCGTCAGATAGAGAAGGGACCTTATACTAATAATTACCCTAAATTATCCATATGGGAATTTGTACTGGAGATTCCTTAATTAACTTATCTGATGAGGAGGAAGACATCAAGGTCATTACATAAGTTGATTACATCTCCTACTAAACAATGATGGAGACCATGGGAACTAAAGAGGTTCCCTCTCCCACTTAGTTATTTAGCAATGAGGGTTCTTTATAAAACAATTTAATTAAAACCAGTTTGAAATCTAGTAGTAATAGGTAACTATATCTTGACTACTAAACCATTCCAAACATAATTAAACAAGTATAATATCATATCAAGCATGTTATTATAATAATAGACATCTAAGCACAAATAAAGAAAGACAACCAGCCAAAGAGTCCTAACTATCATGGTCAAGTAGAATCCTTTCTTCTTCTTGATTGCCACTTATCTAAGACAGGTGCTTCGTGAAGGGGGTCCGGGGGTGTCCCCCGGTGGGGTTCGAGCTCTTCCTTCGAAAATGAATTTCTGCCTTCAGAACCTGTGTCTCTTCTTAATAATACCTTACGACAGAACCTGTGTCTCTTCTTAAGAAATCTTCATGAAAAAAAAAAAACAATTACATTGGATCCTAAGCCTCCTGACGAACGGAGTTCACATGCTATCTCAATATAATTACATCTTCATGAAAAAAAATTACATTGAATCCTAAGCCTCCTGACAAACGAAGTTCACATGCTATCTCAATATAATAACATCATCATGATCAAAGATAAAATATGTAAAATAGTAAGTACGAATTTAATTCATGGGATCCATTCACATAACATACACACATGGTGACCATGATAGCCAGATTAATCGCTGCAAAACAGAGATTAGATAGATCGCTGCAAAAGAAGGATTAGTTGCAGCAAAGTCAAATCACGTTTTTTACGGCATCCTATAATCTTACTATGTGATCTTTAATCCATATACAGTATCAAGATTGGCTCTGATACCATTGTTAGAAGATGCCGCCAGGATCTCAAGGTATCGTGTACAGATTAAATGAGAAAATAGCGATGATAGAAGATCATACTTGCGAGATCTCTCTGATTTGACATCGGTAACACAGCTACTAGAAAATCGCAAGATCTTCTACTGTATTCCTCTATGCTAGAATCTGCACCAAGGAGTGGGCCTCTTCTACCAATTCTCTCTGCTCTAAAAAATGAGATTTCTCTTTTGTGTCATACCCAGAGAGCAATAGCGCATATATATAGGCTACAATAGGGACCCTAATAAGCAAATAAGTAATAGGCTTCTTATGGAATTAGGAAACCCTAATTCGACCCAAATTAGAATCCTAGTTCCATAAATTACAATTCAGTCCACTAGAGAATTATAATTGCACTCCTATCCTTATTCTCAAAATAATAGTTCGAGCTTCTTATTATTAAATGCTTATTAATCTCCCCACGTTAAGATTTCAGATATCCATCGATTCTGGCGGCATCTTCTAACATGCAGACACACCATCAATTCATCCCCTCATCTCAGAACTTTGATCTGAAGGCAGCCATCATCAATAAGATATCTAAAAGGGTGGGTTGTGCATTGAAAAGAACAATTTATCAATCATCTTATCACATGAGCCTCCACAACAATAATGCCCATTTGATGAAATAGGGCTCCCTCAACATCATCTCAATCAAGTGGTCCATGTTCGACAATAAATTTCAGCCACCCAAATACACTATCAAATCGTCCTTTAATCAGGTGAGTGACACATCTTTTCCATTCACTCAATGACAATTAAAAGGGAAAAACCTTGAAAAGAAGAATATGGTCCAATCTCTCTTGCAACATGGTATTTGGTTTATGGAAGAAGAAATAAGAACGATGAAAGTGGAGGAAGCAATAGGAAAGGTGAGTAAGTCGGTTGGGAAGGAGGAAGAAAAAGGGATGCCATAGAAAAGTCGCCGGAAAACTCATATTCTTGCCAGATGTCCTGATTTGAAATGCAAATAAGAATTTCTGCCTGTTTTGAAATGCTAGTTTTTATTTGTCCTGATTTGAAAACGGGACAAACTTAAGCTCTGTTTTGAAATTTTCCCAATATAGAAATATAGGGAATTCTTCAACTCAATCGCCTTTCGTTATTTTTTTTTTGCCTCTTTGATGAGTATATTTAAATGCATATATTAATTTATGAGTATATTTAAAGACATATTTTTTCCTTCATATATTGTGTGTTTTTTTTCAAATACCTTCTTGTTATTCATTTTTTCTTTATTTTGTGTTGTGAGTGTTTTTTTATGCCATGTTATTTAAATTTACCAAGATCATTGAGTTGGGTTAGATTGGATTGAAGATTTAGGGCTATGTTGTAACGCCCCAAGATCCAGGCACCACAAATCCCGGGACGTTAGGGAAAGTACTAAAAGAGAATAAGAAAATCCAATAAAATAGGAAATGGGCAATGCCCTGCATTTAGTTTCACTTAAAGGATTACAAACTACTTTTCAAAATTAAGCTAAGTACAATCCTAGGCCAACTCAGCCATCTACAAATAAAAGAAGGAAAATAACAAACTCTAAGTGATAGAGGCCTCTCTATGCACCAACTCCAACTGCATCACTCTCGACCATGTAGCAACGGACAACTGAACAACCAAGCAACAAAAGAGGAAAAAGGTACCTGAAAGCACCAAGGATCGGGTCAAGCTCATAGAACCAGGTAAATAAGCATTTTTAGATCACATTATATTACAATAACATATATGGAATAGAGCTATACTTGATCCCAACTGTACCTACATAATTAGTACCTCAATAATAAAAATAAGATATCAAAGTGCGATGGGAATGGTGTGGAGTGTAGTGTGTGAACATGATGAAGATACTTCGGAATTATGGAAGAATATAGTTTTTCCACTCCCGAATAATAAAAATAAGATATCAAAGTGCGATGGGAATGGTGTGGAGTGTAGTGTGTGAACATGATGAAGATACTTCGGAATTATGGAAGAATATAGTTTTTCCACTCCCGAATTTGTAGGTACGATGAAGGTGGAAGAAGTAGTATCTTCCATGTCAAAAGGAGACTTCATCGGAGGAAGGACAGTTTGAATTTGTTGAATATCAGCTTGGCTTGACGATATTTCATCTTCTGAACCTGAGTCAATGTCTTGTATGATAGATACCAAGGAGATAGTGAACCCGCCCCTAGTCTTTTCTTTTATCTTATTTGTTTTGGTTGTGATGACCAAAGGTCTTGAAGGTTTGATGGAGATCACGAAGAGAGCTTGCCTGCTTGCTTTGGGTGTACAAGAGGATTTGTTTTCCTCTGATGGTTGTCAAGGGGCCTTGTCTTTATCTTTCTGGAGATTTTCAGCAAGAGGTGTTATTTCTTCATCCTCTTTTCTGCTTCACCCTCATACATTTTGGAATCTACGAAGTGGACTCCTTTACCTTTAAAGGGCTTTTTGTCTGCAAACACTTGATGTAACTTGCCATCATTGCCAACGAACTTGATGCATTGATGTAGAGTTGAAGGGGCAACACCATTTTCATGTATCCAAGGACGTCCGAAAAGGATGTTGTAGCATGAATTGGTCTTTCTTGCATATACAATGACTTCGGAGATAAGATCACCGATCTGCAACATGAACATGATTTTGCTTATGGGCCTTTGAGTACTACAATCGTATTCAAAGATAGATATAGAGGTATAACTAAGTTTACTGGGTGGAATGCCCTGTTCTTCGAGAGCCAAAGTGAAGATGAGGCTGAGTGCAGAACTTGGGTCAATCTGAACTTTGAGTATCGATATTTCTTTGATGTACCCTGTGAAATAAAGGGGTGAGTTGTGCTTTG
The DNA here is from genome assembly GCA_012931725.1 of Litsea cubeba. Classification (NCBI taxonomy): domain Eukaryota; kingdom Viridiplantae; phylum Streptophyta; class Magnoliopsida; order Laurales; family Lauraceae; genus Litsea; species Litsea cubeba. The sequence goes on from CM022944.1 coordinate 80,890,766, forward strand.
TTTTGCCAAGCAGGAGATCTTCCTTAGTGAAGGTGATTGTTGTACTTCCTATTTTTTGAACTGAGAGGCATTCAATGCAGGATCCCTCGATTTTCTTCTTGTCTCCCTTTAAGGAGATACCAGATTTTTTGAACTGAGAGGCATTCAATTTGTAAGACCTATGGGGCATGCTTGTCAACATCCGCATTCAGCATTTGTAATTCTGAAATAAGACTTTTACGAGTGTGTCCAGACATTCGTAACAAGTCTAGTATGTGTAGTCGTGCAGGTATGTGTTTGAAAATCAAGTTATATTTAAAAGCCTCCTTAGGGCCTACATTTTCATTATTATTGCCGCTTTAGGCATTTACAACATTTTGTTCGAAGGATTTACATAAGAAGAAGAAGGTTGGTTGTAATTTTGGTGGCAATCCCGGCTAGAGCGGGCACCTCTACCAACTTCAAATGCTTTTTAGGAAGTGTCTTTGTTTGGAAGAGTGCCCTCAGGATCAAGGGGTTGATTCTTTTCATTTACCGAAGACGTATCCGCAGCAACGTTGCCATCTTTGTGACTGCGTCGCATGTAGCATTTTTCGAGAGCAAGTATTAAACAACAACTAGCAACTTTTCTTTTTTTTTTTTAAATAATTCATCGATCTAGACATCACCTATGAGGTCAAGTACCTGAGACCAACTAACTGAACTTTCTTTAAAGAAGACATCATCAGTCGGAGCTTCTTCATGACGATCAATCAGAAGGGGTGTGACTCCTGATGTCATAGTATCAAGGGATGAAGCCTGAGAAGGAGTTGCATGAGAAAGTAATATCTCAGTGGAAGTCACTTGAGAAGACGTAGCCCAAAAGATATACTATCGGATGTGCTATGAAAGTAAGTGGCCTCGGAAGATAAGGTTTCAGAAGAACTATCATCTTGAACTATTGCGTTGCAGGTTGCTTTGACAAAAGATGTTCTCGGAATAGATTATTGTGGTTTTGACTCATCCTCGGATGTAAGAGGATCATCAATTCAGTATCCCTCTTCATTTTTAGGAGTTAAGGGAGGAGTTACCTATTGATCTTCAGAAAATTCTGGTTCTGGATTTTCATTGCAACGAAGCTCGTTGATGCGGCCCTGCTCTTGTTCAATGGCAAGACACTGCAAGATTCTTGCATATTCTTCAAGATCGGGCATAGGAGCCAGATCATTTTCTTCATCGGCTCCTTGTGGTTCAACATGGTTAGGATCCAACAGAGCAATCACAGGTGCTGGGTTAACATTGTCTTTTTGAACAGCCTCTTAGTTTTCTTGATCTTCCTCGATATCAGAGCATGACCCTTGTGGTTGGGAGGGATTGTACCAGAATACTGGTATGAATTGAGGTTCAGGAACCCATTCTACATCGGAGAGGTATTCTCTTGTTTCTAGGGATTCTTCCCATTCATCGGTATCACTATATTTGTAACCATTCATGGATAATCCAATTACCGAATTACAGGATTATGATGCCCCCTGCAGAGTTTTATCTTTAAGTTGTGGTGTCATAAAGTCACAGAGAGTGAATTTCTTCACACTTTGGAGATTTGGGGAGGGAGGTTTCTATTGCCCCTAGCGAAGCGATGGATGATGTTTCTGCCTCTTCGTGGATCTCCTATTTCGTTTTGGCTTTCTCTTATTTAAGTCTAAGGAGACATTTCTTGATTTGCCTACGCTGTTGAGCTGTAGGCTTGGTTTTGACAATTTCCCACTCTTCATCTTCTAGGAGATTGGGATGTACCCACATTGATTGTTCGTTTGGTGTCGAGTAAGGAACCAACTCCTGGGATGCTTGAATTCTTTTTATCACCTTGAATGAAGTGGTGAGTTTATTCTTCGGTGGATCGGACACTTGTCCATAAGATACCATGTTGACGGAGGCAAACTAGTAGTTTTTGCCTAAGGTAATGACCCGTTCTTCCACATCTCATTGATCTTCTCTATCACAACAAAGCATTGAGTAAGAGGATGTGAGATTATCTAGTGGTATGGACAGTACGGATGATCATTGGTTTTGCCAACGTCTCCCCATCTCTTAGGGTCAGGCAAAAGGTGAGTTTGTCATTTGCCACGAGAGCCTTGAAGATTTCATCGATATCTTCATTGAATAGGTATTTCTTCTCTATTCGCTCTTTGAAGGCTTCAAAAAGCTCATGTCGCTTGCCCGTGGTCTTGCTTTTATCTTTCTTTCGTAGATGAGGAGCTGTCTTGGTTTGTATATTGAGAACCTCCTTTTTCTACGGCCTTGAGGTCGGAATGATAGTCAGTTCTTTCCTCGATAACTTTTGACTGTTGAGGTCTTTGATCACCGTTTCAGCCTCCATGGCTTTTTGCAGGAGTTCTACTTGGTTCTTTGATTTATTGACAATGATCATGGAGCGGATCCTTGCTTTCATGTTCTTACGGCAGATGTCGACCAACGACGCTTGCAGGAGTACATTTGAGCACTTGTATACCATTGCTTTCCACTTGTTAATGAAGTCGTATGTTGATTCATTCTCTCCATGCTTTAGGCTGCACAATTGAGCCATAGTAGCAGGGTGGTCTTCACCTTTAAAGTGGGGAAATCACGTCTCTCGCATGGCCCAGTTTTGGATGTAGTCCTCAAGCATAGTGGAGTACCAGTCGAATGCCCTACCTTTTAAGGTACTTGCGAAGAGACAGATCTTGAGGGCATCTTGATCCGCTATGGCTCCTGTTAGGGTCTTGAAGTGGATGACATGCTGTTGGGCTGAACCTTTCCCCGTGTATGTCTGGAGAGTATGCTGCTTGAATTTTGCAGGAAATGGGACCGAGTCCACCCTTAAAGGATATGGTGGCTTGATCCCATTTTCCTTGAGGGTATCTTCTTTTTTAGATTTAACAAGGATGTCGTCAATGTCCTTCTTGGTGAGGGAGCGCGACTCATTTTCTCCTTCACCTGGTCCGTCCTCTTGGTGATTTGGTGGAACATCATCATTTCCCTGATGTTAAAGGGTGAAAAGAAGGTTTTCCATTAAAGCCTTGATCCTTTGCTGACCTTGCTCTAATTGATGGACACGTGTAGTTACGTCATTGTGAGACAAATTATGAAGTGGATTTTGAGGTGGTTTAGAAGTTGTAACCAAGATGTTCATCCCTCAGGATTCAAGCTGCATTAGGTGCTGGAGGAAGGGTTACTCCGTTCTCCTTGCCTTGAGGGAGCAGGAGATTCCTCTTGATGTCTTATTGTCTGCTCCTGAAACGGATTTTTATTGCTGAACTTTGGCGTCTTTTGGACTTGCCAAGCATATAGGCAATAGCAACTTGGTTGGGTCTATATTTTTTGACCCATCTTTGAGAGACTTGAAGTGGAGGATGTTGATTCCTTTGTCTTTCGAGCCTTTTTTACCGGTACAACACATGACGGCGTATGCGACGAGCAATCTGAGCCTTAGTTGGCTCAGGCCGGGCTTTGGCGATGAAAGATGTGCTCCCTCGAGCGCGACAATCTAGTTTGTCTTCTTTACAGTTTGGCATGGATAGGATCCAGACTCGGTCTTTCGCCTATCAGAGTGATGCCTTGATCTTTTCGAGTTCAGCCCCTATAGAGATGATGGGTCGGACCGAGGGGATGTAGACCTCAGCAGGCCTTTGAGGAGGCCTTGTGGTGCATGATCTGACCTTGGGCTTGTAGAAGTGGGTTGGTTTGAGCAAAGTTGACTTTGACGCTGGGTGGAAGGTGGGTTTGTCCTTTTTCATGTGAACGAGAGGATAGAACCGTTTTTTTTTTTTTTGTATGGGGCCAAGTATGTTGACCTTGTCGATTTTTTAGACCTCATTTGTTTTTGGTGAAGGCTTCAGGGACCATATACTGGGGTAGACCTGGTTATTGGCAGGATGAAGCTTTGCAAGAGTGCCATGGGCTTCAGTTATCTGGATCTTTACCCTGGGTGTCACGATGGTGATCCCGAGGCAGTCCTTTGTTTTTTTATTGGCTTGACTTCTTCTTCGAGAAGTAGGAATTGTTGGTGTGGGGATTAGCAGTTGACCTGGTGTTCGAAGAGTTGCCGAAGGAGATAACACTCTAGTAGCTAGCAGGATGCTTGTTGGCGCGTGCATTTTGTTTCTCTTGAAGTATGAGTTGGTACTTACTTTCGTCGAAAGTGATGGTCAATTAAGCTACCATGTTAGTTTTGAAAATCCTAAAACAATACCACATCCATTAGTAATTACAAAAATATGATGATTATAAATGGGAAACTATGGGCCCGTCTTCTTAAATCACTTGAGAAGACATGGTCCAGCTCAAGCGAGATAAGAAAGGTAGAAAGCTATAGAAAATACAATTGTTTTGGCCGCAGGTACAGTAGACTCAGAATAAGCATACTAGTACTTGCTAGAAATAATTGTATGCCTTAATCCAAATTACCGAGGAACAATGCTCACTCTAGGTAAGATGAATAAAAGGTTGAAAAATACAAATGTTCCAGTTGCAAATACAGTAGACCCAAAAGGGCATAGTAGTACCACTGCGCATAAATGTTGATGTTCGTGGCTCGCTTTGGGACTACTAGGGTTAGTGGATGTGAGAATCTGAGGGGTCCAACCCTTTTGTGACTGGAGACAAGCGAATAACCGCTCTTTCTTTTATGTACGGGCATGCCAAATTTTCTATTCTACTTGAAAAGAATAAGCAGTGATCCGTACACCAAGTCTTCAATCTCCATGCAGTGGTGGCTGTTGCGGAACTTCTTCAATGAAGGAGAGACCGTCGTAGGAGTGTAGTAGCAACGGTGTAGAACATGCAACGTTAGAGGAGCATCCAACGTTGGAATAACATGCCTAGGAATGGTGGAAATGGCCTCCTTTTATAAGCTTTTGGTGGGCATGTGGAGAGTTTATGGGTTTTAAATGCATTAATGCTCCATGATGGGAGGAGTTACATGTTTTGGCTTTATGGTTTTGTAACTCATTTTTCTTGAATTATGATTATAGCCATTGGAGAATGATATGACATTATTCGCATTTAATCTTCATGATGGTAGGAGTTACATTGTTTAATACCATAATTGTATGGACTTGTAATTTCCATTTCTTGGATTCTGATTGGGCCGTCCATGATAATGGGTAATTGACCGCGTTAAATTTTCATGCAAAAGGGCCATTAACCGCATTAAGTGGCATTAACCGCATGAAAATGGGCCATTAACCGCATTAACCGCATTTAAAGAATTGCGGGCCATATTGCGATTTTTAGAATTCTTCCTGTGACGTAGGAAGCCTTGATCGCCGATGAATCTCTCATATCAATTGCTATTGAATGATCATGCAGTTTCAGACATTGATTAGTATCAGTAGGCCAGTACCATCCATCCTATCGGCTTCTTGCTCGGTCGGGCAGAAAGTATACTTTCTTGGTTGGCCGAATGATGATTTCGTGGTGTCCGGAGACAAACCCGGCGAATCCGTGATGTTGAAAAGATCGACGGATTTCGTACCCTAAAAATCGGATTTTCATAAAATCACAAAGGCTTGAAATAAGAAAATGATCCCAAAATGGGTTTACGTGGAAATACAGCTACCATGGGGCCTTTTTCGCCCGTTTGGTAGTTTTTTCAACATTTTTCTGATTTTCTCTGTTTGGCGTATTTTTTTCGTATTTTTGTATAAATTATGGAATAATTTCCCTATAGAAAACTTGATAAAAACCCGGACAAAATGAGGGGTGAAGTTTCTGACTTTTCTGAAAAGCCGAAGACTTTATCGTGCGGGGGTGCAGATTTGTCGCCAGAAGCCAAAACTAGGTCAAACGATATCGGAATGACCTAAAACTTTAGGTGAGGCTTCATGGGTAAGAAATGAGACTAACCATAGTTTTTATTTATTTATTTTGAAGCCGTTAGGGATCCTGTCCCTAGTAGACTCGATTTCGTCGTAAGAGAGATGTCTCACTTTGATCTACGGTCAAATGATGTCCGATTGACCTGAAATTTGATAGGGACCCTCCTGGGATCATTTTAAGATTACGATCAGCTCTGATTTGAAAATCATGGTCCCAAGTGGGTCCATCAACGAGGGACCTAGTTTAGCTACCGAGGGGTCAAAGTGGGTCAAATGATGTCAAGAATGACTTGAAACTTGATATGTAGACCCTTGGTAGTATTTTGGGACCGTCCATGTGCTTTGCTTGAAGAGTGTTGATTTAGTCGGTCTCCGTCGTCGGGCCTAGTTTTTGTTTCTTGAGGGTTGATGTGGGGTCAAACGTTGTCGGATTGACCTGAAATTTGTCATAGAGCCATTTAGAAGTAGTTCAAGACCATTCACATGCCCTGATTGAAGATTCAATGTCTCCGATGCTATTGTCACCGGAAGGGTTGACTTTGTCGCGAGGAGAATGCGACTTTTGCATTTTGGGCCATATTGATTGAAATTTGATGTAGAGCCTACTCGTGGTATTCTGAGACCAACTGTGTGCTCTACTTTGCAAATCATGGTCTCTAGCTTTATTATCGCTGGGAGCTCCTGTTTGTTAGCTGGAGGAGCGAAGTTAGGCCAAATGATGTCGAAATAGCCCAGAACTTGATTTGTACACTCCTTAAGGTTGTGTTGAAGGATCTTGAGGTTCTCATATGGCTTTGAGAGGATTTGGTGCTTGAAATAGCTTTGCTCATTATATGTGGCCTGCTATAGCTTCATGCGACTTCTTTGATATTGAAAATGTATGAAGAGACATAAGTGACATTTTTGGTGTCAACAGTTGAAGACTCCATCCATGGAATTGACACAAGAAGGGATTGTGATTTTTTTTTTGAAAGGTCACAAATTAATCCATCAAAGAGAGAAAATTTCCCACATATCCGAATGCAAACTCAAACATTTCTACGAGCTTTTATCCGAAAAGGAAAGAACCACAATTTCTCAAATCTGAATCCAAAAGTGAAGAAACATTTTTTTTTTGTTTTATTTTTTCTTCTTCTTTTTTTTTTGTTTTGAAAGATCAGAAATGAATCCATCAAAGAGGAAAAATGAACCTCCAATCCGAACGCAAACTCAATCATTTTTGTGAGCTTTTATCCGAAAAAGAAAGAACCATAATTTCTCAAATATGAATCCAAAAGTGAAGAAACATATTTTTTTAGAAGCTATGTTTTTTTTTAAAGATCACAAATGAATCCATCAAAGAGAGCAAATGACACTCCAATCCGAATGAAAACTCAAACATTTCTACGAGCTTTTATTCGAAAATGAAAAAACCATAATTTCTCAAATCTGAGTCTAAAAGTGAAGAAACAGATTTTTTTGAAGAGTTTTTTTCTTCTTCTTTTCTTTTTTTGAAAAATCACAAATGGATCCATCAAAGAGAGCAAATGGCCCTCCAATCCGAATTCAAACTCAAACATTTCTATGAGCTTTTATTCGAAAAGGAAAGAACCGCAATTTCACAAATCAGGATCCAAAAGTAAAGAAATAGATTTTTTTTTTAAGTTTTTATTTTTGTTTTGAAAGATCACAAATGGATCCATTACAGAGAGCAAATGGCCTTCCAATCCGAATGCAAACACAAACATTTCTGCGAGCTTTTATCCAAAAAGGAAGGAACTAAAATTTCTCAAATTTGAATCCAAAAGTAAAGAAACAAATATTTTTGGATGAGGTTTTTTTTTTGAAATATCACGAATGGATCCATCAAAGAGAGCAAATGGCCCTCCAATCTGAACGCAAACTCAAACATTTCTGTGAGCTTTTATCCGAAAAGGAAAGAACCACAATTCTCAAATCTGAATCCAAAAGTAAAGAAAAAGATGGTTTTTTTAGAAATCTTTTTTGGAAGATCACAAATGGATCCATTAAAGAGAGCAATGGCCTTCTAATCCGAACACAAACTCAAACATGTAAGAACATGAATTTTAATTATTATGATTAACACTAACTAACTATGTTTAGTGGCTAATGACACTTGATTAGAGGTTAATCGAGAGTTTCTTGGGGTTAAATTTAAGTTGGGATTAGTTCTAGAGAGTTTCGAGGAGTTTTGTGATAATTCAACTTCTTCCAAGTTAAGTTAGAATTCCGAGGTTTTTCAGGGGTATCTTGGGAATTTCTTAAAAATCGCACCTTGAGCTCAAATGTTAGGTCTTGACCTACTCAACAACTTGCATGTTCAGTCCGAACTCATCCGGGGCCCAGAAGACCTAATTTGTAACCTGGCACACTTTTCGAGGTATATACCGCAGTTTGAAAAATCACATATTCTGTCACCGATCTCTAAAAATTCTGATTCTTGGCTTGTTGGAAATCCCTTCTCTAGACCTACAATTCTTCCTCTTTGACCAAATATGTTCGGGCTCCAGAAGATCTTCGTTAGCGCGTCCCAAGTTCAGCTAGAATGGTGGCAAACTCACAAGCTAAAGCTTTCAAAATATCCCACTAATCTATCCTTTCTCAATAATTACCTACCTACCATATTAAATACCGCGCCTACCAGTACCCTCTCTCATTTAACTCCCCCATTCCACCGGCCATAACAAAAGAGAAAAAATCTATTTCTCCCTTCTTCTTCTCCTCCCATGGTTTGATGAAGAACACATAGGTGGAGGCTCTCTTCGCAAGATCCGACCTGGCCAAATAACCCCTCATCACTCTCTTCGCGACATAATTTGTTTTGGTGCGAATCCACCATGGCAGCCTCCTTTGTCCGTCACCTTCTCTTTTCTTAAGCTTCTAGGAGGTAGGCTCTCTTCCTCCTTACAAATTTTTTTTATGGGGAACCCATCTTCATTACTTGTTATGGTTGTTTTTGAAAGAACATGGGATATTTCAGATTTGGACATAACTAGGGGAAGACGTCCATGGCTAATTTGGAATAAGCAAAACAGATTTTAAAAAATCTGATCTCAGTAGCGCAGAACAACCATATAAATTGCATAAAAACTCCATCGAATCATGATCAACAAGTGTATAATAAAAGGAGATAAAAGAATACTATTACCTTGATGATATGAAGACTTCAAATATCTTAAAATAAAGATCCAAAGGGCTGATCTCAGATCTGCAATCAGCAATCTGGTTGCTGGAATTTTCAGCAGTAGCCTTGCTTTTGATCTTCTCCTCTATTTCACTTCCAAATCTGATTGGATAAGATAGTGGGATCTGAATATGGATTTCTTGATGGGTTTTCTGAATTATACTATATGGAAAAATTTAGACTTGAAGCTCTCTTCAAGGAAGAAGAATAAGAGGCCAAGGACGTGTGCAAGAATGGGTGTGGACGGCCAAGGAATGTACTCCTCTTTTTATTGCAAACCTAGGGATGACTTTCCTTAAAGACTTTTCCTACTAATCCTCTTAGATGTCCCTCAAAAGGAATATACCATGCTAAGATTTATTTCCTTCTAAGTTCACTCCAATTAGAAAAGGAAAATAAAAAGGAACATCCCATAAACTTAGTAATTAGTTACCTTAGCCGTGCAACACCTACTAATTTTAAGTTTCTAAAATAAAAAGGAAACTATCTATAGGAATTCTTATCCAAAGATGAGTCCAACTTTCCAGGTAAAGAAACCTACTCAAAGTTGGAAACCTCTCACAAGTAGTTCCTATTATGGCCGACCCACATGATTATAAATCACACCATGGCCCACAAGTCAATAATTTAGCTAGAGCCAAATTCATGTATGCCATCAAAGGCCTATTTGAATTTAAACTCAAAATTATTTTTCCACTAAAATAATTCAACCACATGTCATCTAAACAAATTAGGAAACCATGCCAATATAGGAAAGTGACTAGAGAAGGGACCAAAAGACATATTTGCCCTTGGCTCCCAAAATGTCCATGCTAAACCCATAGCAACATTAAGACCATTTTAACCTTAACTCATTCCACTAAGGAGTTATGGTTGAGCTAGTCAGAAAGTGACAGTTGTCTTGGACCTACTAAGTGAAATGACCGAAATGCCCCTCTATGTAACATCCATAATCAAGTCAGGTTATCAAAGGCACTATCAACCTTCTCGCATGTACTTTTTAGCCTCGTAATATGACTTGGGAAGCGTCTCACCAGTAGGCAATGCCGCTTTAATCAATTGAAGATTCATATCAAATGATTTGTTAGTCCAATGGTTGATTATTTTTACATGCATCAACTTCACAAGGAATTCCAATTTTGAAAAGTTCTTACACTCTGGATATAGTGGAAGATGCAAATCATTTAACATCGCATCAAACGGTTGTGGATCCAAGTCATTTGACATCACATCAGATGGTTGTGGATCCTCATCTGCTACACTAGGACCACGACTACTAGATGCTTCCCCTTGTGGTATATTTTCCACATTAATATTCATCTCATGCCTTCCCGCACATACGTCTGCTAACATTTCATGCAACCCATCACAACGATGCTTTACGCCACCATCAACATCGTCATCTTCACCGTCACTCATCTTCTCAAAATCTTCGCCATGAAACACCCACCGGGTATAAGTCTTATCCATTCCATTTTCCTCCAAATGTGCTTTAGCCACATTAATGGGTTTGAAATATCTATTGTTGCACTTTTTACATTGACATTTTATCCTATTGCCCTTATCCGCATAATCACGTGCATACTCAATAAAGTCTTTAACTCCTTTCATGTAAGCAGGTAAATGTCTACCCGGAAGCTGCATCCAACTTTTATCCATATTTAACTCCCTACCACAAGAAGAACAAATATGAGGATTATGTATTGATGAGAAATATATATGTTGATAATCAAAGCTATTATGCCGATGTATTTGTGATGATTCCTCTTTTTGTGATGATAATAAAGTAATCAAAACCAACATTTTCCATTCAATTGTAAGTTGAGATTTGAGGGTCATGTAAGTTGAGATTTGATCCAACCAAATATTGTCGTTACAGGCGAAGGTAACAGAACAGATGAACCTAAGAGTGGAAAGGATGCCTAATGCAGCATGTGGTGGGTGTACCTGTATATACATGCATGTAATGGTTTCAACTCCCAAATGGTGTCATGAGATGATGCCATAGGAAGCAAATCTTTAGGCAATCAAATAAATTTGACTCCCATCAAAGACTCCCACCTGTTCAGGATATGGTAATAGCACATGATTTCATTTCCCACAAGAAAAATGAGAAAGGACCAGATCTTGATGTCAACAGAATCTCCCAATGGGATTTCAATGGGACCCACCTCTTGCCTTTAACAACAACACATGTAATAAAGTCACAAGCCCACCTCACATCACCATTTGCTCTGTCTCACACCCCACACCTTGTTCTTACCCTCAACAAGGTTAAAAAAATAAATTTGCATTGTATAACATCTTTAATTACTCTTTTTTTTTCATAATTTTGAGGCCTTAGATGAGCGTTTTACGATTTTTTGGACGAGTCAATCTCATCTTCACATAGCTAATAACCTGAGTCTGGCTTGATTAAAATGGTGAACAGGTTAACAGTTGAATTGTGGGGTTCACACACTTGGGAATGATTGTTCAATTGGTAGGAATGACTATTCTATTATATTGTTACACTGTTCTAAAACTGGGTAAGGTTAATTTGGTTTTTGAGATTTGTAAATTGATTTTGTGATATTATTAAATTCTATAGTTCTCTTTTGGTTATGTTTTTTTAAAAAAATTCTGAACCAATTACAGTTAATTAGGTTCTCAGTTGGAATTTGTGTCTGCATGAATTTAAATTATTTCTTTTAATGTTTTAAATTTGCTATGGTAGATTTGGATATACACAAATAAGAATGATGTAGAAATGAATGATTTTTAATTGTTAACCAGAATCGTACAAATGTGTGTTGAAAACACATCTGTTTACATGCTTTTTAAGCATGATTTCTATAGTGATGTTTTGTGCATCTCATTCCTTACCCATGTTCTGAATTCTATTCATTACTAAAAAAAACATACAAAAGAAATAAAAAGATCAGCAAACAAATAGGTTTGATTATTTTCATCATCTCTCTCTAAGACTTCTTACAGTCATTACAAACATCAATAAACTAATGAAACCTCATTCGGTTTTTTCTATTAAATTATGAATCACAAATAAATTGAGATTTCCATACATGCTACATAGTCCCCAAAGAGACAGAGCATTCTTTCATTTATTTTTTTCTATAGAATATTTGTTGTGAATAATATGATTAGTGCTTGATTAGTTTATTATGAACTTTGATGACACAAATTATAGCACTCTTGAATCTAGATCCTCTTGAATGGTGACAATCAGATTTTTGTGCAAGACCCCCTTCCCTTCTTCAAGCTTTCTCACAATCTTGAGTTATCTAGAGGTATCAATCAATTATCTATTGTTTCTCCTTGTTTTACTTTATTTTCTTGTGGATTATGTGGTTTTACTCGACACCTTCTTTTGGGTCTATTATTTTTTTAATTTTATTATTTCTATGGTTTTCAGTTTCTATTGCATTTTTCTATATTGGAATATGGTCACCTGCAGCAAAACCTTCTAGCTTGGTACCCCTGTGAAGTTAGAATGCTGCCGGGTGATTAGATTTATATATGGTCGATTAGGAAAGCACTGCTTGCCTGAGTGTTGTTGCGTTTGAGCTCCCGGTCAAATTTATTGGATAACAAGATTTGCAGGGATATATGTATTTTGGTCCTTTTGGAAGAACTATGTTGTATCCTGAATTCATCTTGGCATTGATATAGAACATCCTACAATTAGATTAGGTTTGATGGGTTAAAACCTACAAAGGAGAAGAGAAATGAATTGGTTAAAACCACTAAAAAAATTCTGAGTGTCGCAAGAACGAAATACAGAGAATTAATTACAAATACAGATGAGTTTTCGGTTGGTGTGAAGGGAAGGCAGCAACTAAGTTTCAAAATGGGTTCTCCAAGTTGTTTAAAGTCAACCATTAATCAAGGAGTTGTTAGCTAAGTTAAAGTTCTTTTGTGTAAGAACCTCTTTTAGACCCACAAGAAACTTTATAGTGCCCAAACTTCCACTGTTCAAACAACAGGTCAAAATTGAATTTTGAAGCACCTTGTGGAGGAGGGTTCCATGGAATAACAGAATTAACTGTTGCCAGTTGGCCTTGAGCTATATAAGCACTCAATTTCCATCAACCTATATTGAGGATTGGAGACTGAGAAGTTATTGAACTCCTTAAGAGAGGAAGCTCAAGTTTTAGTTTTTTTTTTTTTTTTTGTTGGGTGATTGACATGTCTGCATTATGGAGAGCACCTATTGCCCTGAAATTGATTTTTTTTTCTGGGTGCCCACTGGGATTTGAAACAGCACATATTTTTTGGTAGCAGGACAATGTGTGGATTTGGATTCAAATCAACATACCACAATCGCAGCAACTGAATGATCTTGCACCCTGTCAACTATAGAGTGCTGCAACTAGATATCCTGTATCTGTATTTGAGATAGGAGCCTAGGATACGAAATCAACAAGCCACCAAGGAAAGTTTTCCAATCATACCCAAATCCTTACAAATACTTGCAGTAACAGTATTGCATCACATTAACACCAATCCCTGAGAAATGTGATGTCTCTGAGTTGACACAGATATTCTGCATTGACATAAATAGAACAATTTATAAGAGAGTACATCACATGCCTGTGCTGAATCAATACATTTTCACTCTTGGATACAAGATCAATTTCAGTATGGAAGGCTTCGGTAACTGTATTATACAAAGGCTTCAGTAACTGTATCCGGTGATATAGGAGAGAATATTTTGCAATCAGGTTGTGGATTGTGGCTATAGGTTAAAATTAAATGGAACCCAGACCAAAGTTATATTCAACTATTGGATTGAAACAGAGGACATAAATAGGTTAATGCAAACATGATTGGTGTTCGGAAAAACTAGTGGGTGTTGTGTGATTGCTGAGTGCTACTATGATTATAGAAATATTTTAATAAGACCACAATTAAACAAGAAGTGGTATATGGACTTGAACATTGACAACAGAAATGACAAGAAACAAAGAACATGTAGCCCCTTATTGCACGATAGAATTGCAGCTAGGGACAGCACCTATTTCGAAGGCCCCTTATAGGATGGCACCAGCAGAATTGAAAGAGTTGAAGACTTAGATATGAAATCTGTTGGATAAGGGTTTTATCAGGTCCAGTGTTTCACCGTGGGGAGCTCCAGTGATATTTGTGAAGAAGAAGGACGGGACTATGAGGATGTGTATTGATTACAGACAGTTGAACCAGGTAACTATTAAGAACAAGTACCCGTTACCGAGGATCGATGAGCTATTCGATCAGTTGTAGGGAGCCCAATTCCTCTCGAAGATAGATCTGCGTTTCGGTTATCATCAGTTGCGAGTCAGAAAGGAGGATGTTCCTAAGACCGCATTCTGGACGAGATATGGTCATTTTGAATTTCTAGTGATGCCTTTCGGATTGACGAATGCTCCAGCAGTTTTTATGGCATTGATGAATAAGGCATTTGCTCCTTTTCTTGGATCAGTTTGTAGTTGTTTTCATAGATGATGTACCGGTGTACTCAAAGACTAAGGAAGAGCATGAGCATCAGTTAAGAACATCTTTGCAGCTTTTGAGGGACAACCAACTATATGCTAAGTTTAGCAAATGTGATTTTTGGTTGGAACAAGTGGCATTTTTGGGCCATACAATCTCTAAGGAAGGATGACAGTGGATCCGAAGAAGATTGCAGCAGTTGTTAATTGGAGTAGCCATCGGAATGTAGTGGAGATTCGTAGTTTCCTTGGACTTGCAGGTTACTACAGGAGGTTTGTGAAAGGATTCTCTTCCATAGCATCTCCGTTAACTAAGTTGAAGAGGAAGGATATCCCGTTTGTGTGGACGGAAGGGTGTGAAAAGAGTTTCCAAGAGTTGAAGACCAGATTGACTACAGCACCTATACTTGCCTTACCCGCTGGAAGTGGAGGATTTGTGATTTTCACAGATGCATCAGGAGTAGGTTTGGGATGTGTTCTCATGCAGCATGATAAGGTGATAGCCTATGGATCGAGGCAATTGAAAGATCATGAGAAGAAATATGCCACACATGACTTGGAGATAGCAGCAGTAGTGTTTGCATTGAAGTTGTGGAGGCATTATTTATATGGAGAGAGATTTGAGGTGCATACAGATCACAAGAGTCTGCAATACCTGTTTACACAGGGTGATCTGAATAACAGGCAGAGGAGATGGATGGAGTATATAAAGGATTATGATTTTCCAATCAAGTACCATCGTGGAAGGGTGACCGTTGTAGCAGATGCTCTCAGTAGAAAGGTAGCATTCAGTGGGTGTATAATGCCTGAATGGAGATGGATGGAGCAGTTTAGAGATATGGATGTGGAAGTCTGGCCAGTTATAAGGTCTGTGACCTTACTGGGTCAGTTGGGCCCAATAACCCGGCCCGTTGACCCGTTAATTTGTTATTATTTTATTTAACTGTATTTTTAGATATTTAAGTGGGTTTAGATCATGAGCGAGTTTCTTTTAGAATTAGAATAGTATCTGCGAAGTTTCGTTTGATTCCGAGTTCGTTTGATCATAGGAGGAGGGTAGTTTGCAATTTAGGGAAAATTGAGTGTTTTTCTGAAATATACCAAACGCTGTGATTTTTGGGTTCGTTGGAAAGGTCTCGTCGTTCTGATGATTTTTGTCTCTTGACTCGTCGCGACTCGTCGTGATCAGAAACCTTTCAAGTGGTCCATTCTTTCATCGGACCCACTTAAAGGGGCGATTCGGTATTTTCCTCTCTATCGTCTTGTTAAGCGAGGTTTTGCCTTAATTTTCATTTCTTTCTCGGCAACCGACGAAGAACCGCAACCATTTCTTCTTCCTCCTCCTTTCTCAAGCCAGATCTCAGCCCTAGGAGACCCCATTCGGGGATCCGATCCGCTAGGATTCATCCTTGCGATCTCCTCTTGCTTCCGGTATCAAATTGGTAAGCATTCTCATACTTTCATCTTTTCTTTCATTTTCCCTTTTGGTTAGATTTAGGTCCGATCTTGATCCTTTTTCTTTCTTTCTTCTCCTTTGCGTTCTAGGTGGTATTTGATTGGGTTAGATTCAGGATCTTGCGGTAGATAAGCTTCTCCTCAGATTTCACCCCATTATTTCATCTTCTGACATCGAGGCAAGTAGATATGCATTTTATATTTAAACATGTGTGTATGGTTTTCTATTAATTGCAATGAATTCTTGTTAAAATACCCAAATTCCAAGCTATGGTTATGTTTTGATTTGGATTTATATAATAGATTAGGTTTTTGGAAATATTTGGTTTGTATTAATTGTTAAAATGGTAGCTTTGGAGGTTGTTGATTTGATAGAATGGAAAAGGATGATAATTGTGATGATTGGGGAGCAGGAGGCTCATTTTCTGCAGGTTTGCCATGGTTTGGGTGGAGGAAAACGGGGCAGAAAACCCATTTTCGGGTTACAGCACAGTATGTCCGATCGATCGCACATTACGTCCGATCGATCAGACTGTGTGTTAACTGAGAGGTGTATAGTACCGATCGATCGCACAGTACGTCTGATCGATCGGACTGTGCACTAACTGGATGCTGTTCAGGTCTGATCGATCGCACAGTACGTCCGATCGATCGAAGGGTAATTTTCTAACAGCACTTGGAGACTTCGAAGACCTGTAACTTTCGATCCGCCCGTTGGATTTCTACGTATAATATATCGTTGGAAAGCCCTTGAGACGTAGAATCCAATGGTTTTGTTTCATCACGATTGGAGGTCGGGAAGTGATGTAAATACTTGGATTATTAATCTAGCTCATGTTTTATTGGAAATAAGACCGGTAACCTAGGTTTGGGCCTTAGATGCTGGAAACCATTAACTCATAGCACTAACCATAAATGGGATTGAAATCAAATCATGTGGCTTGGTGTGAATTCGATGGGTTGTCTAGGTATTCGTGTATTACACGTAGTGTAACCGAATGCATAAGGAGTTGAATTGAATGATGCTCAACATGATTGTACACCAAGGGATTTTCCTGAAAGCATCATTAATCCAAATTCCATACGTACTCTGTTAGAATACAGGGAATACAGGGATGACACCACTTGCTTAGGATTGGGTTGTAATTCCTCCTTGACTTTGACTTATATCCTTTGTTACCATTCTCCTTGTACACTCTCTTGACATAAAACACGTAATCAATTATGAAACATAAATTCTTAGAATATAGGACTTGGACCTGACTTAGAGTGTACCTTAGGAAATCGTGTCTTGTTTGATGAACATGACTGGCTAGTGATGGAAGAGATTATCTCGTGTTGCTTGTCTTGTGATATCTTGAATAAGATAATCCCTATGATCTGGTCTTGTACATGGAACTAGCCAGACTTGCTTGTCTATTCTGTCCTGTGTCAGAACCACTCGGTTATTATTTGCATATCATGGCCATCTGCAGTTTTGGATTTAATGACGAATCGGTTACTCCGGTTGTCGCGGTGGGCAGTCGGCGTAGGACGGCGTCCATGGTGTTGAATAGCTGGGTGCGCGCTAGGACCGTGCTGCTATTCCCATGACATGGTGCTAGGATCCCACTGGAGCCGGACTATGGTATCAGTAGTCCAAGGGGATTGTTACTGGTACCCCGGGAGGTGGCTTTGGACATCCTCGGAGTCTCCCTCTTGCTTGTTCTTGTTTTGCATTTGCATGGATAGTGGTTATTGTTAGATGTTTGTTAGGATCCCTATTATTGTTTCTATGACTTATTAATCTTGCTTTATGCCTAGTCTTACATTCTTGTATTCATATGATCTTATACCTGTCATTACTCTACACTTGATGCATGTCGTGTTTATTATGTTTTGTATATCTATTGCTCAACATGTCGTTGACTTTGTTCCTTGGTGTGCAGACACCTCAGTTGAGTAATACTATGACGAGCAGACCGGTGAGGAGATCCCAGAGGATCTCCAACCAGCTGAGGAGGCACGAGAGTGGCGTGCCGATGATGTAGAGTCGCATCATCATATCCTGGCATGAGAGAGATACACTGGGTTTCTTTAGATTATGCTTTTATTCATCTTATTTCTCTTGTTGAACCTTTTTCTTACATTGACTTTTGTTCTTTTATTGGCCTTGTATTTTGGGATGGCCAATGTAATAAATAACTTGATTCGTAGTTTTGTTTATTCTTTCTATCAACTTCAATGTTAAATGAGAAATATTATTCACTGATGATATTCAAGAATGTTTTGAGGTTTGAAATATTAAATCCTCACCGCGGACTACGATCCGTGGGCCCAAAGGACAAAATTTTTAAATAGTCCTAAAACTCACTCTCCGGATCCGGTTATTTCTTTAATCGGGTTCGGGGGACGTGACAGGATGGTATCAGAGCACTGGTTGGTTTCTCAGGGTAAAAATTGTAGAAACCATAGGACGCGTGTGAGGATTTCGTTAGTCAGTAGGTTGATCTCTAAGTTTTGTTTCTAGCATTGTGATGTTAGCTTGGGGCATATAGGAACTGGCCTTGAATATTTTGTAGTAATGTCATCTGCCCTAGGTGTAGTATTCAGATTGGGGAAGTTAAGTTGACCGTCAGTTTGATCATATTACCGATGGCGGAGTTTGATGTGATACTCGGTATGGATTGGTTAGCTAAGAACCGAGCAGTGTTAGATTGTTTTAATAAGACTGTGAAGTTGCAGAGTGCAGATCGTAGTGTTGAGTTTATTGGAGCTGAAAAGCCCATCTCCACTCGAATGATTTCTGCATTGAAGGCAGAGCGGTTGATGAGGAGCGGATGCGAATGTTTTATTGCATTTATTGCAGAAGACAAGGAGTCTAAGACTGTTGATGAGATTCCAGTGGTGTGAGAATTCCCGGATGTGTTTCCGGATGAGATTCCTGTTTTGGCACCTGTTCGTGAGTTGGATTGCACGATTGAATTGCAACCAGGGACAACACCTATTTCGAAGGCCCCGTATAGGATGGCACCAGCAGAATTGAAAGAGTTGAAAACTCAGATTGGAGATCTGTTGGATAAGGGTTTTATCAGGCCCAGTGTTTCACCATGGGGAGCTCCGGTGATATTTTTGAAGAAGAAAGACGGGACTATGCGGATGTGTATTGATTACAGACAGTTGAACCGGGTAACTGTTAAGAATAAGTACCCGTTACCAAGGATCGATGAGCTATTCGATCAGTTACATGGAGCCCAATTCTTTTCAAAGATAGATCTGCATTTCGGTTATCACCAGTTGCGAGTCAGAAAGGAGGATGTTCTTAAGACTGCATTCTGGACGAGATATGGACATTTCGTGTTTCTCGTGATGCCTTTCGGATTGACGAATGCTCCAGCAGTTTTTATGGCATTGATGAATAAGGCATTTGCTCCTTTCTTGGATCAGTTTGTGGTAGTCTTCATTGATGATGTATTGGTATACTCAAAGACTAAGAACGAGCATGAGCATCAGTTGAGAACATCTTTGCAACTTTTGAGGGATAACCAACTGTATGCTAAGTTGAGCAAATGTAAGTTTTGGTTGGAACAAGTGGCATTTTTGGGCCATATAATTTTTAAGGAAGGACTGACAGTGGACCCTAAGAAGATTGTAGCAGTTGTCAATTGGAGTAGCCCACGGAATGTGTTGGAAATAGGGTGGGCCTCTAGGATAGGTTTCAAAAACTTTTGACCCACTTGACGCAGGGATCAACTATCCAGAAGGCTATAAAACCCAGTCCAAGATCTATGTCCTCAATCTCAGCCATCATGATCAGTAAATACAATCTATCTAGAAGATAGAACCAGCAACATATAAGCTACAAATAAATCTACAACATGCAAGGAAGTAGATTATACCTTTGGAGCTCGGTTGTGCTCTAATGGAGAAGTTGCGTCTTTCTTTGATGATGAAACGCTTTCACTAATCAAATTGGGATCTCCAAGACCTCTTGATCTTCCACACTATGACCCGTATCAGATTCTCCTTTTTCTCAAGAAGATGGTGGGATCTCCAAGAGAAAACTACTAGGAACTCTAGGGAGGAACTAGAAAAAGAACTAGAATAGGGAGAGGAGGAAGAGTGTGTGCAACTATTGCACAAAAGGGCCTTGGGCGTGAATCCCTCGGCTAGGATAGATGCATGGACGTCCAAGCCCTCCTCTCCTCTATTTATAGCTTAAAAGCAATTAAGCCACCTCCTCATACTAATTGAAATAGAAGTCTCACTTATCTAACAATTAGTAACTCTCTTCTATTACTAGTTAAGATAGAAGTCTTACTTCCACAATAATTAGTAACTTACTATATCATAATTAGAAGTCTCACTTCAAATATGATTAGTAACTTTCTAATTCCTTTCTAATTAAAATAGAAGTCTCACTTCTACTAAAATTAGTAAGTCTACTATTACCACTATTAGAAGTCTCACTTCAAATAGAAATAGTAACTTTCCTTTTAGAGTTCGACTAGAATTAGATACTTTCTAATAATTAGGCTAGCGTGGGGACCACTAGGGATTCCTTAGAAAGCTGGCTCCAACTGGGACACGTGACCCCACATCTCATGTGTAATCCGGGCCCACAGTTAATTGCAAATAACTCCACTATATAAATGCAATTGAACTCCAGTCTTAGGAATATTACATAGAAGACCCTAAACTTTCACATTACCACAAGTAGACCCCTCTATCAATATCCATGGATCAATTGGACCTGTCTTCCAAACTAGATCCATATCTAATTATCCTTGAGCCCCAATTAATTATAATGATCATAGGTAACTTTCCAATTAACTGTTAATCGGAATGGGTGCGCACTTACCAATGATAAATCCATTAATTGGCACAAGGGGATATTAGAGATAGATTCCATCTTGACCATTGAATGTTCCCACAGCTCTACTACCATGTACCCAAATCACCGAGGTGTTGACCTACAGTTGGCCTCACTCATTGGTGACTCAAAGCAAATGAATAGATAGAAACTTGAGTTCATTAGTGTCTCAGGATTGAGAGCCTATTGCTAGGGAATTATGAGAGTAGACCTTAAAATAAAGACAGTGTTTATGAGGTGCTTCTCATGGTCCTTCAATACATCCAATGTACCAGCACTATGATCTAGAATCTTCCATTCTGATGATCGAGACAAATCACACTATCTCATAGTGATCAAAGTGCTGCAACCTTGTCAGTATGAGATGTCCAGTCTCATCACTGGTTGTGAAGATATTTATGTATAAGATTTGTCACACATGTCTCCTGTATGTGGATCTCATCCATACACATGTGTTACATCTAATATACTTATGGACCCCGGTTCATCTCATGAACCATCATGTCATTCGTATTGGTTATGTGTAAGTATATAATAAATTACCATTCATCTCATGAAAGGAAAGCATGAATATATGAACAAATAAAGAATTTAATCAATTTATTATATCATCTATTGGATTGAGTCCATAAAACTAACAGAATGTAGTGGAGATTCGTAGTTTCCTTGGACTTACAGGTTACTACAGAAGGTTTGTGAAAGGATTCTCTACTATAGCATCTCCGTTGACTAAGTTGACGAGGAAAGATATTCCATTTGTGTGGAGGGAGGGGTGTGAAAAGAGTTTCCAAGAGTTGAAGACCAGATTGACTATAGCACCCATACTTGCCTTACCCGCTGGAAGCGGAGGATTTGTGATTTTCACAGATGCATCAAGAGTAGGTTTGGGATGTGTTCTCATGCAGCATGACAAGGTGATAGCATATGGATCGAGGCAATTGAAAGACCATGAGAAGAAACTAGCCACACATGACTTGGAGTTAGCAGCAGTAGTGTTTGCATTGAAATTGTGGAGGCATTATTTATATGGAGAGAGATTTGAGGTGCACACGGATCACAAGAGTCTGCAATACCTATTTACACAGGATGATCTGAATAACAGGCAGAGGAGATGGATGGAGTATATAAAGGATTATGATTTTCCAATCAAGTACCATCCTGGAAGGGTGAATGTTGTAGCAGATGCCCTTAGTAGAAAGGCAGCATTCAGTGGGTGTATAATGCCTGAATGGAGATGGATGGAGCAGTTTAGAGACATGGATGTGGAAGTCTGGCCAGTTAATGAAAATGTCCTAGTTGCTACTATGGGAGTTTGGGAGCCAGAGATAGTTAACAAGATCAAGGAATGCCAGAAGGATGATCCAGAGAATCATTGAACATGTTGATGACAAGCCAGAATTTAGATTGATAGAGGGAGTTTTGTACTGCAAGGATAGGTTGTGTGTGCCAGATGTTCAAGATATCAAGTCAGAGTTGATGACAGATGCGCACCACACCAGATATTTTATTCACCCAGGGAGTACCAGAATGTATCAGAATTTGAAGAATCACTATTGGCGGGTGAAAATGAAGAAAGAGATAGCAGAATTTGTCTCCAGATGTATGACTTGTCAGCAGATCAAGGAAGAACACAAGAAGCCTCCTGGTTTACTTCACCCATTGGAGATTCCTATATGGAAATGGGAGAATATCACCATGGATTTCGTGTCAGGGTTGCCGAATACTAAGAAAGGCAATGATGCTATTTAGATGATTGTGGATAGATTGACTAAGTAAGCCCATTTCTTGCCATTCAAGACTGGACAGTTTATGGATAAGATGACTAAGATGTACAGGGACAATATAGTCAAGTTGCACGGAGTGCCTAAGTCCATAGTGTCCGATCGAGACACTAAGTTTGTCTCTCGATTTTGGTCTACTTTTCAGTCATCTATGGGTACCCAGTTGAAGTTCAGCACAGCTTACCACCCTCAGACAGATGGATAGTCAGAGCGTACCATTCAGACATTGGAAGATCTCCTCAGAGCATGTGTTTTGGATTACAAGGAGAGTTGGGATGAGAGTTTGCCTCTTTATGAGTTTGCCTACAATAACATCTATCATTCAAGCATTGGTATGGCACCATTTGAGGCATTGTATGGAAGAAGATGCAGAACCCTAGTATGTTGGGAGGAAGTTGGAGTTCGAAGTTTTCATGGCCCATCGGAGATTGCTGATTCCAGTGAGAAGGTCAGAGTTGTTCAGATGAGAATGAAGGAGTCACGAGATCGTTAGAAGAGCTATGCAGACAAGAGGCGGAGACCTTTAGAATTCCAAGTGGGGGATATGGTTTTCCTGAAAGTATCTCCGATGAGAGGTGTTGTTAGATTCGGGCAGAAAGGGAAGCTTGCCAAGAGGTTTGTGGGACCATGTGAGATCAAGGGCAGGATTGGAGACGTGGCTTATCGTCTAATGCTACTGCCAGAGTTAGCAGGTGTGCACGACGTATTTCATGTCTCAATGCTTCGGAAGTATATTCCAGATCCCACTCACGTGTTACAGCACGAGCCACTTCAGCTTCAGGCAAATGTCACCTATGTGGAGCGGCCAGCACATATCATCGACACTAAGGAGGTAGTGTTGCGCACCAAGACCAATCAGTGGGTTAAGGTACGGTAGGAGAACCACGGTCTAGAAGAATCTACGTGGGAGCTGAAGGATCAGATTCAGAGAGCGTACCCCTATCTTTTTCCAGATGAGGTATGTTTAGGCATTTGGGGGACCAAATGTTCTTTTTATTTGTGAGAGTTGTAAGGTTTGTGACCTTACTAGGTCGGTTGGGCCCAATAACCCGGCCAGTTGACCCGTTAATTTGTTATTATTTTATTTAATTGTATTTTTAGATATTTAAGTGGGTTTAGATCATGAGCAAGTGTCTTTTAGCATTAGAATAGCTTCTGCGAAGTTTCGTTTGATTCCGAGTTCGTTTGATCATAGCAGGGGGGTAGTTTGCAATTTAGGGAAAATTGAGTGTTTTTCTGAAATATTCCAAACGCCGTGATTTTTGGGTTCGTTGGAAAGGCTCATCGTTCTGATGATTTTTGTCTCTTGACTCGTCGTGATCCGGTGATCAGAAACCTTTCAAGTGGTCCATTCTTTCACCGGACCCACTTAAAGGGGCGATTCGGTATTTTCCTCTCTATCGTCTTCTTAAGCGAGGTTTTGCCCTAATTTTCATTCTTTCTCTGGAACCGACGAAGAACCGCAGCCATTTCTTCTTCCTCCTCCTTTCTCAAGCCAGATCCAACCCTAGGAGACCCCATTCGGAGATCCAATCCGCTAGGATTCATCCTTGCGATCTCCTCTTGCTTCCGGTATCAAATTGGTAAGCATTCTCATACTTTCATCTTTTCTTTTGTTTTCCCTTTTGGTTAGATTTAGGTCCGATCTTGATCCTTTTTCTTTCTTTCTTCTCCTTTGCTTTCTAGGTGGTATTTGATTGGGTTAGATTGAGGATCTTGAGGTAGATAAGCTTCTCCTCAGATTTCACCCCATTATTTCATCTTCTGACATCGAGGCAAATAGATATGCATTTTATATTTAAACATGTGTGTATGATTTTCTATTGATTGCAATGAATTTTTGTTAGAATACCCAAATTCCAAGCTATGGTTATGTTTTGATTTGGATTTATATGATAGATTAGGTTTTTGGAAATATTTGGTTTGTATTAATTGTTAAAATGGCAGCTTTGGAGGTTGTTGATTTGATAGAATGGATGAAGATGATGATTGTAATGATTGGGGAGCAGGAGGCCCATTTTCTACAGGTTTGCCATGGTTTGGCTGGAGGAAAAAGGGGCAGAACACCCATTTTCGGGTTACAGCACAGTACGTCCGATCGATCGCGCATTACGTCCGATCGATCGAACTGTGTGTTAAATGAGAGGTGTACAGTAGCGATCGATCGCACTGTACGTCCGATCAATCGGACTGTGCACTAACTAGATGTTGTTCAGGTCCAATCGATCGCACAATACGTCCGGTCGATCGGAGGGTAATTTTCTGACAGCACTTGGAGACTTCGAAGACCTTTAACTTTCGATCCACCCGTTGGATTTCTACGTATAATATATCGTTGGAAAGCCCTCGAGACGTAGAATCTAATGGTTTTCGTTTCATCACGATCGGAGGTCGGAAAGTGATGTAAATACTTGAATTATTAATCTAGCTCATGTTTTATTGGAAATCAGACTGGTAACCTAGGTTTGGGCCTTAGATGCTGGAAACCATTAACTTACTAGCACATGACCATAAATGGGATTAAAATCGAATCACGTGGCTTGGTGTGAATGCGATGGGTTCTCAAGGTATTTGTGTATTACACGTAGTGTAACCGAATGCATATGGAGTTGAATTGAATGATGCTCAACATGATTGTACACCAAGGGATTTTCCTGAAAGCATCATTAATCCAAATTCCATATGTACTCTGTTAGAATACAGGGAATACAGGGATGACACCACTTGCTTAGGATTGGATTGTAATTCCTCCTTGACTTTGACTTATATCCTTTGTTACCATTCTCCTTGTACACTCTCTTGACATAAAATACGTAATCAATTATGAAACATAAATTCTTAGAATATAGGACTTGGACCTGACTTAGAGTGTACCTTAGAAAACCGTGTCTTGTTTGATGAACATGACTGGCTAGTGATGGAAGGGATTATCTCGTGTTGCTTGTCTTGTGATATCTTGAATAAGATAATCCCTATGATCTGGTCTTGTAAATGGAACTAGCCAGACTTGCTTGTCTTGTCTGTCCTTGTGTCAGAACCACTCGGTTTTTATTTGCATATCAAGGCCATCTGCAGTTTAGGATTTAATGACGAATCGGTTACTCCGGTTGTCGGGGTGGGCAGTCGGCGTAGGACGGCGTCCATGGCTTTGAATAGCTGGGAGCGGGCTAGGACCGTGCTGCTATTCCCAGGACAGGGAGCTAGGATCCCACTGGAGACGGACTATGGTATCAATAGTCCAAGGGGATTGTTACTGGTACCCCGGGAGGTGGCTTTGGACATCCTCGGAGTCTCCCTCTTGCTTGTTCTTGTTTTGCATTTGCATGGATAGTGGTTATTGTTAGATATTTGTTAGGATCCCTATTATTGTTTCTATGTCTTATTAAACTCGCTTTATGCCTAGTCTTGCATTCTTGTATTCATATGATCTTATACCTGTCATTACTCTACACTTGATGCATGTCGTGTTTATTATGTTTTGTATATCTATTGCTCAACATGTCGTTGACTTTGTTCCTTGGTGTGCAGACACCTCAGGTTAGTACTACTATGAGGAGCAGACCGGTGAGGAGATCCCAGAGGATCTCCAACCAGCTGAGGAGGCACGAGAGTGGCGTGCTGATGACGTAGAGTAGCGTCATCATATCCTGGCACGAAAGAGATATACTTGGTTTCATTAGATTATGCTTTATTCATCTTATTTCTCTCGTTAAACCTTTTTCTTACATTGACTTCTGTTCTTTTATTGGCCTTGTATTTTGGGATGGCCAATGTAATAAATAACTTGATTCGTAGTTTTGTTTATTCTTTCTATCAACTTCAATGTTTAATGAGAAATATTATTCACTGATGATATTCAAGAATGTTTTGAGGTTTGAAATATTAAATCCACACCGCGGACTACGATCCGTGGGCCCAAAGGACAAAATTTTTAAATAGTCCTAAAATTCACTCTGCGGATCTGGTTATTTCTTTAATCGGGTTCGGGGGACGTGACACCAGTTAATGAGAATGTCCTAGTTGCTACTATGGGAGCTTGGGAGCCTGAGATAGTTAACAGGGTCGAGGAATGCCAGAAGGATGATCCAGAATTACAGAGAATCATTGAACATGTGGATGACAAGCCAGAGTTCAGATTGATTGAGGGAGTTTTGTACTACAAGGATAGGTTGTGTGTGCCAGATGTTCAAGACATCAAGTCAGAGTTGATGACAGATGCGCACCACACCAGATATTCTATTCACCCAGGGAGTACCAAGATGTATCAGAATTTGAAGAATCACTATTGGTGGGTGAAAATGAAGAAAGAGATTGCAGGATTTGTCTCCAGGTGTATGACTTGTCAGCAGCTTAAGGCATAGCACAAGAAGCCTCCTGGTTTGCTTCACCCGTTGGAGATTCCACAGTGGAAATGGGAGAATATCACCATGGATTTTGTGTCGGGATTGCCGAATACCAAGAAAGGCAATGATGCTATTTGGGTGATTATGGATAGATTGACTAAGTTAGCACATTTCTTACCCTTCAAGACTGGACAGTTTATGGATAAGATGACTAAGATGTACAGGGACAATATAGTCAAGTTGCATGGAGTGCCTAAGTCCATAGTGTCCGATCAAGACACTAAGTTTGTTTCTCGATTTTGGTCTACTTTCCAGTCATCTATGGGTACCCAGTTGAAGTTCAGCACAGCTTACCACCCTCAGACAGATGGACAGTCAGAGCGTACCATTCAGACACTGGAAGATCTTCTCAGAGCATGTGTTTTGGATTTCAAGGAGAGTTGGGATGAGAGTTTGCCTCTTTGTGAGTTTGCCTACAACAACAGCTACCATTCAAGCATTGGTATGGCACCATTTGAGGCATTGTATGGAAGGAGATGCAGGACCCCGGCATGTTGGGAGGAAGTTGGAGTTCGGAGTTTTCATGGCCCCTCGGAGATTGCTAATTCCAGTGAGAAGGTTAGGGTTGTTCAAATGCGAATGAAGGAGTCTCGTGATCGTCAGAAGAGCTATACAGACAAGAGGCGGAGACCTTTAGAATTCTAAGTGGGGGATATGGTTTTCCTGAAAGTGTCTCCGATGAGAGGTGTTGTTAGATTTGGGCAGAAAAGGAAACTTGCCAAGAGATTTGTGGGACCATTTGAGATCAAGAGCAGGATAGGAGACGTGGCTTATCGTCTAGTGCTACCGCCAGAGTTAGCAGGTGTGCACGACGTATTTCATGTCTCAATGTTACAGAAATATATTCCAGATCCCACTCACGTGTTGCAGCACGAGTCACTTCAGCTTCAGGCGGATGTCACTTACGTGGAGCGGCCAGTGTAGATCATCGACGCTAAGGTACAGTGGGAGAACCACAGTCCAGAGGAAGCAACGTGGGAGCTGAAAGATCAGATTCAGAAAGTGTACCCCTATCTTTTTCCAGATGAGCTATGTTTAGGCATTTGGGGGACCAAATGTCTTTTTTATTTGTGAGATTTGTAAGGTCTGTGACCTTACTAGGTCAGTTGGGCCCAAAACCCGGCCCGTTGACCCGTTTAATTTATTATTATTTTATTTAATTGTGTTTTAGATATTTCAGTGGGTTTAGAACATGAGTGAGTTTCTTTTAGCATTAGAATAGTATCTGTGTATTTTCGTTCGATTCCGAGTTCGTTTGATCATAGCAGGGGGGTAGTTTGCAATTCAGGAAAAATTGAGTGTTTTTTCGAAATATTCCAAACGCCGTGATTTTTGGGTTCGTTGGAAAGGTCTCATCGTTTTGACGATTTTTATCTCTTGACTCGTCGCGATCCGGCAATCAGAAACCTTTCAAGTGGTCCATTTTTTCTCCGAACCCACTTAAAGGGTAATTCGGTCTTTTTCTTCACATCGTCTTCTTAATCAGGGTTTTGCCCTAATTCCAATTTCTTTTCTCTGTAATGAAAGAGAGAACCGCAGCCATTTCTTCTTCCTTTTCCTTTGCCAAGCCGGAACTCTCAACTCCACGATCCGATCCGCTAGAATTCATCATTGCGATCCCATGTTGCCTCCGGTACCAAATTGGTAAGACTTCTCGTAATCTCATATTTTCTATGTATCATTTCTTTGGTTAGATTAGGTTCGATCTTAATTCTTTTCCTTCCTATCTTCTTCTTGGCTTTCTAGTTTTTGTTTTATCAGGTTAGATCGGGGATTTCGGAGTAGAAAGCTTCTCCTCAAATTTCATCCCATTATTCCAATCTTCATCTCGATTGAGGAAAGTGGATATGCATTACATTATACACATGTATGTTGTTTTATTATTAATCTGGCTATGATTCCGATAGATTTCCCTTAATTCCAAGCCCTTCTGTTATTGATATGGAAATTACATGCTAGGTTAGATTTGTGGAATAAAAAGGATAGATTGATAAATTGATAACTCTAGTTTGCTTTAAATTGTTAGAAATGATGTCGTGTGATTGATGGATTGAATGGGGGAGCAAGGAGGCTCAGTTTCTGCAGGTTAGCCATGGGTTGGCCGGAGGAAAAAGGGAGCAGAAACCCAATTTCGGACTACAGGTTCGCTGTCCGATCGATCGGTCGCACAGTGAGATCGATCGGACAGTGAATAGTCCCCAAATTAACTGTGGGCGATCACAGTCCGATCGATCGGCCACCCAGTCCGATCGATCGGTCTGTGAAAACTCTCAGTTAACTGGGAGGTGCCCAGTCCCGATAGATCGGTCACACAGTCCGATCGATCATACTGTGCATTAACTGTGAGGTGTTCAGTGCCGATCGATCGCACCTTTGGTACGATCGATCGGAGGGTGGATGGTCACTGAAACTTCGAACGCTTGTAACTTTCAATCCGCCCGTTGCATTTCTACGTATGATATATCGTTGGAAAGCCCTTGAGACGTAGAATCCAATGGTTCTAGTTTCATCACGATCGGAGGTCGAGAAGTGATGTAATGATTTGAATTAATGACTCGACTCTTGTAATTTGAGAAAGAGATTGTTTAACTTAGGTACGGCCTTAGATGTTGGAAACCCTTAACTTATTCTCAGACCATTAATTGGGGATTAAAATCGAATCACGTGCTTAGTGTGAATTCGATGGGTTGTCTAGGTATTCGTGTATTACACGTAGTGTAATCGAATGCACATGGAGTTGAATTTAATGATGCTCAACATGATTGTACACCAAGGAATTTTCCTAAAAGCATCATTAATCCAATTTCCACATATACTCCGTTAGAACACGTAGGATACAGGGATGACACCACTTGCCTAGGATTGGATTGTAATTCTTCCTTGACTTGTGACTTGTATCCGTTGTTTATGTTCCTTGTACACTCTTGGCATAAAACACGTAATCAATTATGAAACATAAATTCTTATAGAATTAGGACTTGGACTTGACTTAGAGTGTACCATAGGAACCCGTGTCTTACATTGATGAACTTGACTGGCTAGTATGAAGGGGATTATCACGTGGCTTGTCTTGTACTGTTTTGGAAGAGATAATCCCTATGATCTTGTCTTGTACTTGGAACTAGCCAGACTTGGTTGTCTTGTTGTTCTTGTGTCAGAACCACTTTGTTATTGTTTGCATATCATGGCCATCTGCAGTTTGGAGTTTTTTGACGAACCGGTTACTCGGTTGTCGGGGTGGGCAGTCAGCGTAGGACTGCATCCACGGCGTTGAATAGCTGGGAGTGGCTTTGGACATCCTCGGAGTCTCCCTCTTGCTTGTTCTTGTTTTGCATTGCATGGATAGTGGTTGTTGTTAGATGTTTGTTAGGATCCCTAATATTGTTTCTATGGAGTTTATTCTTGCTTTATGCCAAGCTTCGCATTCCTTGTATTCATATGATCATGTACTTGTCACTAATCTATATTTGATGCATGTCATGATTATTATGTTTTGGTTATCTATTGCTCAACATGTCGTTGACTTTGTTCCTTGGTGTGCAGACACATCAGGTGACTTTTACTTCGAGGAGCAGGCCGGTGAGGAGATCCCAGAGGATCTCCAACCAGCAGAGGAGGCACGAGAGTGGCGTGCCGATGATGTAGAGTAGCGTCATCACTTCCGGCACTAGAGAGTCACATGGGGATATTCATTAGACTTTTTATTTCTCTTTTATTCCTCTTTGGAACCTTTACATTCATTGACTGCTTGTTCTTTATTGGCCTTGTTTATTGGGATGGCCAATGTAATAACTAACTCTTTTATTAGTTTTATTTATAACCTTTCTTGCAACTTTAAGTTAATGAGAATTATTATCCATTGCTTGAGATTCCATATGCCTAGAGTTCTAAGAACTCAATGTTTACTGTATTAAAAGAGGCTTGAAATATTTTATCCTCACCGCGGACTTATGATCCGTGGGCCCAAAGGACAAATTTTTAATTAGTCCTAAAATTCACTCTCTGGATCCGATTATTTCTTTAATCGGGTTCGGGGGACATGACAATAGGTCCACTTAATGAATAGAAAGGGTGGTGGCCAGCGTCTTAATAAAAACACAACAACAAAGGAAGTCTGATAGACAAAGACAACAACCTCCATTTTATTTGCAACCAATAATCATCTCCATATTCTCCAATACCTCTGTCATTCATTCAATCCCACTCTTTTCATCTCTGAGCTGGTCATTCAGATACGTTTCCCTTTTGATTTAATGAAGTGGGCTGGTTTTCTGTTGATTATATTGATGTTTATTAGCTAAAAAATTCTTTCTTTTATATTCCCTTTATTATTGGTTTTCTGTATATTTAATGAAGCTGGGCAAAGTAATTTTGTGTACTAGTTGAAGGTGTTGATATCTTTAATTTAAAATGGGAACTGGTTCTTGTACTTTCATTTGGGTTTTTTTCCTCTATTTTTCAATTACATGGAATTGGATGTTTATGATTTTTTTTCTTTGGATTTCAGTATTTCTGCAGTTGAAATGAAAATGGGTTTATTATTATTCTCTGAATTTATTTTCTTTGAATTTAATTACTGTTTTATGTGGTATGGATAAATGGGTTTCTGTATGTGTTTTCTTTGGGTTCAATGAGTGATCAATGGTCATATGGAAAACTAGAAATTAAATTTCTTCTCAAATATATGGGGACACGACCTCCAAGCCCTCATAGCTCGTGTGCCTGAGATATTAGATAGTGAGGATACTAGTATTATTATCATTTGTTTTGGTACTACAAGTTCTTTATCTTTATCGTGAGTCATGTTAGTCATCTCGACAAAGGAGTTTCAATGGACAAACTCTGCTCATGTCGAAAATCTTGGTCCATTGGAAACATTTACTGGGCTTTGAGAAAAAAAAAACAAAGGTATAAAAGAAAGAAAAATGTGCAAATGGGTATGGGATTCATTAGCTAGTCAATGACATGACAGGCTTGATGACAATTTTACACTAATTGATGAATCCAAATGTTGTGTTAGTGCTAATGACAATCCTTACACTAATTGTTCTTATGGGTCTTTTGATACAATCACTGAAGCTTTATACCATCTATCTGGGATCACGGATGCACGTTCTTTTTTCCTTAAAAATAAATATATATCTCTCTTGCATAATCAAGGACCTGAATTTTGTGTTAACCTCAATTCTCTGAGAAATGAAAAGTTCCACAGATACTAGCAAACAACCTTGATTTTTATCTTTTTTCATATAGGGACTAAACCCGTGATACAACTATGCAAACCTCTCATCCTATCTATTGATAATTAAGACTTAAGAACCTAGTTTCATAAGATCACAAGAGTATTTATCGCTTCAACTTGATGTTTTGGTCTGATAAAATAATCACTCCTGCTCAGAAGTATTAATATGATTGACACAATCTTCTGGAGTTTTAGTAAATTGGTTTTTGTGGTCTAGTAGCCTACTTTCCTAGACTTTTTAGTTGCTTCTAACATGGGTTAGCTAGAAAAAGTAATCCAAACCTGTTATTAGCATTTCAACCAGCCACCTCATCTTCTCATGCTCTTTAGCTCAATCCCTCTGGCACTGGCTGCCGGAATCCTCAAGTGCCTTGCATCCCCCCTCCTGCTCTGCCTCTTCTATTTGGCTTTCTCTTTCTAAAGGAAATGACTTAGCTGGGAGGCATTTCATGGCTTCATTTTTTCTATCAGTCCTTTATGCTCTCTGGAAGGCCAGGAATGCAGCCATTTTTGAAGATCATCACCTCTCCCTTAATCAGATCTTAGCTAAGCTACACGATGATCTTTGTCTTTCTCTGAAGAGGATATCCAAACCTTTTGGCAGCCATCAGCTCACCTCTCTCTTCAGATTTTTGAATATACATGTTAATTACATCTCCAACTGATTTCTACCTGGCTCTTTTCATGTTTCTCAGGGTCTTTTTGCTCTTTCTTTTCATGTATTTTCTCTTTCTTTGAGGCCTATTTTGCCTATGTATTCTTTCTTCTCCTTCCTTAGTACAATTACCTTTTAAACAAATAAAAAAGAGAGGTAATGTCCTATATATTATAAAGAAACAAGAAATGTGATTCAGATAATGAATAAATAAATCCATACCACTGTCTGGACAATATTATTTCTTGACAAAGAACTGAATAGTTTAGTTGAGAAATCAGTTAACTTCAAAGAGAAATGACCTAATCATATTAATTTAAGTATACAGATGGGGCAGCATCCTTCCTGACTCCAACACTTTCAATAAAACCCACCCCACCCAAGATTTAATAGTAGCCGAACATTGCTCTGATTCATGGGTGGTGGGTTAGATTGAACAGTTTTGATTCATGCAAGGTAGTGCGAGGTGATCATTTCAACCAACACTAGATGACTTCTCAATCTAAAAATTATGAGGTTTGCTAAATTATTCGTAAAATGTTGAAAATATTTTACTATCTCCTATTTGCATAGTTATTGGATAAAAAAGTTGACGAGTTACTGATATCCCATTGATGTATTGAATTTCTCAAGATTGGCTGAGATTTTCCAGATCACAGTGAATTCAAGAGTTCTTAAAACTAATTAGCTTGGATATTCAAAAACCAAGTGCAAGACATTTAAACAAAGTTTATGCATTTAAATAATTTGAGTTACCATTAAGTCACATTTGTTTGTTCTTTGCATTCAATAATTACTGATCACTAGATTTACACTAACTTGTGCTCAGTCGGTTGGCAACCCCGCATCTTATCCAAAACAGTGGGGTTTCGGTGAAAGCTATAACACCTTGTAGGGCAAGCACCAAGGACACAAATCTTGTTAATGAAGAGCTCACTTATTATGGCATCATCAAACAAATCTTAGAGTTGGATTACCATGACTTCAAACAAGTAGTATTCAATTGTGATTGGGTGCATGTAGAAGATGCACATGGATGTAAAGTTGATCCAGAAACGAATCTAATATATGTTAATCTAGGGAGGATTCAAAGAAATACAAAAGAAGATGATGAACCATTTGTTCTTGCTGCTCAAGCAGCTCAAGTCTTTTATTGTAAAGATCATAGTAGGCCTACAGAAGAATGGCATGTTGTATTGGAAGTTCCAAAAAGGTTGAATGGAGATGTGGATGCTTTTGAAGATCCCTTATTCTTTTTGGAAATAACGAATGAAAATGCCTTAGCATCAGCATTACGATGTGATATCATTGGTGATGAAGAAGTTTATCAATAACAGTTGTTGTCAACCCATGTATCCATGGTATCATTGTTTTTTATTGTTCAAATCTTTTCCATAAAATGGATGATGTTGCTATTTTTTTCTATTTATAATTTCCTATGATATTTTCTCATGTTGATTTACATGTACTTATATATCATTATCCACATGCTAACATTTTTATAATGATGTGAATTCTCAAATTAAAGGTTTGTGTTTGCAGTTAACATGTCTTCAAATCGAGAAAGTGTGACATTTGGGATAAATGGGCAACCCATTAGTGAAAATGCATCGCAACTATCTTCATTTATTGGTCGGACTGTGAAATCTATTGTGGCACCTACCTATGACACTTGGAAGTTCGTGCCAAGAAACCTAAAGGAGGAAGTCTGGAAACATGTCACCGTGAATGTTTGTTCATTTTATGTATTAATTCACATTGTAATTTAGACTTATAAATAAGACTTAACCCTAAGTTATATCCTTCATAGGATAAATATGATATTTTGTCCATGCTATAAAGCATTTATTCTTACAAGAGCAAACATTTCATGGAAAGATTGGAAGTCCAACCTTCGTATTGGTACATAAGATAAATATCAAACGGACACGGAGAGGAAACAAAAACTTCCACAATACGTTAAGAAGGAAGATTGGGATAGGTTTGTCGACATCCAATCGATGCCCGATAATCAAGCTAAAAGGCAGTGTGGGAAGAGAGCTAGGAAAGAAATGAAACGTCCGCACACCTCTGGCAGAAAGGGCCAATCTCGTGTTGCAGAAAAATTGGTGAGCTCCATTTCTTCATCATTTGGTTGCATTTTTCCATTGAATTTAATGTTCATTTTGTCATGTTTGTTGCTTGTACTTTTAGAGAAAAAAGTTTCCATATAAAGAGATTAGTCGGACGGATGTTTTTGTTGAGACCCATACTAGGAAGGATGGGTCTGCCACGTGTGAATAGTTGGTGAGAATATTATCTTATTCATTTTTATGGTGTCATATAATATAGTATAATCATGGAATCTATTTTATAGTTTTTAAGGAATTGCCATGCATTCTTATTGTCAATTCATTTTACAGGACAAGATTAAGAAAACAGTTATGGATGACCCCTCCAGTGCATACAACGATGTTGAGAACGACGCAGTTGCACAGGTATATATGCAGATTATGGATGAACGCTTCTTGCCTATTTGCTTGCACCAAAATATTGCCTTTGAAAACCTCATGTTTTCTGTCACACTTGTTGGTTGAATGGTTGGCTAGGTTGCATGAGATGGTTACATGAGCATATGCCTGATACAATCATCCATTAACTATAATACATAAGTGCAATTAATTTGTTGGACAACCAGTACATGCTTCTTATGTTTTTTTTCTTTCTTTCGTTAAGACTGATAGGTGTATTATATATGATATTGAAATTCCTAGGTTAGCTTGTTGTTTTTTTTCCTTTTGTTAAGACTTATATTCTTACTCCTTAAAGTTGAAAAATTGGATCCACATCAACAAAGCCACCAGTTCATTAATTTATGAACTGGTTCCATTTTTATTTCTTTTGCATTAGTTTTTGAAGATCTTGAGATTGGGAGACTAACATATGGACAAATCTACTGCACAGCCATATCTTCAGCTTTAAGCAATAAGAATGCATTTATGAACGGGTTCCATTTTTATTGCAATAAGACTAACATATGGACAAATCTCTTTTGCTTGTGCAATGTTTGTTCTATACCGTGTTAAAGGTGGGTCCAAATCTTCAATGAGAAACAGTTGCTTTCAGCCTAAACAAGAGAAATCTTTAAATATACTTGTGCATTTAGATTACTGAATGAATTGTTGTAATATGCTCCGTCGTTGTGTTGCTTGACTATAGGAAAGCATGGGTTAACATTGAATGAGAACGACAATGGGCCAGAGTAAAGCTAAACCTGCTTGATTCACCTAGACTATCCCTAG
Organism: Litsea cubeba; assembly: GCA_012931725.1. Lineage (NCBI taxonomy): Eukaryota > Viridiplantae > Streptophyta > Magnoliopsida > Laurales > Lauraceae > Litsea > Litsea cubeba. The sequence continues at coordinate 80,926,903 of CM022944.1, forward strand.
ACCATTTTTTATACATGATATGAAACCCACCCCATGCCTGTAAAAAAGGGTTTGAGCCTGCAAACTCAAAATCCCCACTCTTTAAATCCTCATGCTTACTGCACTGACTTTGTGTGCGATATTTCCATTAGCAAATATGTAGATAATATCTCTGGTTGGATGAGCTAAAAAAAACATAAAGAATAAGGCCCCTCTTATCACACTGTATGTCTTATGTATTCTTTCTCCTTAAAGCTACATAACGGTTAGAGATAGAAATCTCAGTAGTTAGGAAAAAAAAACTCAGATCTGATATTTGGTTGCCCCACATCAGCATCCCTATGCCATGTCAGCAGTAAGGTACTTTTATCTCCTTCATTCCAGCAATGCGGGCTCTTCACGTTTCACATGACGCTCAAGAGTCACGACCCATCTTTAAACAATTCTTCCTCTTCTTCTTAACGCCTGCCACCCATCTTTTAACACTTCTTCCTCTTCTTCTTAATGCCTGCCATTCTCTCTCTGCCCTTCAAGTTTAAACTTATGTTGTATCCATTGCCTATCAAGGTATGTCTTCTGCTTCCTTAGTTCTTTGCTTTTCTTAGAATCCAAATCTATTTGAGGTGTAATGTACAACTAACCAAAACAAAATCTAAAGTAGCACAAATAACCAAAAAAGAATATAAGGAAAGAACTACCTCTGTCAACAAATTGTGGGTGCAAATCTCACTTTTAAGTCAAACAATGAGAGAACTAATTGATCTGGGTCTAAGAGGAGAGAGGCTTTGAGCGAATGGCAAGCATCTCGCCTTGAACAAATAACCAAAACAGAATCTAAGCAGCACAAATAACCAAAAAAAAATATAAGTAGGGGTGTTGGATGGTTTGGATATAAGAGATTTGTTGGGAACTAAAGGAAATAATGTTTTTATGTATGCTGTTGTTAAGATAGGCTCTTGGTCTTCCTGCTTAGGGCTCTTCTCCTAACTCAGACCACATCTACACCGAGGTTTGACCCTCTCTCTCTGATTGTTGAGCTTTTGACCTTTTGTTTCATGGACGGTTGAGATTTGTTTGATATATGGTCATGGGGATTTATGTGGTGGGCCCATGATAGATGGTCCAAATGGAGGAGCCATTTCTGAGGTTCTGATATGAACAATTTTATGATTTGGGATATGGGATGTCATATGGGATGCATATATCTAAGAGTTTTTTTTTATTACATATCACAAATTGATTAGATTGTATTCATGAAGCTCAATCATGTAGGTGTTTATATGTAGTCAATACGCTGGGTCTTTATATTATAGTAGGGATTGCTCCATATATATATCTCATGTCAGGTACCCTATCCTTCTTGATGGGTGCTGGCAAAAGTTTCTATTACTCCACATGTAGGTTGCACATGTAATCATTTTTAATGCCCGACCCATGGTCTGCTTAAACATTATATAATATGGCTTTGCAGCCTTACAATCTTATAGCCCTCTATATTTACATGTAGTTGGTTTTGAACAAAGAGATCAAGAAACAATCAAATGTTTCATGAAGTACAAATATTTTAGTCGTAAAACAAGATCTGTAATGAGAGAACTATCTGTTAGTTTTATGGACTCAATCCAGTAGATGATATAATAAATTGATTAAATTCTTTATTTATTCATATATTCATGTTTACTTTTCATGAGATGAATGGTGATTTATTATATACTTGCACATAACCAATACGAATGACATGATGGTTCATGAGATGAACCGGGGTCCACAAGTATATTAGATGTAACACATGTGTATGGATGAGATCCACATACGGGAGACATGTGTGACAAATCTTATACTTAAATATCTTCACAACCAGTGATGAGACTGGACATCTCATACTGACAAGGTTGCAGTACTTTGATCACTATGAGATAGTGTGACTTGTCTCGATCATCAGAATGGAAGATTCTGGATCATAGTGCTGGTACATTGGATGTATTGAAGGACCATGAGAAGCAACTTATAAACACTGTCTTTATTTTAAGGTCTGCTCTCATAATTCCCTAGCAATAGGCTCTCAATCCTGAGACATTAATGAACTCAAGTTTCTATCTATTCATTTGCTTTGAGTCACCAATGAGTGAGGCCAACTGTAGGTCAACACCTCGGTGATTTGGGTACGTGGTAGTAGAGCTGTGGGAACATTCAATGGTCAAGATGGAATCTATCTCTAATATCCCCTTGTGCCAATTAATGGATTTATCATTGGTAAGTGCACACCCATTCCGATTAAGAGTTAATTGGAAAGGTACCTATTGATCATTATAATTAATTGGGGCTCAAGGATAATAAGATATGGATCAAGTTTGGAAGATAGGTCCAATTGATCCATGGATATTGATAGAGGGGTCTACTTGTGGTAATGTGGAAGTTTAGGGTCTTCTATGTAATATTCCTAAGACTGGAGTTCAATTGCATTTATATAGTGGAGTTATTTGCAATTAACTGTGGGCCCGGATTACACATGAGATGTGGGGTCGCGAGTCCCAGTTGGAGCCAGCTTTCTAAGGAATCCCTAGTGGTCCCCACGCTAGCCCAATTATTAGAAAGAATCTAAATCTAGTTGAACTCTAAAAGGAAAGTTACTATTTCTAGTAGAAGTGAGACTTCTAATAGTGGTAATAGTAGACTTACTAATTTTAGTAGAAGTGAGACTTCTATTTTAATTAGAAAGGAATTGGAAAGTTACTAATCATATTTGAAGTGAGACTTCTAATTATGATATGGTAAGTTACTAATTATTGTGGAAGTAAGACTTCTATTTTAACTAGCAATAGAAGAGAGTTGCTAATTGTTAGAGAAGTGAGACTTCTATCTCAATTAGAAAGAGGAGGTGACTTAATAGCTTTTAAGCTATAAATAGAGGAGGGCAAGGCCTTGGACGTCCATGCATAAATCTACATTGGGATTCACGCCCAAGCCTCCCTAGTGCAATAGTTGCACATGCTCTTCCTCCTCTCTCTCTTCTAGTTCTCTTTCTAGTTCCTCCCTAGAGTTCCTAGTAGTTTTCTCTTGGAGATCCCACCATCTTCTTGAGAAAAGGAGAATCTAATACGGGTCATAGCGTGGAAGATCAAGAGGTCTTGGAGATCCCTATTTGATTAGTGAAAGCGTTTCATCATCAAAGAAAGACGCAACTCCTCCATTAGAGCACAACCGAGCTCCAAAGGTATAATCCACTTCCTTGCATGTTGTAGATTATTATGGATGCTTGTTAGTTGCTGTTTCTATCTTCTAGATAGATTGTATTTACTGATCATAATGACTGAGATTGAGGACATAGATCTTGGATTGGGTTTTATAGCCTTATGGATAGTTGATCCCTGCGTCAAGTGGGTCAAAAGTTTTTGAAACCTATCCTAGAGGCCCACCCTATTTCCAACAATTGGTATCAGAGCCTTACCTCATCTCTTATCATGTTAGATCAGTAAGCTTGATCTAATCTTTACATGAGATGCGAAGAGGATAGATCAAGGGCTATGTATGGATCAGTTTGATGGTTTTGCTTGGACAATTAGTAAATCCATGTTTGGATAGTCACATAAGGGTTTAACAATGATGGAATGATGGTAGGAAGCCATTGGAAATCTTCAGAAGAGTTTTGGAGATGGTTGGACACGAAATACAAAAACCCAACTTGCAGATTTCCGTCAGGCAGGTCGACCGAGCCCTCTGGCAGGTCGACCGCAGACACTGAGTCCGGTCGACCGAACCCTCTAGTAGGTCGACCGAACAGACTGACATATGAGATCTCAATTTTTGTTTTTGTTTCGGGGGCGCTGCCTCGGAGCCCCCGCGAGCTGACCGGGCAGCTCGACCCCCGTAGGGGGACACCCCCGGACCCCCTCTGCGTAGGGGGCATGAATCATAGTGGTGGCAATATTTGGCATCCTGCCTTTCCATTATTGTTTGGTAACCCGACTTTGTGAGTTGCTTTACTAGTATGAGATACTAACATGCAGGTTATCATGTCCTCTCCATATGGCCCACAAGTCTTTTACTTTCTTTTTATGGTTGAATGTTTATTTTTGGCAAGTTGTAAAGGGCATCATGGTTTCCTTGTTTTCCCGGTTTAGGGCAAGGCATGGTGAAATTCCCTATAAGCCTTTTATTTCCATTAATAGATTATCATGTAAGTCTCATCGTAGAGACATAGGAATTTATGTAATTTTCTAAATTTGTAAATTCTGGCGATGTCCGAGACTAAGAAGGAAAGTGAAGTTGGACTCCTAATCAAAGAGTTTGAAGATTACCAAAGGTGTTTTGGAGTTTCCCAAAGTGTTTGAGGAATCCAAATTTTTGGAAAGTCTAGAAGTCCAAGAAGTCTATTCCGCATGGGCCATGTGGAGGAGAGGACTAGTTTCTAATTTTAGCGTTTTCTATTTATAGTTGAATGCTTTATTTAGAATGTTTCCAAATCTGATCCAAACATAGCAAGTTACTAATATTGGTCAAATCAAATTAATTTTTGGAAAGAGTTCTAATTAGTGTCGATGACCCATGAGATGGACACATTGGCAACACTAATTTAAGAAACTGGTCTTTCCTTAAAATAACTTGACTTGGAACCAATCTTAGATCATATCATGAGATGATTTGATGATTCATATATTTATATATGTGGGCCCTAAAACCTTAAAAGGAAATCCTCAATTCTAAAATATTAAGTGGGAGCGGGGCATTTAAATTGATAAATCCCCATGGTTTTCCACCATAGGTCCATTGTAAGGAAAGTATTAGCCTCGCGCCACCAACAGTGTGACCGTTCCTTCGGAGGGCTTTTACTTGTCTGGTTACTAGATATGGATCTCCTATGGATAGTGTTGGTGAGACGGGGTGGGGGCTTACTCCCCTAGGAGGAGCTGCTCACAACGGTTGTCATCCAATGCTAGTTGGTGGGTCACACTTAACTAAAATAATGATGTAGTATCCCCTAGGATTTGCCTCATGTATTTTAGAAACCAAAGCAAATCGGGAGTCATACATTATTTGGTATGAGATACCTAGATGATAATGAATGATGGGGATCATGGATAATTAGTCTTAATTCCAATTTTGACGAATTTTGATCCGCACCAATCCAAGGACATACGCACTCCCCTAGGAGGCATGCCCTAAGGGATTGGGATTCCGATGTATTCTAAATTCAGTGCTAATGAGGATTCCCATATGAATTTGGTAGAATACTAAATCCTAATGTCATTTATATTCTTTCATTGAATGTATGGTTATGTGCTTTAAATTATACAGCATGAATTCGAATACTTTCAATCCACTTGCGACCATCCTCAACCAGAACAAGTTGATGGGATCCAACTATGTAGACTGGAAAAGGAACCTGGATATTATCTTGACATCTTCAAATTGCAAATATGTCCTTCTAATACCCCCCCTTCCTGAGCCTGAGCCTGATGCACCACAGATTGTGAAAAACTTTTACACCAAGTGGACCAAAAACAATGAGATGGCCAGATGTTTTATTCAGGCATCCATGTCTACTGTTTTGCAAGAAGAACATCAATCCTATAAGTCAGCATACGATATTATATCGAACTTAAAGGAGATGTTTGCAGACCAGATTAGGCCTGCTAGGCAGGTTGCTATAAAAGTGCTGATGGAGACAAAGGTGGCTGAGGGAACCCCAGTACAAAAACATTTGTTACAAATGAAGTTTATATTGAATGAGTTAGATGTACTGGGGATTATGATTGATACAGAATCGCAGATCGACATGATCATTCAATCACTACCGGACTCATCCAAACATTTCGAGATCAATTATAATAAATTGGAAATGACCATAGCTGAGCTGTCTCGTCAGCTGGTAGTGTTTGAGGAAATCATGAAGAAAAAATCAACTACCCTCATGACAGAAAAGTCATTTGCTAAGTCTAAACCGAAAGGCAAAGACCGGGATAGCAAGAAAAAATCAATCATCAAAGGTCCTAAGGTGGAGCATGGTTCCACTAGTGGTGTGGCCAAGGTCAAGGGTAAGGGAGCAAAGGGAAAGTGTTTCCACTGTGGTATGACGGGACATTGGAGGAGAAATTGTCCACGATTTCTGTCAAAGGAAAAGACCTCAGGTATGATTGAGTCATTTGTTTCTGAATATAGTTTTTCAACTAGTACTTCAGAATCTTGGTTTATAGACTTTGGTGCAACTAATTACATCAGTAATATGTTGTAGGAGTTACAGGTAACCAGGAGGATTAATGACAGGGAAATCAGTATTAACCTGGATCGGAAGCCAAGGCAGAAGCAGTGTCAGTAGGAGTAGTAACTTAGTTATTTTCAGATATTAAGTTGATTTTGTCAGATACATTATATGTACCATTTTAAGACGGAATTTTAATTTCTAGTATGATGAATAAGAGTTATTCAGTTACTTTTGGTAATTAAATCGTCTTAAAGAGGAGCGGTACTCTTATATATTCTGACAAGGTAATCAATGGCTTTTATTTGTTAACTCCCACAATGTATGAGATACATGACGCTGATGCTAATAATAGACCATCATTAAAGAGGTAGTCACCTTCATCTAATCCAACAAACTTTGGCACCTAAGAGGCTAGGTCATATAAACCTAAACAGGATTGACAGGCTAGTGAAAGATGGTATCTTGCCTTCATTGGTGGTAGAATCAATGCATGTCTGCAAATCCTGTCTGGAAGGCAAAATGACCAAAAGACCCTTATTCATCTAAGGGCAGTAGGGCCAAAGATTTATTGGAGTTAGTGTTTACTGATGTATATGGACTCATAATATTAGAGTGAGAGATTGATACGAGTATTTTATCACTTTCACCGATGATTACTCGAGATATGGATACATATACCTTATGCACCGCAAGTTCGAGATTTTTTGAATAGTTCAAAGAGTTTTCAAGCGAAAGCGGAAAAGCAATTAGGTAAAAGTATAAATACTCTTCGATGAGATCGATGAGGAGAATATCTCTCCGCTAAGTTTATGGGATACTTATCAGTAAATGGGATTTGATCCCAGTAGTCTGCTCCTGGTTTGCCTCAACAGAATGGAGTAGAAGAAAGAAGGAACAAGACTCTTTTACATATGATCAAGTCTATGATTGAGTTTCTAGGATTACCTATATTTTGGGATATGGAATCTGAAATATATATACTAAACCTCATTCCATCTAAGTCTATACTTAAGACTTCCAGGGAGTTATGGACAGGGCGAAAGCCTAGTCTACAACATTTTTCAGGGTTGTCCAGCACACGTGCTGAAGGATAAGACGGATTAGTTGGAATCGAAGTCGGAAGTATATATGTTTATATTCTATCCCAAAAAGAAACTAAAGGATTGGTTGCTCTATAATCCCAGAGAGCAAAAAGTGCTTCGCAGCACCAATGCGGTTTTCTGGAGGGAGATTATAAGATTAACTGGAAATCTTTAGAAATGGTTATCTTGGAAGAAATTTAAGAAAGAACAATTCCAAATCCAAGAATAACCAAACTTTAAGAAAATCCGCCATATTTGACCCAGTAGTTACACCAGTGCCTTGTCGTAGTGGGAGTATTGTCAGGACCCTTGACAAGTTCTCGGTCTAGGGAAAGTCTTACAAGGCAATCCCGGTGTAACCGGAACAAGATCCCTATAACTATGATAAAGCAGTTAATGACATAGTTTTGGGACGTTGGTTAGATGCTATGAAAGCTGAGGCGGAGTCTTTTTACTCTAATCAGGTCTGGACACTTGTGGGCTTGCCTGCCAATAGCGAACCTATTGGGTGCAAGTGAGTCTACAAAAGGAAATCAAGTCACTTGATTTTTATCAGAATCCGGATAAGTCATGTGTAAATAAAAAGTCAAGAACGCAGGGTAGTGTTTTCTGATATTATATGTCGACGACATCCTTCTCCTATGGAGTGATATAGGAATATCATCAACAGTAAAAGTTTTTGGTTGGCTAAGACTTTTTGATAATAAAGGACTTTGGAAAAGCCAGGTACATCCTAGGAATCAATTTCCATTGAGACCGGAAAAATAGGATGATAGGCTTATCCCAATGATGTGTACATAGATAAGGTTCTGGTACGGTAAGCTATGCTTTGTACTAGACCGGATATCTATCACGCAGTACGCCTAGTCAGCAGATATAAAGTCTAGCCCAGGTCTTTATCATTGACTGCTGTACGATGTGTTCTCAAATACTTGAGAAGGACTAGAGACCACATGTTGAGTTATAGCAGTGATGAGTTGATTCCAGTCGGTTACATAGATACTGACTTCTAGTCAGATCAGGATTCCAGGAAATCAATTTCTGGGTATGTGCTTATGTTGTAGCAACTTGAGAAGTAGCTAAGGTAGCAGATTGACTCAAAAGATTCCTTATGGAACTTGGAGTGGTATTTTTGGCAGGACAGCCAATCACAGTTTACTGTGATGACAGCAGGGCAGTCATTAAGTCCAAATAACCCAAGAGCCAAAAAGTATGTACAGAGGAAGTTATACATGGTCAAATAGATTGTGCAAAGAGGTGATGTACGATCACCAAGATAGCCTCTGCAGACAATCTAGTAGATCCCTTTACTAAGCCTTTGACTACCAAAGTCTTTGAGCTATATGTAAAAGGGATGTACATGAGATGCAACTCTAACTGGCATTGAGCCCAAGTGGGAGATTGTTAGTTTTATGGACTCAATCCAGTAGATGATATAATAAATTGATTAAATTCTTTATTTATTCATATATTCATGTTTACTTTTCATGAGATGAATGGTGATTTATTATATACTTGCACATAACCAATACGAATGACATGATGGTTCATGAGATGAACCGGGGTCCACAAGTATATTAGATGTAACACATGTGTATGGATGAGATCCACATACGGGAGACATGTGTGACAAATCTTATACTTAAATATCTTCACAACCAGTGATGAGACTGGACATCTCATACTGACAAGATTGCAGTACTTTGATCACTATGAGATAGTGTGACTTGTCTTGATCATCAGAATGGAAGATTCTGGATCATAGTGCTGGTACATTGGATGTATTGAAGGACCATGAGAAGCACCTTATAAACACTGTCTTTATTTTAAGGTCTGCTCTCATAATTCCCTAGCAATAGGCTCTCAATCCTTAGACATTAATGAACTCAAGTTTCTATCTATTCATTTGCTTTGAGTCACCAATGAGTGAGGCCAACTGTAGGTCAACACCTCGGTGATTTGGGTACGTGGTAGTAGAGCTGTGGGAACATTCAATGGTCAAGATGGAATCTATCTCTAATATCCCCTTGTGCCAATTAATGGATTTATCATTGGTAAGTGCGCACCCATTCCGATTAAGAGTTAATTGGAAAGGTACCTATTGATCATTATAATTAATTGGGGCTCAAGGATAATAAGATATGGATCAAGTTTGGAAGACAGGTCCAATTGATCCATGGATATTGATAGAGGGGTCTACTTGTGGTAATGTGGAAGTTTAGGGTCTTCTATGTAATATTCCTAAGACTGGAGTTCAATTGCGTTTATATAGTGGAGTTATTTGCAATTAACTGTGGGCCCGGATTACACATGAGATGTGGGGTCGCGAGTCCCAGTTGGAGCCAGCTTTCTAAGGAATCCCTAGTGGTCCCCACGCTAGCCCAATTATTAGAAAGAATCTAATTCTAGTTGAACTCTAAAAGGAAAGTTACTATTTCTAGTAGAAGTGAGACTTCTAATAGTGGTAATAGTAGACTTACTAATTTTAGTAGAAGTGAGACTTCTATTTTAATTAGAAAGGAATTGGAAAGTTACTAATCATATTTGAAGTGAGACTTCTAATTATGATATGGTAAGTTACTAATTATTGTGGAAGTAAGACTTCTATTTTAACTAGCAATAGAAGAGAGTTGCTAATTGTTAGAGAAGTGAGGCTTCTATCTCAATTAGAAAGAGGAGGTGACTTAATAGCTTTTAAGCTATAAATAGAGGAGGGCAAGGCCTTGGACGTCCATGCATAAATCCACATTGGGATTCACGCCCAAGCCTCCCTAGTGCAATAGTTGCACATGCTCTTCCTCCTCTCTCTCTTCTAGTTCTCTTTCTAGTTCCTCCCTAGAGTTCCTAGTAGTTTTCTCTTGGAGATCCCACCATCTTCTTGAGAAAAGGAGAATCTAATACGGGTCATAGCGTGGAAGATCAAGAGGTCTTGGAGATCCCTATTTGATTAGTGAAAGTGTTTCATCATCAAAGAAAGACGCAACTCCTCCATTAGAGCACAACCGAGCTCCAAAGGTATAATCCACTTCCTTGCATGTTGTAGATTATTATGGATGCTTGTTAGTTGCTGTTTCTATCTTCTAGATAGATTGTATTTACTGATCATAATGACTGAGATTGAGGACATAGATCTTGGATTGGGTTTTATAGCCTTATGGATAGTTGATCCCTGCGTCAAGTGGGTCAAAAGTTTTTGAAACCTATCCTAGAGGCCCACCCTATTTCCAACACTATCAACACCAATAATATAATAAAATCATCTATTAGTTGAATGTTTATTCACTTGTTTATATCAATTTATAATAAAAATAACAACTTAAACTAAATAGTTAATTTGCATGAGATTTTATCCGTGCATCGCACGGGCTTCAATGCTAGTGTTATTGAAATTCCTAACTAGGTTATCTTGTTGATTTAAACAAGTTTTTTTTCCATAGGTTCTTGGTCCTGATCCTCGAGGACGTGTTAGGGGATAGGGTTTGGGTGTTCCAAAGACTTAAGCATACGCATCCATATAGGATAGCCTTACGAGAGGAGCAAGCATCGAGAGCAACCAAGCAGACTTGAAGGAAATGCTAGAAATGCAATTAGCGGAGGAAGCTAGGCAACGCAAGGAGGACATGGAACATTTCTTTACTTCTTTTTCTCAGGGTGGGTCACAGGTTCAAACCATTACCGATCGTGGGAGTTCCTCTCAGGTATAAAGCAGTTTTACATAAATAATACATGCCTATATTTGAAATAATGTGTGACATTGATAAAATATATGGTAACAACAATTGTTCCTAATTGTAGGTTATGGACCGCGCGTTCATTGCTCGGTGCTACCGAGGTCGGCGGACGTGGGAGTCCGTTGGGTACGACCCTTTCGCGTCCGGGGGGCAAAAGTGGGTATCAACATTTTTTTATGTGGGTGTGCCAGATTTTCTATTTTACTTGGAATTGCAAGTGGTGATCCGGAGATCGACCTTCGCAAGTAAAAAGGAAATCAACTTCTTTCAAGTTTTCCATTGCACATATATTTAAGAAAAGAGACATTTTCTTGGTTTACCATGAAAGGCGATTTTTTTGGCATTTATAGCCGATTTTGGCGTTTATAACCAATTTTGGCGTTTATAGACGATTTACAATTCTTATCAATAATGAAAGACAAGAGTTGTGATTTTTGTCTCTTTTAAAAAAATACAAACTACAATGAAAAGCAAGAAAAGGAGGATCTAACTTCTCAGGAGATTATGGGGGACTCATTCAGATTGACGGCCGCAAGTGATATGTGGACTTCGCCATCATCCATGCAGATGAGAACAGAGGATGCTCTTGATTCGCCTGGCTTGGCTATAACCTCAAATTTTTAGAGGACAGAGACCAAGAGGAGGTCCTATGTCCAATAAAAAACTAAGTAGACGGGTTGAAAAGCCACGTCTAAGCCATTGGAGGCAGAAGGAGAAGGCAAGGACCTTGGGGGGGGGATACCCCCCCAAGGGACTTTTGTCACCTTGTAGAGGTGGCCGGTGCAGAACTTTAGCAGAGTTTTCTTTCTTCTTTCTCTCGGATTTTTTGTACTTTTTTCTGATCTGGGATGTGATGTCTATTTCTGATCTCTTTTTCCCAATCTTTTTCTGATCTCTGATCTCTTTTTTCCCGATCTTTTTCTGATCCGGATTTCTTTGGAGTGCTCTCCTATTTATAGGCTCTTCGTAGCCATTTAGGAGGGTTTATGGGCTTTTATTGTCATTAAGCCGCATAATGGGGGGAGTTACAAGGTTAAATTCCTTTATTTCGTAACTCCTTTTTCTTGGCTTCTGATTGGCTGGTGGAGATTGAGGGCATTTAATCGCCTTTAATCGCCATGATGGGAGGAGTTTCATGGGTTAAATGACATGAATCAATTGACTTGTAACTCCAGGATGCTTGCTTCTGATTGGGCCGTCCAATGAAATGAATTAATGACTGCAATAAAGCTAGTCAATTAATCGCATTAAGTGGTAGCCGAGCACTTGAAGAGTCGTGGGCCGTGCTGCGTCTTTTGGGATTCTTCTGGCGATGATCATCGATGGATCTTCATGTAGATCGACATCGGATGACCATGTAACTTCAGGTATTGGTTGCCAACAGCGGGTCGGTGCCATCTGCCTGATGATTTATCGATCGGTCGGGTAGAAATTACACTTTTTTGGTTGACCAGTTGGCGATCAATGTTGATTTTGATACTCTTGATGATTGACCCGTGATTTTGATGGATGTCAAAGGATTTGGCACCTCAAAAGTATGAATTTTGGAAAATCCCAGGAGTCGGAAGCTTCAAATCGCGAAAAACGACGAAAAACGGGCCTTCCAAGGCCAACCCGGCGATTCCGGGCTCCATGGTTGCAGGCGACCATGGGCCAGGGTCACATGGGCCTCCGACCCTGGGGGGAATTTCTCCCCTTTTGTCCTGTTTTGCGGCCGTTTTTCATGTTTTTCGATTCTTTTTTCTTCTGTAGGACATTTTTTTATCATTTATTGGCCTGATTTCCCTGTAGAAAACTTGACAAGAATCCTTGCATTTTGGAGTGCAAAGTTTCCAATTTTCCTGGAAAGCCGAAGACTTTGTCGCGTAGAGCTGCCGATTTTCCGTCAGAAGCGAAACTGGGTCAAACGATGTCAGAATGACCTAAAATTTGGGGTGAAGTCTCCTGAGTAATAAATAAGACCAACCATAGGCTTTTGCTTGAGTTTTGAAGCCGTTTGGGGTCCTATTGCCAATAGACTTGTTTTTATCGCGATGAAGATGTCGCGGCTTGATGTGCGGTGAACCGATGTCCGATTGACTTGAAATTTGATAGGGAACCTATTGGAGTCATTTTAAGATGATCCATAGGCTCTATCTTGGAAACCATGGTCTCGGGGAGCTTCGCCGCCGAGAGGCCTGATTTGGCTTCCGAGCGTCAAAGTATGGTCAAATGTTGTCGAAATGACCTAAAACTTGACGTGTAGCCTTTTGTAAGCATTTTGAAGCCGTCCATGTGCTCTTTTTGATGAGTGATGGCCTCGGTGGTTCTCACCGCCGAGAGGCTTGATTTAGTTGTTTGAGGGTTGATGGAGGGTCAAACGTTGTCGGTTTGACTTGGAACTTGACGCGGAGCCTTTTGGATGTATTTTGATATCATCCACAGGCTCTGATCGAAGATTTGGTGTCTCCGATGCTTTCGCAGCCGGGAGCTCCTTTTCAGCTGCCGGAGAAACGAAGTTAGGCCAAATGATTTTGAAAATGGCCCGAAACGTCTTGTGTACTCCTCTTTTGGTTGTCTTGAAAGATCTTTCGGTTTTTGTTTGATTCTGACAAGATTTGATTTTTTGGAAGTAGCATAGCCTATTTATGGCAGGTTGCGACTTCATATAGCTTTTTGGATCTTGAATAATTAAAGTGACATTTTTGGTGTCAACAAATGCCCCCTCGAGGTGCAGCGACGAGTTGCTTAACTTTTGTAGTCGATGTGCCTCGAAGAGATTTTTGAAGGAGAGCTTGTGAGACCAAGAGTCTTTGAGCAGTCTTTCTTTTGGTATTTGTAGCCTTTTGATCTTCTAGGGGAATTTTATGGTAGTGAAAGGGATCACGTACCATCTCAAGGTAAAGTTTTGAAGATGACATCAGGGATGTGGATTTGGATTTTTGTTTTTGACCTTGTGACCCAACAAGTTGTATGTGGAATGTTGGGGGTCGATTTTGGTTTTGATCTTGTGACCTAACAAGCTGTATGTGGCAAGTTAGGGGATCAAGTTTTGGTTTTTGGTTTTGGTCTTGTGACCTAACAAGCTGTATGTGGCAAATTAGGGGACCAGGATTTGGTTTGGATTTTTGTGGAATGTCAATTTCAAGATTTTGGCTCAATTTGGTATATGAGGCTGGATGGTTTGATTTTTGGAAGCTCATGGGGCTTGAAATTCTTTTTGTATGGTCCAATCAACTCAAGAGAGGCACAGAACCATTTTTGTAAGCTCTTGGTAAGAGGGATTTTTCTTTGACTAAAAGCTCAAAAAAATTTTTTAGTGCCTAGGTGGTCAAATCTGGCTCATATGGGCTAACCCGTGGGACCTGTCATTTTTTTAAAGAATATCTAAAAATATTTCCTTTGGATAGAGAATATCTAAGAATATCTTTATTTGGAGAGAATCTCTCATGTTCCCTTTATTTTGGGAGAGAATATCTCAAGATATCTTCCTTTGGGAGAGAATATCTCAAATCTCCTATCTTTTTGGGAGAAAATATCTCATTGATTTCTTTTTGGGAGAGAATCCCTCAAGATATCTTTCTTTTGGGAAAGAATCTTTCTAATTTCTTTCTTTTAGTAAGGTTACTAATTAGTAACACTTACCTCTTTCTTCTTTCCTTCTTTGGTTTGCTCTCTTCTATAAAAGCAAGGAGGAGGTTCGATCTCTTGCTCTTATTGCTTTCTTTTGCAACAATCTCAAGAGGGCTTTAAGACCAAGAGTTCTTCTTCTTCAAGATCTTCAAAACTGTCTTCTTCTTCTCCATCAATGGCTTCAAGTAAGTTCCCTTTTTCAAGAAAACTCCATTGTAGGAAATAGGATGATAAAAAGTTCTTTTTTTTTCTTTCTTTTCTTTTTCTTTTTCAAGTGTTTTTCCTTTTTTTTCACACGTTTTTTTTCTCGTGCTTTCTTTTTTTTTTGCACATTTTTTTGCGGGCCGAACGGACAGATCTGTACGGATCTGGCCGTACGGCCTCGTGGCCTGTGGGCCACTGCCTGTGGACCAACTCCTTTTTTTTTGTTTTCTTTCTCTTTTTTTTTTTGAGAAAGTTTCTTTTTTTCTTCTTTTTTTTTTTGTTTTTCTCATCATGATAATGTATTTTTTTGGCAAACCAAGATGTTCATGCATGCATTCTTTTGTAAATTGAATTGATAGCATGATGTGATAGCGTACCTAAAAGTTTTTTACAAATTTGGTAATTTGGAGCTCGCAGTGATGTTGAGCCCTTCCTGATTTTACGGAGACTTTGAGGTTTCGAAAGTTTAGAGTTTCGGAGCTCGCAGCAATGTTGAGCCCATCTTTAAGCTTTTTATTTCTTTCAGGGTATTTCGTTTTTCTTTGGAATTGCCCCGGAGTCATGTTAAAATTTTGCTAGATTTTTTTTAGCGAAATTATGTCATTTTGATGATTGATCTTTTTCTTTTCCAACCTTTGCAGGTGGTTCCTCCAGAACGAACAAGGGTAAAGAGCCTGCTACAAGCGTACCTCGTCGATTTGTTAGATCTTCTAATCCGGCCGTTCAGCAGGCCTGGGAGAAGGTCCAGTATGTTGAGAGAAACCTGGAAGAGTGCGACTCCCTCAACAGAGATGAGATGAGGCAGCGACTAATCGCTCTCAAGGGAGAGGAATTTTATAAGATCATGGTAAGCAGTCGTCCATGGGTGATAGACGATCAGAGGGTTTTGCCCAAGCCTATCTTCTTCTTTGGTGATGCCATCCCTGATGACATGACATACCAGAGGAGATGTTTTAAGTTCTCTTTCATAGTTGTTGGTGAGAAGAAGACTGTTGCTACCCAATCCGTACCTTTAGGGAGACCATGATCTTTTCTGGTGAGGCCTTCATGGTTATGTTGGAGTCATTCCTTCCACAAACCAATACCTTCGTTGTGACGAATGGTGAGATTGGTTTCTCTTTGAAGGAGATGAGCGCCATTACTGGATTGCCCATCCTAGGCAAACTCTATGAAGAGTTTATGCCGATCGACAGCATCCTTAAGGAGCAGTCTGAGGAGTTCAGGCTTTTGTACTTTCAGCTCGTCGCCTTCTATAATTTTTTGAAGGAGAAGGAAGGCTCAAAAGTAAGATCCAGTAGTTGGAAGAGTTTTAGCTCTTCACCTCCCAACTTCTTTGAAAGTGGGGAGCCTTCTGATAGCATGACCTGGGAAGATAGGGCTAAGGATCCGGGTTCGAAGAAGATTTTGGCTATGCAAGAAGAGTTGAGAAATTTCTTTGCGAGTACAAACGCCATATGTCCTGACATTGCACTGCGGAGAGATCTCGCTGTTTACCTCACTTTTTGGCTTGGTGAGGCTATTTTTGCTGGAGGAGATGGAACGCACATCATGCCACATTGTATTTTTTGGATTGTCAGATGGCGTTTGGAGAGCGGCTTGCTTTGGTGCCAGCTCTTTACTCCTACTTGTGTACCGAACTGCAGGCTGCTGCTTTTTTTTGTTCGGCTTGGGCTCCCTATGAATAGGGTATTTTCAGCCCATATCTTTTATTCGTGGTTTGTATACCACTGTCCTGGCTTCCACAGGCTGGATGCTGCACAGGATGATGATCCTCTAATGATTCGACTGGCTAAGGGCAAAGCCGTGTCCAAATCAGTTTTGTTTGCCCGCATGAGGATCCGACGGTTCAAGGACGTTGAGATGGGGCAGTCTTCAGTGAAGCTTTCTCCGGAGTTGCAAAAGAAGGCTTTGACTTTGGTGCCTCCCGAGACTCTACCAGGGCAGGGTCGGGAAGGTATTACTCCTTGACAAATGCAGAGAAGGAGTGGTTTTTCAGCATACGTGTCGGCACGATGGTGTACCGCAGACATCTTTTCATCGACATCCAGCCGTATGTACCTTCTCGCTTTGCACTGCAATTGGACTTTTCTCAAGGCGTTGTTGGAGCGCCTTCAAGCATGGTGAAGCGCTTTGGAGGTTTACAGGACGGGAGAAACACATGGGCTTTCTATAGTGCTGAAGACACTACCGCCATGATTTCTTATCCTGTGTTGTCAACTTCCCGGACTGCCGGCTTCACGAAGTGGTTCACGGAGAGCTTTTCGGCATATCGGGGGCTTTCCAATAAGGAGCTTGATGTGAAGCTATCGTCTGGAAAAGGCTTTGGAAAGTCGGATGGCATCTAGCGAGAGGAAGTTTGGGCCTTCCTTTCTGGAGAGAAGCACAAGATTGGCTTTCTCGGTGACCAGGACGTCATTGGTTCTGAAGCTGTTCGAGAAATATCTGATGAGGCTTTAGAGCAGCTAGAACAGGAGGAAGCTGAGCTTGATGCTTGGATGCAAGCGGCACAAAGGCAAGCTTCTGTGGAGTCTACTGGCAAGAGTAGACCATCCAGTGAGGAGTCAAGTGGGAAACCTGACTCTGACAGTGGGGCAGGTTCCTCTAAGAAGCGAGCCCGTAGAAGTAAGAGGAAAAGGAGTCATCATCGCAGCAAGGGGCAACATGAGGACTCTCCTGACATAGAAGTCCCTCTTACTATCAATGAGGAGGTGCCAGGGAATGCTGACGAGCCTCCAGGAAAGAGAAGCCGAGAAGAAGAGACCGTCGGTGTAGGTATGATTCTTCCTTTTTCTCTTTTCATTTCTTTTCATGGGATTTTTCCATGTTCTGATTTGCTTTCTCCCCTTGCTGCTTCTTTTTTTTTTTAGCAGAGGAAGACTTGGCGATGCCTGAGGTTCGAACCGATGAGGCGGTGACGGATCCGGTTGCGGCACCAGAAGAAAAACCGAGGGACTCTGGAGTGGTTCCAGAATCTCCAACTGGTATGACTTCTTTTGCTCTCTCTTTTTTTGTCTGTGACTTGGTTTACTAACATTTTTCTTGTCAGCTAACTTGCCACAGGATTCCGATGACTTTGAACCATCGATGGACGCAAATGTTGATGATGCTTCCAATGAGTTCATGGAGGAAAAGAGTATTCCACCAATCGTCGAAGAAGGTATTTTATAGTAATAACCCTGATAATGATTTTCAAACAGGATTATATTCATACCTTTTTGTGTTTCTTTGGCAGGTTTTGAGGGACAGAGGAGAGTCCGTCGCTTCCTTCAGAACCAGAGCAAGGGATGCCAGAGGTTGATCCGGAGGTAGAGACTCCTGCAACCAACTCTGACACGGTGGAGGAGGTACCTCGTGCTGAGATTCTTTCCACAGCACTCCAACTGGAAATAGTTCTTTTGTTCCTCCCAACGGGGCATGACATGAGCAGCCGACCGACGGAGCGGGGTGAATCTTCAGCTGGGCCATCTCTTCTTTTTGCGAAGAAGGTGGTGGTGCGGGTTCTGAGCTCTTGGATTGAGACTCTCCTTGCTAGACACTTGGATGCCGGATTTGGCATGATCCAACATGTGCAGGAGATTCTCGATGATGCTGAAGAGGCTGGTCTGGATGTCACAGGTGCCAGGGCGATCGTTGATAGGATCATTGCACTAGGTGACAAGTGGTTTGAGACCATTAGCTTTGCTGACGACCAGTTCTTCAAGGAGATGTTCCTGGACCCTACTGATAAGGCTAAGTTTGACCTGAATGAGGCTACACAAAGCAGGAAGCAGCTAGTCCGAGAGAAGAACTTAGACGAGCTAGCCATCATTGGGCTGACACATGACCTTAACGTCCTTGGTAGGGAGGTCGATGAGGCCAGGAAACGTCTTGAGCATTTGAAGGCACAACTCGCCGCTAAGTGGGCTGCTATAATAGAGGCTCGCGATAGGGAGAGTGCTCTGATTCGCCTGGTTGCAGATGTTGATCGAGTTCTTGAAAGGAAGTTTCAAGAGGACAAACAATGGCAAACTGCTCAAGATAAGCTTCCCGGTGTGAAAGAAGGGTTGCGGCCTTCTCCAGCCTCATGGCAAGTTCCTGAAGAAGCGTGCCTTGGAAACTTTGACGGCTAAGGCCAAAAGTTTGCTTGAGGAGTTGAAATTTTGGCTGGAAACCATTTTTGGTTGAGCTCCTGATTTTTGTAGCAGAAACTATCCTTCTTTTTTTTTGGTACCACATGTATTTTTTTGGTACTCTTTTTTTTTGTAGTGCTTGTGAACACATTTTTTTTGGTACCGCATGTATTTTTTTTGTACTCTTTTTTTTCTTGCTTTTTTTTTTGTTTTTCCTACGCTCACTTAAATCTTTTTGTGATGAAAGCAATTGCTAAATGGGATATATTTTTTTTTGTTTTCCCTACGCTCACTTAAATCTTTTTGTGATGAAAGTAATTGCAAAATGGGATATTTTTTTTTTGTTTTCCCTACGCTCACTTAAATCTTTTTGTGATGAAAGCAATTGCTAAATGGGATTTGATCAAAAGCTTGTCATTTTGTGAAAATCTTTTATCAAATGATTGTTTTGGCATGGGAGCCATTTTTTTTTGTGGCATGGAAGCCGATTTTGGCACGAGAGCCAGTTTTTTGTGGCATTGATAGCCGGTTTTATTTTGTGGCATTGATAGCCGGTTTGTGGCATTGATAGCCGGGTTTTTTTAAAGCCAAGTTTTTAGTTTGTGGCATTGATAGCCGGTTTTGTTTTGTGGCAATGATAGCCGGTTTGTTTTGTGGCATTGATAGTCAGTTTGTGGCATTTATAGTTGGTTTTGGTTTTAAAAAATGCAAGTATCGACTAAAAGTCGCCTCCCTGCTGAATGGTCTTGCAAGTATCGATGGAATGTTGCATCCTTGCTCATTCGGTTACGAGTATCGATGGAATGTAGCATCCTCGTGGATTTGGGTGCAAGTATCGATGGAATGTCGCATCCTTGCTTTTCAAAAACTTTGATTTTGCGGGTACTGATTTGATGTCGTTTCCCCACGATTTTTGAAATTTGTGGTTTTCTCGAACCTTTGGGTTGTGGATATCAACTGTAATGTTTCATCTCCATGATTTCTTGGTTTTTTTTTTTTTCGAACCTTTGAAGTCTGGGTTGTGGATATCAACTGAAATGTTGCGTCTCCACGGTTTTTAGGAACCTTTGAAATTTGGGTTGTGGAAATGAAATGAAATGTTGCGTCTCCACTGTTTTTTTTTTTTTTTTTAGGATTTTGCAAGTATCGACGAAATGTCGCTTCCTTGCGATTTTGGAAGTGTCAAACATGGTTCGCATGCTTCCAATTTGTGCAAGTATCGACTAAGCGTCGCTTCCCCGTGGTTTTTGAAAAACCTTTTTTTTTTGTTTAAAGACACGAGGGTCATAACTTTTGACCTAAAACCATTTAGGCGGTAAAAGGTAGGGTGGACTTGGGTGGAAATCCCTGAATCCGGATTTTGTTTCAAACCATGAATTTTGGATTCAAGGGTTGAAAATCTTGGTCAAGTTAGGGAGAGGCTCCTAAACTTGGATTTTTGAACAATGAGATGATGAAAGTAAGCATTGTTTAAATTTCTAAAAATTTCAACATTTGATATGAAAATTCTAAAAAGAGTGGGTTTAGCGAGTATGTACCTGGAAATCAGTTTTGGCCGTACAGGAATTGCTCTTACCCAGTTGGTGGGAAGCATACATCTGTCACCCTCCATGTTTAGGAGTGCGTATGCGCCGTTGGAGAAAACCTTGTCGATGACATAGGGTCCCTCCCATTTTGGCTCAAATTTGCCTTTGGACTTGTGAGCGAAGACCATTGGTCTTTTTACCGCAAGAACCAAGTCACCCTTTTTGTAGGCGCGTTGCCTGACCTTTTTGTCGAAACATCCTGCCATGCGTGCTTGGTAAAGTTCAATGCTTTGTCGAGCTTCGAGCCGTCTCTCATCGAGATTGTCCAGCTCATGGAGTCGCAATTTGACATTGCTTTCTTGAGTCATGTCATTTTGCAAAGATACCCTCAAGAACGAAATTTGTACTTCCAAGGGTACGACAGCGTCGCATCCATAGACTAAGGAAAATGGTGTGCTATGGGTTGGTCCTCGAACGGTGGTTCGATAGGCCCACAAAGCTTCAGACAGTTTGTCGCTCCAGTCTCTTTTGTGACTAGAGACCATTTTTTTTGAGGATTTTGTAGAGTGTCTTGTTGAAAGCTTCTGCTAATCCGTTTACTGCCGGATTGTACGGATTCGAAGGACAGCTTTGGATTTTGTATTTGTCGCAGAACCTGTAGAATCGATGATCCCGAAATTGTGGTCCGTTATCATGGACGAATCTTTTGGGTATGCCGAAACGACAAATGATGTTGGTGCGCAGGAACTAAAGGATTGATGAGGTCTTCATTTCGTTAAGCATAAATGCTTCTAACCACTTGGAGAAATAATCCGTAGCGGCGTAGATGAAGTGATGACCTTTGCTCGAAGGGGAAGAAATAGGACCTATGATGTCCATACCCCAGGATTTGAAAAGCCATGAAATCACTGTAGGATGTAGCCATTCTGGAGGCATGTGAATGTAATCTCCATGAACTTGGCATTGTTGGCAACACTTAGCAAATTCCATTGCGTCAGCAACCATGGTAGGCCAATAATAACCTAACTTTTTTATCTGATCATAGAGCTTGAGACCAGCTTGATGAGCTCCATAAAGACCAGCATGAACTTCTTTGAGTGTTTCTTCAGCCTCTTGTTGTGACAAGCAGCGTAGAAGTACTCCGTTAAAGGATTTCCTGTAAAGGATTTTTGAAGGAATATCCAAATGAAAGCTTGGGGTTCGCCTTTGGATGCTTACCCATTCTTTTGGATGTTCAGGTAGGATTCCGAACATAGTGTAATCAATGAACGGATCCCTCCAATCGCTGATTGAAGGTTGAAGGATAGAAATCCGACTTCCAACCACTTGGTGGCATTCAGCAACTGCTTGGTGTGTGTTAAGAGGAGGAAGGATTCTTCTCTCGCACACTGTGATTTGCATGTTTTCCCCTTCCTGGATTGCCATAGATGCTGCAAGGCTAGCCAGGGCATCGGCACGTATGTTTTCACCTCTACGAATATGGGTGATGTGACAGATGTCAAACTTTTGTAGAAGCAATTGTGCCTTGTTGTAGTAAGGCAGCAGATCAGGCTTCCTGACTTCGAATTTCTGATTCATCTGGTTGACGATCAGTTAAGAGTCTCCAAAGATTTCCAGCATGGTGATACCGGATTCGATCGCAAGTTCCAATCCTAGGATCAGAGCTTGATATTCAGCTGCATTGTTTGTGCATGGTTCAAGTAGCGAAAAAGCGTGTGGAATCATGTATTTGTCGGGGCTAACAAAGAGGATGCCAACTCCCGAGATCAGCTGTCTTTTTTCATTTGTCCTGGTTACACCATCAAAGTACATGTCCCAGGAAGCATTTTGTGAGAAAGTCTCCACATTGTAGACTGGTTCGTCTGGGAGATCATCTCTGAGTGGAGAATCTTTAGGCAATTGATGCTCTGCAAGAAAGTCTGCTAGAGCTTGCCCTTTGATTGCCTTTTGCGGTACATACCTAATATCAAATTGTGACAGAAGGATGGACCATTTTGCCAGTCAGGCATTGAGAGAACATGCTTTTGTGATAAGGACCTTCAAGAGGTTGATCCTTGAGACCAAGTAGACTATGTTGGAAAGAAAGTAGTGACGTAGGTTTTGTACGGCGAACATCACTGCAAGACATTCTTTTTCGACTGGAGAGTAGCAATGCTCTGCACCTACTAGCATGCGGCTGAGGTAGTATAGAGCAGCTTCTTTTCTTTCATCATTTTCTTGTGCAAGCAGAGCGCCCGGAGAGTGATCAAGGGCTCTTGTGTACAAGATGAATGGTTTTCCAGTTGTAGGAGCAGCTAACACTAGAGGTTTGGTCAGGTATGACTTGATATCTTGTAACGCAGCCTCACAGTCAGCATCCCAGACAAAGTTTACACCTTTTTTCATCAGCCAGGAGAATGGGCGGCATTTCCCCAAAAGATTGAAGATGAACCGTCCGATGTAGGCCAGTTTGACAGGCTTGATGTCTTTTTGACAGATTTGCGAAGTCGGAGGAAGACTTCTCGAAGGTGTTCGAGATGATTTTCTTTCCCTTTGCTTTTGACGGCGAGGTCATCAACGTAACATTCGACCGTCTTGTGCTGCATATCTTGGAATATCTTCATCATAGCCTTCTGATTTGTGGCACCAGCATTTTTCAGACCAAATGGCATGACAGTGTAGTAATACACGCCAAATGGGGTCCAAAAAGATGTATGTTTTTCATCTTCAGGATGCATCTTTATATGATTGTAGCCAGAGAAACCATCCATGAATGTCATTCGCTCGAATCCACAGGTATCGTCAATCATTACCTCTGGTATGGGGAGCATAAATTCATCTTTAGGGCAGGTGCCATTCAGGTCTCTATAGTCAATACAGACCCTGATCTGCCCGTTTTTCTTTGTCACGGGGATAATGTTGGCCAACCATTCAGGATGTTGTTCCTCACAAATGAAGCTGACGCTTTTGAGTTTTTGAACTTCTTGTTTAATTTTATCCATCACATCTGGACGGAATCTTCTTTGGCCCAGCTTGACAGGCTTGATGTCTTCTTGAGGATTGAGTTTGTGGACTGCTATTTTGGGGTCTAAGCCATGCATTTCAGTATAAGACCATGCAAAGCAATCAACGAACTCATGAAGAAAGGCGATATACCTTTATATTCTTGCTTATGAATACAGGACGCGGTTTATCTGGTGTTCCCAAGTCCATCTTTTGAACAAGATCTTCTGTTGGAAGGTTCGAAGATGGTTCCTCTACAATATTTCCGGAGGCTTCCAGCTCTACGAAACCTTCTGGGGTTTCAAGGGCATTTCCAGACCAAGGTTTTGTTCCTTTCCATGGGTTTTCTTGATCGGCAATTTTCTCAAGGTTTGCTATGAGATGATCCCAATCGCCTGTTGAAACCATGTTGAAGTAAGGTACTTCTTTTGGAGACAAATGTTCTTCTAGGTCAGAAGACTACACGTTTGTGCCATCGGACAATTCCTCTTCATTGTCAGAGAAGTCGTACCAATTGGATGAGCTTCCTGGATCTTTGTCAGGTGACTCATCGAAGAGATCTCCAGGGAGATCGATGTCTTCATGGACTTGAGATGCTAAGGCTTGATCAGTAAATTGACTTTTAAGCCTTTGTGTCAACTGTCTTAGGGGAGTGTTGGGATCATACCCTAGCCCGTGTGAAGACTTTTCTACATGGTCGTAGAGTCTCCAATCTTTCAGCTGGCTTTTGGTCAAGGCGGGCCCCAATGGTGTGAGAATATCGCGTCCTTCTCCCAAACCGATTGGGTTTTGAGCGTCATAGCCCATTTTCTTCATAATAGCTTGTGCCACAGGACTATATAAGGATAGTTGAGGCATACCTTCGTTTTGGAAGGGTTCAAGCATGGATTTTGATGAAGAAGCATTCGATTTATGGAAGAAGATCGGCTTTTCCTTTGCTGAAGTTGCTGGAACAATGAAGGAAGCTGACGTAGGATCTTCTATGTCAGAAGTTGTCTCCATTGGGGTAAGAGTAGGTTGAACTTGCTGAGTGTCAGCTTGGCTTGATGATGTGTCGTCTTCTGGCTCTGAATCCGAATCCGTGTCTTGCATGATAGACACAAAAGAGACAACAAATTTGCCCCCGGACTTTTGCTTTGCCTTCTTCACTTTAGTCGTGATGACAAAAGGCTTCTAAGGTTTAAGGGAGATGATGAAGGGAGTTTGAATGCTCTCTTCGGATTTACCGGATGGTTTGTTTTCTTCCGGTGATTGTTGAGGAGCCTTGCCTTTATCTTTCTGGAGATTTTCGGCAAAGGGTGCTGTGTGCTTCTCCTCTTCTTCTTTTTCACCTTCATACATTTGTGAGTCTGCAAAGTGAAATTCTTTACCTTTGAAGGGTTTTCTGTCTGCAAAGACTCGATGTATCATGCTGTCGTCGCCAACAAACTTGATGCATTGATGTAGAGTTTAAGGGACAGCACCATTCTCGTGGATCCAGGGGCGTCCGAGAAGGATGTTGTGGCATGAAGGGGTTTTTATTGCATACACAGTGACCTCAGAGATAAGATCACCGATCTGCAACTTGAACCTGATTTTGCCGATAGGCCTTTGAGTACTCCCATCGTTTCCAAAGATAGATACAGATGTGTGGCTCAGCTTGCTGGGTGGGATGCCCAACTCTTCGAGAGCCGAAGTAGAGATGAGGTTGAGTGCAGAACCTGGGTCCATCTGAACTCTGTGCATAGGCATTTCCTTGATGTACCCTGTGAAGTGTAGGGGTCGGGTGTGCCTTGTTTCACCAAGTAGGAGGTCGTCCTTAGTGAAGGCGATTGTTGCACTGGCTGCTTTTTGAACCGAGAGGCATTCAATGTGTGATCCCTCAGTTTTCTTCTTTTCTCCCTTTGAGGAAGCTTCTGAGTTTTTGACCCGGTAGTTCATTTCAATTTGGACTTGAAATGTTCAATCAAGTCATACTTGAAAGCCTCCTTAGGGCCTGCATGTTCATCATTGTTGCCACTAGGGGCGCTTACAACATCTTTTTTCGAAGGATTTACATATGTAAAGGAAGATTGGTTGTAATTTTTATCGTAGTCCCGGCCAAAGCGGGTGCCTTTACCAACTTCGAGAGCTTCTTGGGAACGGTCTTCGTTTGGAAGATTGTCTTCAGGATCAAGAGGCTGCAGTTTTTCATTTGCTGAGGATGTATCTACAGCAGAGTTGCCATCCTCAGTGATTGTGTTGCATGGAGCATTTTTCGGGAACAAGTCCTGAATAGTATCCAGCAACCTTTCTTCTTCATTGACTAATTCATCGTCCCAAGCATCAATAGCTGGGGATTCTTCAGTCAGGACGGGTGTGAGCTTTGAAGTCACAGTCTCAGGAGAAGAAACCTAAGAGGGTGTCATCTTTATGAATGTCACGTGAGATGAGGTGGCTCCAGAGGATACATTGCTAGGCATCGTCGGAGTGTAAGTGGTCTCATCAGACGATGCTTCGGAAGAGCTATAATCCCAAATTATCACATTACAGGAAGCTCTAATAGGAGACGTTGACTGATCGGAGTCAGACTCATCCTCGGATGTAAGAGGATCGTCTATCCAGCAATTTTCTCCATTTTCAGGAGTTAAGGGAGGATGTACCTGATGGTCTTCAGGGACTTCAGGCTCTGGATTGCAAGGAAGCTCGTTGACGCGGTCTTGCTCTTGTTCTAGAGCGAGATGCTGCAAGATCCTTGCATATTCTTCAAGATCAAGCATGGGAGCCAAATCTTCTTCTTCATCAACTCTTTCTAAAACAATACCACATCCATTAGTAATCACAAGAATATAATCATCATAAATGGGAAGTTCTATGGCTTTGTCTTTTCAAATCGCTAGAGGGATATGACCCAAGCAATATGAAGAAGGAAAAAAGCCATAGAGGGTACAATTGTTCTGATTGCAGGTATGGTGAGCCCAGAATGAGCTTTCCAATGACTGCTAGAAACAATTGTGGACCTAAATTCGACTTATCGAGAAGCAAAGCTTGCTCGATGTAAGAAGAATATAAGGTTGGAGTTACAAATGTTCCGGTCGCAAATACAGTAGAACCCTGAAAGGGCGTACTAGTACCGCTAGACACATGTTTGGAGACCGCATCCATGAGATGAGATTCTCTATTTTGAAAGGTCAAGATTGGATTCATCAGAGAGCAGATGGTATTCTGATCCAAATACGGTCTCAGTGATTTCCGCAAGCGCTAGTACTCAGAAGGGAATGAACCATAATTTCGTGGTTCTGAATCCAAAAATGACGAGTTTTTTTTTAAAGGTCAAGATCGGGTTCATCAAAGAGAGCAAAAGGTATTCCAATCTGAACACGGGCTCAAAAATTTCCACGAGCGCCAGTGCTCAGAAGGGAGGAGACCAAAATTTCTCCGATCTGAACCCAAAAATGACGGAAGTTTTTTTTTGGACATTTTTTTAAAATCTTTTTTTTTAAGATTTTTTTTTAAATCTTTTTTTTATTTTGTATTTTTGTATTTATTTTTTTTAATTTTTTTTAATTTTTTTTATTTATGATTTTAGATTTTTTTATTTTGAAAATTTTTTTTATTTAAAAGACGAGAGAGTACACATAGGCCTCCTAACCCGGTCATATGAAATCTCGATTGATAGAATTGCCCCCAGATAAGAGTAGGATTACTTAATGAACCCGTTTGGAGGACCCTTGCCAAGAACAGTCAAGCTGTCTCCACACTCTGGACAAGGCTTTTCTTGAATCAACCGTGATCAAAGAACGCAATTGGTTTAACCTTAGTGGTCTATGTCTTTTTTTTTTTTAGATCTCAAATAGACTCATCGAAGAGAAACGACGGCCCAAATCCTTAGTCGAACAGGCTCAACATTTCTGCAAGCACGATGAACGATAGGAGAGGATCAAGGTTTCTCAATTTTGAATCCAAACTGAAAAATCTGATTTCTTTTAGATCCCTAATGAACTCATCGAAGAGAAACGATGGGTCAAATCCTTAGTCAAACAGGCTCAACATTTCTGCAAGCACGATGAACGATAGGAGAGGATCAAGGTTTCTCAATTTTGAATCTAAAATGAGAAATCTGATTTTTTTTTTAGATCTTTAATGAACTCATCGAAGAGAAATGATGGTCCAAAAACCTTAGTCGAACAAGCTCAACATTTCTGCAAGCACGATGAACGATAGGAAAGGATCAAGGTTTCTCAATTTTGAATCCAAACTGAAAAATCTGATTTTTTTTTTAGATCTTTAATGAACTCATCGAAGAGAAATGATGGCCCAAAACCTTAGTCGAACAAGCTCAATATTTCTGCAAGCACGATGAATGATAGGAAAGGATCAAGGTTTCTCAATTTTGAATCCAAACTAAAAAATCTGATTTTTTTTTGTTTTTTTTTAGATCTTTAATGAACTCATCGAAGAGAAACGATGGCCCAAATCCTTAGTCGAACAGGCTCAACATTTCGAAAAGCACGATGAACGATAGGAAAGGATCAAGGTTTCTCAATTTTGAATCCAAACTAAAAAATCTGATTTTTTTATTTATTTTTTTTGAAAAGATAAAGAGTGGAAATAGATTCGAAGAATTAGAAATTTCCAAAAAATCTCTTCTCATTTCTTTTAGATGCGAAATCCAATATAGGCCACCAATTAGAAAGTAGCCAAGGAATCGAGAAATGAAGTATAAGCATAGAGCAAAAGATATGATATGCAAATATTTCATTTCTAGCATCGTGTTCTCAAATGAACGAGTCCCACCGAGTGGAGCCAGCTTGATGGACCGCGCGTTCATTGCTCGGTGCTACCAAGGTCGACGGACGTGGGAGTCCATTGGGTACGACCCTTTCGCGCCCGGGGGGCAGAAGCGGGTATCAACATTTTTTTTGTGGGTGTGCCAGATTTTGTATTTTACTTGGAATTGCAAGTGGTGATCCGGAGATCGACCTTCGCAAGTAAAAAGGAAATCAACTTCTTTCAAATTTTACATTGCACATATATTTAAGAAAAGAGACATTTCTTGGTTTGCCGTGAAAGGCGATTTTTTTGGCATTTATAGCGATTTGGCATTATAGCTGATTTGCATTTATAGCTGATTTTTGGCGTTTATAGCCGATTTACAATTCTTATCAATAATGAAAGACAAGAGTTGTGATTTTTGTCTCTTTTAAAAAAATACAAACTACAATGAAAAGCAAGAAAAAGAGGATCTAACTTCTCAGGAGATTGTGGGGGACTCGTTCAGTTTGACGGTCGCAAGTCATATGTGGACTTCGCCATCATCCATGCAGATGAGAACAGATGATGCTCTTGATTCGTTTGCCTTGGCTATAACTTCAGATTTTTAGAGGACAAAAACCAAGAGGAGGTCCTATGTCCAATAAAAAACTAAGTAGACGAGCTGAAAAGCCACGGCTAAGCCATTGGAGGCAGAAGGAGAAGGCAATGACCTTGGGGGGGCGGATACCCCACAAGGGACTTTTGTCACCTTGTAGCGGTGGCCGTTGCAGAACTTTAGCAGAGTTTTCTTTCTTCTTTCTCTTGGATTTTCTGTACTTTTTTTCTAATCTGGGATGTGATGTCTGTTTCTGATCTCTTTTTTCCGATCTTTTTCCGATCTCTGATCTTTTTTTTCTCGATCTTTTTCCGATCCGGATTTCTTTGGAGTGCTCTCCTATTTATAGGCTCTTGGTAGCCATTTAGGAGGGTTTATTGGCTTTTATTATCATTAAGCCGCATAATGGGAGGAGTTATAAGGTTTATATCCTTTATTTCGTAACTCCTTTTTCTTAGCTTCTGATTGACTGGTGGAGACTGAGGGCATTTAATCGCCTTTAATCACCATGATGGGAGGAGTTTCATGGGTTAAATGCCATGAATCAATTGACTTGTAACTCCCGAATGCTTACTTTTGATTGGGCCATCCAAAGAAATGAATTAATGACTGCAATAAAGCTAGTCAATAAATCGCATTAAGTGGTCACCGAGCAGTTCAAGAGTCGCGGGCCGTGCCGCGTCTTTTGGGATTCTTCTGCCGATGATCATTGATGGATCTTCATGTAGATCGACATCGGATGACCATGTAACTTCAGGTATTGGTTGCCAACAGCGGGTCAGTGCCATCTGTCCTGTCGATTTCTCGATCGGTCGGGTAGAAAGCACACTTTTTTGGATGACCAGTTGGCGATCAATGTTGATTTTGATACTCTTGATGATTGACCCGTGATTTTGACGGATGTCAAAGGATTTGGCACCTCAAAAGTATGAATTTTGGAAAATCCCAGGAGTCAGAAGCTTCGAATCACGAAAAACGATGAAAAACTAGCCTTCCAGGGCCAACCAGGCGATTCCAGGCTCCATGGTCGCAGGCGACCATGGGCCAGGGTCACCTGGGCCTGCGACCCTGGGGGGAATTTCTCCCCTTTTGTCCCGTTTTGCGGCCGTTTTTTATGTTTTTTTATTCTTTTTTCTTCTGTATTTTTTTTTGACATTTTTTTATCATTTATTGGCCTGATTTCCCTATAGAAAACTTGATAAGAATCCTTGCATTTTGGAGTGCAAAGTTTCCAATTTTCCGGGAAAGCCGAAGACTTCGTCGCGTAGAGCTGCCGATTTTCCATCACAAGCTGAAACTGAGTCAAACGATGTCGGAATGACCTGAAATTTGGGGTGAAGTCTCCTGAGCAATAAATAAGACCAGCCATAGGCTTTTTCTTTAATTTTGAAGCCGTTTGGGGTCCTATTGCCAGTAGAATTATTTTTGTCGCGATAAAGATGTCGTGGCTTGATGTGCGGTCAACTGATGTCCGATTGACTTGAAATTTGATAGGGAACCTATTGGAGTCATTTTAAGATGATCCATAGGCTCTATCTTGGAAGCCATGGTCTCGGAGAGCTTCACCGCCGAGAGGCCTGATTTGGCTTCCAAGCGTCAAAGTATGCTCAAATGTTGTCGAAATGACCTGAAACTTGACGTGTAGCCCTTTGTAAGCATTTTGAAGCCGTCCATGTGCTCTTTTTGATGAGTGATGGCCTCGGTGGTTCTCGCCGCCGAGAGACTTGATTTAGCTGTTTGAGGGTTGATGGAGGGTCAAACGTTGTCGGTTTGACTTGGAACTTGATGTGGAGCCTTTTGGAAGTATTTTGATACCATCCACAGGCTCTGATCGAAGATTTGGTGTCTCCGATGCTTTCGCCACCGGGAGCTCCTTTTCAGCTGTTGGAGAAGCGAAGTTAGGCCAAATGAATGACCCGAAACTTCTTGTGTACTCCTCTTTTGGCTATCTTGAAGGATCTTGTAATTTTTGTTTGATTCTGACAAGATTTGATCTTTTGAAAGTAGCATAGCCTATTTATGGCAGGTTGCGACTTCATGTAGCTTTTTGGATCTTGAAGAAGCGAAGTGACATTTTTGGTGTCAATAGTAGGTGGGAGATAATTTCTCAAAATAGCCACATCCCATAACAACTATGCAAATGGGTACAAGTTTGTGTAAATTGATGCACCTGACTAAGAGGCCTGCATGTGTTGTTGCTTATGGCCGAGTGAAGGGCGACTCACCTGATGATCCGGGTTGCTATAAGATTATCCTAGATGAAATCATTGAAGGGAACGTCGACATGGTAACTGGAGAAGTCAAGATGGAAGATCTTATAATAGGAGATGAGACCGAGTGGCCCAAATGGAAAACCATATTGTACTAGATGTGGATGAATGCATACTAGATGGATTTATTTGACTGAAAGTATAAATCTTGAATATTCTATATAGATGGATGTTTTGTTTTGACCATTAAATGTGGATGAATGTATATTCTTCTC
Organism: Litsea cubeba; assembly: GCA_012931725.1. Taxonomy (NCBI): domain Eukaryota; kingdom Viridiplantae; phylum Streptophyta; class Magnoliopsida; order Laurales; family Lauraceae; genus Litsea; species Litsea cubeba. The sequence goes on from CM022944.1 coordinate 80,958,144, forward strand.
GACTACTGTATGGATATTTGAATGGCTACTGTAAATGATTGTTTAATTTTTTACTATTAGATAGATGTTAGAATGACTTTGTGGTTTTTTACTATTGATCTTGTTCATAGGTGCAATTTTTATTTTTTATTTTTTTTGCCTTTTTAAAAAATGACTGTTAGGAATAGTCGTTTTACTAGTTCTTTTAAAATAATTTTCCCATAAAAATTACTGTTTGAAGCCGTCGATTTCTTGTCTAATAAAAATGACTATTTTAAAACGTCGTTTTATATTCAAATTATCGACCTTTTTAGACCGTCATTTTCATAAAACGACTATGAAAATTTCGACGGCCGGTTCGACGGACTTGTCCGTCGTTTTCTTATAAAAACGACTGTTTTTAACAGTCGGTATTTGACGATTTTGACGTGGTGATACCCCTTTTACAGAGAGATTGTAGACAATAACAAGCTTCCTTGAGAATGAAAGGAAGAGATCGGGGTATTCCCCTTCCCTTATTTCTTTTCTCAGTCGAAACCTCTTTACTTCTACATAGCTTCCTCTCCTTTTTCCTCCTCTCCCTCCTTGGGATTAGCGCCCCTCTATATAGGTTCTTTTACATGCGTCAGCCAAGGCTGGCTTTTGCCTCTCCTACCTTCGCCTATCTTGCCTTCGTTGATCCATCATAGAGGCAAGCAACATTTTGTCTTGCCAAAAGGGGGGAGGGGTCCTTCCGCCTTTATCATTAGTTAAGTCCGTCGAGGCAAGTGACTCACTCGTTAAGGTCAGTCCGCCTTAACTGTTCTCCTTTTTTTCTTATCAAAAGGGGTTGGTTTCGTTATGGTCCTTTGCGACCTGGGTCCACAATGGTGGATCCAGTCTATTAGACGTGCCTACATCTCTATTTCATTTATTTTGTAAGCTACCACTCTCAAACTCTTTCCTTTGGTTGGAATCACTTCCTAGTAAGACAAGTCATTTCAATCATCATTTCACCTCGTGTGTATAGGGTTTTGTTTTGGGAGTAATAGGTTTGGGGATTTTTAGCTTGTGAGCTTAATTGTGGTTTTGAGATGTTGGATTGTGTAGGATTTGAGTTCAGGCACCAAAGGTAAGTAAACATTTATAATTTTGTGCATGTTTCTCTCCATCTTTGATTCTTGCCGTGGATTTCATGTTAGATTACCCAAGTCACAGCTAATTTAGTTAATTTGGTTCTAGATTGATAAATGGATATGGTAATGTTTTGATTTAGGTTTTTGGTTTGAGGAAGATGTTGTCTGTAGTAGTTTGGAGAGCATTGGTGGCTCTAAATGAAGGTTTTGCACCCATGTATGGGATTGGTATGAATGGGTATCGGAATACCCTTATAGTAGCAGAAAATAGGGTTCAAATCGCCTGGAGTCACGTAGGTGGAGCGTGCACTCAAGCGCGCACTTCCCCGCTAGAGTGCACATCTTCTAGAGTGTTGACAAACTAGAGCGCGCGCTTCCTCGATCGAGCGCAGGTCATCCATAGAGCCGGTCATTCGAGTGTGCACTTTTCCACTCAAGCGAAAAGCTTCTAGGGAGTAAGCCCGCTCGAGTGTACCCACCCAGACTTGTAGGAATTTAGGATTAGATATGTTTGCGGCCCTAGTCGACCATAATATGGAACCTATGTACCCTAATAACATGCCCAATGAATTATTTAGCGTCAGAGAGTGTCATTTGAACGTACATACACTCTCATGGAATCTCGTTCTTGGACTTCATGTACCTCAAACCAAAGGTGTCCTCTTAAGGCATTTGGCATCCCAAATTATGTAACGCGAAGGGTCTTTTTGCAGCCCGATGATGTCGGAAGCCTTAGGACTATGCATTGTTGGATGACGAAGCCCATGAGTATTCCCGGAATCGTAGGATTGGCTTATCATACATCCTTGATTCTAAATATGATCTCTATGCATGCCTTTTTTTCTGTTCTCGCACTCTCGCACAATATGTACATGCTTTGTTGGATATCGCGATCACTGAGAGGGGGGGGGGGTGAATCAGTGATTCTTTAAAAACAGGTCCAATTTAACAACAAAAGCAAATCAAATCACACAAGGACACCAGATTTAACGTGGTTCACCGAAAGGCTACGTCTACGGTTCAAAGACTGTCCGAACACCAATCCGGAACAGATCTGAATCTATTTAGTCGCACCAACGACAAAGAGCACCAACCCTTAGTTTCAGATAGCACCAACTATCTAGGAAGCACCTACTCCCTTTAGTTTCAGATAGCACCAACTATCTAGGAAGCACCGACTCCCTTTACAATTTATCTGCACCAACAGATAGGATCACCAAACCCCAGACACCAAGCACCAACTTGATGTTCTACAGAATAAGAGTAGAAACCTTTTTCTACAGCCCTTCCCCTCTACAATCTCTCTCTCTCAATCCCTTACAAATTGAAATTAAAATATAAACAGAGAGACACTTATCTTATGGACGAAACACCATCTTCAATAGCACATCCTCGTCCACACTTGCTGTAGAAACGTGCAACACAACTGCACACAGCAACAGTACCTTCTTCTCTCCAAAACCCTCTCTTTTCTTCACTCTTCTCTTCTCTTCTTTCTCTCTTCTTGTATTCTTAAAAACGAACCAAACATGCCTTTATATAGGTTATGGTAACCCTTAAGAGTGTTTAAATTAGGCTAGAATTCGTTTAGAAAGAGTCCCAAAAGAAATACTTAAGTTTCCTGAATTTTCGTGCAAAACTTCTATTTCTGTGCAAATCAGGTTTCCCGTGTGTTCTACCGGTAGAAATTGCGGTAGAACAGATGAAATTCTCATGTCCAAGCTTCTGCTAGAATTTAAGCCACTTCTACCGGTAGTACTTGCGGTAGAACTTTCAGGGCAGCCACTTCTACCGGTAGTACTTGCGGTTGACAGATGGAAATCTTAGGGTCAGCCTTTTCTAACCCCTTTTCTACCCCTGTTCTACCCCTGTTCTACCGGTAGAAATACCGGTTGACAGATGAAATTCTGATTTCCTATACTGTTCTATTTCAGCTCTGTTTTCTCTTTGAAGCTCTATCAACACCACACTTGTGACATTGTGCTGACAATAATTCCAACACAAGATGATACTTGAGATACTAATTTCTTCAATTCTTCATTAAACTTCTCAAGGCATCTCAAATTCCAACAATCTCCCCCTTTGGAATTGTTGGCAACACTTTTGGAACTTCAACACTTAGAACACATTAAACTAGTTGATCTTCATGAAGCTTCTTCAGAACCATAGTCTCCCCCTGTCTTTTAAAAAAAATAGAATCAATCAAGATCTCTAACACTCTTGATACCAATCTCCCCAAAGTTATCATAGCATAACTTCTTCTAAGCATAGCTTTCTCCTAGCTTAAGTCTTTCTCCCCCTTTGACAACAAGTCCAAAGGGACCAACGAAGGAGCGAATAGGATATTCAAAGAATACTTTGCTCCCCCTTTCAAGCCCATCTCCTAAGGATTAGGAGAGTGAGTAACTCCTAATTTTTTTCGGAGATACTCGAAGACTTCTTTTGGCAGAGGTTTTGTGAAGATATCAGCAACTTGCTCAGTAGTTGGAACATATTCCAACTTTACCTCACCATTTGCAACCTTTTCCTTGAGAAAGTGATAGCGAATTGCTACATGCTTTGTTCTAGAATGTTGAACAGGATTCTTGGAGATGTGAATTGCACTTGTGTTGTCACAGAGGATCGGCGTAGGATCCGTTGTCGGAACTCCTAGATCAGAGAGCATTTGCCGCATCCATAACACTTGTGTACAACAAGTTGCCGCTGCAATATATTCCGCTTCCGCTGTAGAAAGGGATACTGAATCTTGTTTCTTACTGTGCCATGCCACCAACCTGTCACCGAGATAGAATGCACCGCCGCTTGTACTCTTGCGATCATCTATACAACCAGCCCAATCGGCGTCAGAGTATGCAACAAGAGTAAAGGATTTGCCTTTAGGATACCAAATGCCAAGCTCCATGGTACCTTTCAGATATCGAAATATCCTTTTTACTGCTGTAAGGTGCGTCTCAGTTGGTGATGCTTGAAATCGAGCCACCATACATACTGCTTGCAAAAGATCCGGTCTTGTAGCAGTCAAATAAAGCAAGCTTCCTATCATAGAACGATAAGTGGTGTGATCAACGGACGAACCCTTATCATCTTTGCTTAGCTTTGTGTTCATTGTCATTGGTGTGCTCACTGGCTTGCTGTCTTCCATGTTAAATTGCTTCAGCATTTCCTTGATGTATTTCATCTGTGATATGAAAATACCATGTTTCAGCTGCTGAACTTGTAAACCAAGGAAGAACTTTAGTTCTCCAAGCATTGACATCTCAAATTCTTTCTTCATCTCTTCAGCAAAATTCCTGCACATTTCTTCATCGTTGCCACCAAAGATTATGTCATCGACATAAACAATAACAACCAGCTGTTTGCTCAACTCTGTTTTGACATAAAGATTGCTATCAACCAGTCCTTTTCCAAAACCGATCTTGCGGAGATATAGGTCCAGCCTTGCATACCACGCCCTTGGCGCTTGTTTCAGTCCATAAAGAGCCTTTTTCAACTTGCACACTAGGTCTGAATTTTTGCTAATAGTAAAACCATCAGGTTGCTCAATGTAGACCTCTTCTTCAAGTAATCCATTCAAGAAGGCTGACTTTACATCCATCTGAAATACCTTGAAGGTTTTGTATGCAGCCAATGCAAGAAACATACGAATGGCTTCCAGACGAGCCACTGGTGCAAAGGTCTCTTCAAAATCTATGCCTTCAACTTGAGCATAGCCTTTACAAACCAACCTTGCTTTGTTTCGTATGACCTGACCATCTTCATTCAGCTTATTCCGAAAGACCCATTTAGTACCAATAACATTCTTATCGGTAGGTCTAGAGACTAGTTCCCATGTGGAGTTCTTCTCAATTTGCTCCAACTCCTCATGCATAGCTTTTAACCAACTTTCATCGAGACTGGCTTCAGCCACAGTCTTGGGTTCAATGGTGGACACAAGTGAGTAATTGCTAACTACACTTTGTCTTGTTTTAACACCGGCCTCAGGATCTCCAATGATTTGATCCTTAGGGTGTTGCTCTACCCAAGTGCTTTTCTTTCTAGGTGTAGCATCCTCTGAGTCATCCTTTGATTTCTCAGAATCATTAGGTTTAGCTACTTCATCATCAATCTCACTCGAGTCCTCATAAACGGGACTGTCATAATGAGTTCCATTCTTGGATTCATGGTTTTCATCAATTCTAACATCGGCACTTTCTATGATTTTTCTGGTCCTTTTGTTAAGACATCTGTAAGCCTTACTAGATGAGGAATAACCCAGAAATATACCTTCATCAGCTCTTTCATCAAATTTGCCCGGATTTTGTTCAAGACGCTTGATGTAACACTTGCTACCGAAGACTCTGAAGTGCTTGACTGTTGCTTTTCTCCCAAACCATAGCTCATAAGGAGTTTTGTCTTCATGTGGCCTGATCAAGCATCGATTCTGAATGTATACAGCCGTATGGATTGCCTCCTTCCAGTATTTGTCAGCTAGCTTGCTCTCACTTAGCATCGTACGAGCCATCTCTTGTACGGTGCGATTCTTCCGTTCCACAACTCCATTTTGCTGTGGAGTTCTAGGGGCTGAGTACTGTCTTTGAATGCCATGATGTTCACAATATTTAGTGAACTCTTCAGATGTGAACTCGCCTCCACGATCAGACCTTAAAATCTTGATACGTTTTTTCCAATTGATTTTCAACCTGTGCTTTAAACACTTTAAAACGATCAAGTGCTTGATGCTTATGCTTAAGAAACAATACCCATGTCATACGAGTATAATCATCAATGCATAATATGAAATACTTATCTCCATTGGTGCTTTGAGTTCGCATCGGTCCACAGAGATCAGTGTGCACTAGCTCAAGAGGTTTCTTGGAATGATGCTCCTTTGACTTGAACATAACCCTCGTTTGCTTTCCCTTTTGGCAAGAGTCGCAAATGGGATTGGAAGGCTTTTCAACTGTAGACATGCCTCTTACAGCCTTTGAATTGCAAATCTTTGACATGTTATCAAAGCTTAGATGCCCAAGGCGTTTGTGCCACAACCAACTTTCCTCTGTCCGACTCATCAAGCAGGTCTTTTCAGCTCCATCTGACAATGTATAGAGATTTCCAGCAGTTCTTGATCCAGTTGCCACTGTTTTGCCGTTGCTACTCTTCTTGATGGCAAACCCATTCTTTGTGAAGATAACTTCGTGACCCTTGTCACAGATCTGGCTCACACTAAGCAGGTTGTGTCTCAATCCAGACACATATAAGACTTCTTCCGATCTGATCTTGTTTGCCATAAGCTGAATAACACCTTTTCCGCAGATTTTGGCACCATCATTGTTGCCAAACTTCACTGAACCGCCTTCATAGTGCTGTAATTTGATGAATTTCTCTTTATCACCAGTCATATGGCTTGAACAACCACTATCAAGGACCCATGGTGCTGCCTTCTTTTGTGCATTGAATGCCATTTGCACAATGAGAGATTCTTTGGGACTTTCTGCACTTTGCTTTGCTCTCCAAGCCTTGACTAACTTGGGTTTCTTTTCAACCTGAAATTTGTTAGCAATATGCAACCTACAATCCCTAGCCAAGTGTCCATAATTATAGCACTTATGGCACTCAATTTTGTGGCTACTTAGGATTGAAAAAGGGTTCCTAGTCACAAGTGAGCTGTATTTTACATAGAATTTGCAATCGTCTCTTTTATGTCCAAACATATTACAATGAAAGCAATAACCATAGAATTTGTATCTTCTTTGTGGCTGGTTAGTCTTCATTACCTTTCTAACAGGAATGGACTACTTTCTAGGTTGAGTGGGCTTCATAGAGTTAGAAGGTGCAGTGACTTGCTTCACAAACTCTTTCTTTTCAGGAGGTGCAATCTTAGAGGATTCACCTTTCTCATAACCTAGACCAAATCTGAAGTGGGCAGGTCTTTGAACTTTCAGTAGTTCATCGAGTTTCATAGTCCCTTCAATCGCTTGGAGTGCTTTGAGTTTTCGGCTACTTTCCAAGTTTTCAGCCTTTGCTCTAGCGATTTCAGTTTCAAGTTTCATAGCCTCTTCCTTTTTGATACTTATTTGATTTTGAAGGACTTCCACCATTCTTTTATATTCTTCAACTTGAGTTTTCAAAGCAATAATTGAACTTTCAGATTCATGAAGAAGTTTCAGATTTTCTTACTTGTTTTTCGTTCCATGCTAAGCTCCTCAAGTGCGGCAATGAGTTCTTCTTCAAGATTGACCTCAGCCTCCTCTTCCTCTTCCGGCTCTTGCTCCACTTCTTCTTCAACGGTAACCATGAAGAGAGCTTCAGTTGCCTCGGCTGATTCATCATCGTCTGAAGTTTCAGACGTGCTGTCATTATATTGACTGATGAAGCTTTTTGCTTTGCCCCTCTTTCTGAAATTTTTCTTCCACTTACTCTTATCAACATAAGAGTCATCATCATTATTCTGTTTCAGCGGGCACTTCGCAGCAAAGTGACCAACACCGCCACAATTGAAGCATTTAAAGGGTAGCTTCCCTTTGTACTTTCCATTGCTTCCTTTCTTCAGCTTTCTAACAAATTGAGCCTCAAGCTCATCATCATCAGTATCAGAATCATGACCAGTGGTCTCTTTTCCCTTTTTCTGAACTTTGAAGGCCGCTTCTCTATCAGATGAAGACGTCTTACCTATGCGCATCTCATAGGCAGTGAGTGAACCATGCAACTCATCCATGGAAAATTCATTCAGATCCTTGGCTTCTTCTATGGCTGAGACTTTTGAATCAAACCGGGGAAGAAGAGATCTTAGAACCTTTTTGACGATGACTGGTTCTTTAATCTCCTCCCCTAGTCCACGAATGTCATTCGTGACTTCATTCACTCGTTGCAAATATGAGTCAACATTCTCGCTTTCCTCAATGCGAAGAGATTCAAATTGAGAGCGATGGGTTTGCAATTTTGCTTCTTTGATATTCTCATCTCCTTCATGAATGCTTTTCAACTTGTCCCATATTTCCTTGGCTATTTTGCATGCAATTACTTTGACCAGCTCGCTGTCCACAAGGCCACTAAAGAGTGCATTCTGCGCCTTAGAGTCGTTGTCTGCTAACTTCTTCGTTGCAGCATCATTGGGTACAATGGCAATATTGTAACCGACTCTGACAGTCTCCCAGACATCATAGCCAAGTGACTTAATGAAAGCCTGCATTCTGATCTTCCAGAAGGAGTAATTAGAACCATCAAACAAAGGTGCTTTCTTATTCCCTGTATTGGTTGCCATGTGATTTGACAAGAGATCACCCTTAGCGTGTTTAAGCTTTTCAAGGGAACCCTACGCTCTGATACCAATTGTTGGATATCGCGATCACTGAGAGGGGGGGGGTGAATCAGTGATTCTTTAAAAACAGGTCCAATTTAACAACAAAAGCAAATCAAATCACACAAGGACACCAGATTTAACGTGGTTCACCGAAAGGCTACGTCCACGGTTCAAAGACTGTCCGAACACCAATCCGGAACAGATCTGAATCTATTTAGTCGCACCAACGACAAAGAGCACCAACCCTTAGTTTCAGATAGCACCAACTATCTAGGAAGCACCTACTCCCTTTAGTTTCAGATAGCACCAACTATCTAGGAAGCACCGACTCCCTTTACAATTTATCTGCCCCAACAGATAGGATCACCAAACCCCAGACACCAAGCACCAACTTGATGTTCTACAGAATAAGAGTAGAAACCTTTTTCTACAGCCCTTCCCCTCTATAATCTCTCTCTCTCAATCCCTTACAAATTGAAATTAAAATATAAACAGAGAGACACTTATCTTATGGACGAAACACCATCTTCAATAGCACATCCTCGTCCACACTTGCTGTAGAAACGTGCAACACAACTGCACACAGCAACAGCACCTTCTTCTCTCCAAAACCCTCTCTTTTCTTCTCTCTTCTCTTCTCTTCTTTCACTCTTCTTGTATTCTTAAAAACGAACCAAACATGCCTTTATATAGGTTATGGTAACCCTTAAGAGTGTTTCAATTAGGCTAGAATTCGTTTAGAAAGAGTCCCAAACGAAATACTTAAGTTTCCTGAATTTTCGTGCAAAACTTCTATTTCTGCGCAAATCAGGTTCCCGTGTGTTCTACCGGTAGAAATTGCGGATAGAACAGATGAAATTCTCATGTCCAAGCTTCTGCTAGAATTTAAGCCACTTCTACCGGTAGTACTTTGCGGTAGAACTTTCAGGGCAGCCACTTCTACCGGTTTAGTACTTGCGGTTGACAGATGGAAATCTTAGGGTCAGCCTTTTCTACCCCTTTTCTACCCCTGTTCTACCCCTGTTCTACCGGTAGAAATACCGGTTGACAGATGAAATTCTGATTTCCTATACTGTTCTATTTCAGCTCTGTTTTCTCTTTGAAGCTCTATCAACACCACACTTGTGACATTGTGTTGACAATAATTCCAACACAAGATGATACTTGAGATACTAATTTCTTCAATTCTTCATTAAACTTCTCAAGGCATCTCAAATTCCAACATGCTTCTCATGTCTATTTGCTTAGCTCTTGTACCTTGTGGAATTACTTCATATGTTTCCTTATGCATTTTGTATCTGTATATGTTCATATGCTATGTTGTGTTACACACTTATGATTATGGTCATGTACTTGTCAATGTTTACATTTTGTACATGCTTACACTCACGTTTATGTCACACCTTGATATGCACCATGCACTCTTTTCCTTGAGTCAACACCACTTAGCTTCGACTCTATCATAGTCGGACCCGGTTGGGTGTGGGTTTAGTAAATCTCATGGACCTGTGTAGATCAATTTTATGGGGGGTTGACTGGTACCTTGGGTCTACAATGGAGTTTTCGGGCCCTGTGCCTCCTAATGGTACCTCATATTATGTTATGTCATGCTCATGCTCTCATCTAATTTCATATTTACGTGTTTATATGGGAGAATATAGCTTACGTGCTTTTGCCACCTTAATATGTATGTTTATGCACTTCTCAACTTTGATCCCTATGTATCATGCCTATTCATGCACTAATTATGCTTAGATTACTTTCTTTGACTTCATATAATATATCTTATCATTTTTACTTATTTGATACACATGTGCCATTTTATATTTATTTATCTTGCTTAGATTAGTCTAATGGTGCTACACTTTGTTGCGACCCCGGACCGGGTCATGAGCGTAATCCGGGATCCGACAAGTGATGCCGCGCCATGTGCATCTCTTTGGTTGGCTAATCCGTACATGGAATTTAGAAAACATTTCATCCGTACACGTGATTTCCCATAGGGTTCCGCGGTGAGGATTTCAATACAAATCATCTCACCCAACACATAAATATATTCGAGATTGCGGAAGCGTGTAACAAATCATAAATATACCCATCATTCATGTCATTTCATTTCAAGACTGATTCATAAACATAATGACAAAGTATCAAAGTAAGCAACGATCATAAGCATTTCCCAAAAGTAAATGTTAAAGTTTATACAAAGATCAGTTAGTTTAATTGCCCCAAAATAATGGTCAACAGAGACCAATACAACCAATTAACAAACCCAAAAGATGTTAATCATATCCCAAAAGTGTCGTTCTCAAAGCTAGACCGGATGTCTACATGACATCGTCCGCTTACCACTCGATTACTCGCTGCGGTTCACCAACCGCCTCCTCAGGCTCCTCCTCAATGGCAAGGGGTTCGAGACCTGAGTACCAAAATAAATGGATCAGACACGACAGTCTGGCAGGTGGGTGAAAAGATATAACAATAATTTAAACAATGATGCCTTTGAAAATATAATGAGGCCTGGATAATTAATGAATTTCATGAAAGAAGAATACATCATTTAAAAGAGGTACATATGAAATAAAACATGTAAGGTAACAATGATTCGGGGACTAGCAAGATGGCAACCATGCGAAGCTAAATCCTCTCTCACTAGAGTGATGAGAGCACATCGAGACATTGACCTCAATCACACAAGGTGAGGAGAGTCAATGATTATAATAATAATATACATATATACTCTGCTGGACCACGATAGCGAACCGGGTATATCGGGGCGAGGCGGGACCCATGCTGCAGCTGGTATAACAGAAGGGGGATCTCCAAACCGGTGGATCAAACTGATAAGGTTATCCAAGCTTAGTGGTGCCGACTCATAAGTAACATGCGAAAAATCAAAATAATTAAATACACATAATGGGGCGGGGTACCCATAGGTACAAAACAGATTAGTATTGGGATGGGCCTAAACGGATCAGCAATATGCTAAAACAATGCTCTTGGGACAAGTATAGTCACATATCATGGGTTTGAAATCCATGAGTAAAAGTTTGGTTAAAATTAAATATGAGTGGGTCCTCATACATTTCCGGGCTAGGCATTGAGGTTTCAAGATTGGACCAATGTAAATAGGGTTCCGTATGTCAGTTATGATATAATTGGTACTCTTTAAGAATTAGGGACATCTCGGGTCCTCATATACATTGACCAATCTAGAAATCCTCAATGAATCTCCATAATGGGATTTCTCCTTCCTTCGGACTTCATACCATGCCCTACAAGTCCTTACATTGCATTGGGGCTCCAAACAATGCCTCCCCAAGCCTAAATAATGTTTCGAGTTTCAAGTATTTACCCGGGCATGACAGGCAGTTCACTCGAGTGGACTAGGAAGTTCGCTCGGGCGGACTGCTCTCTGTTTGGGGTTCGCTCGAGCGGACTAAGGTTCGCTCGAGCGGACCTGCTCAGATCAGGTTGGCTCGAGCAATCAGAAGGTTGGCTCGAGCCAACAAGGTTCTGTGACGGGTTCGCTCGAGCGATGTGTCAAGGTCGCTCGAGCAAACTGTCTAGAAACCTGTTTTCTGTGTACAGTTCGGCTCTTCTTCTTCTCTTTCATCCTCTTTTGAGCACCCCTTTTTACATATATTTGAGGGTCTCAAATCCTCATTTAAACCCCATTCAATCCATCATTGAACCCTCCAACAACCATTCTAACAATCATTAACTTCCCAATCACTTTCACTTCATTCAATGCAAGGCAAACTCCATTAATGAAAATTCATAAATGATCTTTTAACAAGACAATAATGCATATGTTTTCAAGAAAACAATTTGTAGAGATTAGCCTATCAATATGCATATTTTGAAAACCATTAAGGCTCATAAGACAAAATAGGTGAAAGCAATTAATAAGCGTTCTAATTTTATAAGCAAGAAATCATGAAATCAACCCATTCATCCAATTGCCTTAGGTCCAATGCTTAAGCAAATCAAGCCACTAATCACCTCTCTAAGCTAACACACCCAACCTACACAAAACCCCCAAATACAAACCCTAAAACCATAAAAAAACCAAACAATAGAAAGAGAAAGTTTGCAATAACCAAGATTAAGCCTCTCTAGGGCTAGGAAAACATGGATCTAGAAGATTGGGAGGATCACTTACTTGGAAGTGCTTCAAATAACCAAAACTAGCTCAAAGGGTGCTCTAGAGTGGGTGGATTTCATTACAAGTTACATCAATGGCGAGCCTTCAATATGAGGAAGAACATTGTGGCCTCCATTTTTCCATTAGCATTTGCTTGGCGGTGGATTGCGGATGAAGAAGCAAGAAGAAGGCAAGAGAAAACCCTAGGCCTGGAGCAAGTATCTCTTCAATGGAAATGAGCAAGGAAACGGAAGATGGAGAAGAGGGCTCTCCTTATATAGCAAGTGGGGATGGGGCCCACAACTTAAAAGACTTGTCGGGCTAAAAACATGGCTTTTGGGGCTTCAAATGAATTCGACGAAGAAGGCAAAGTTGCTCGATGAAATTTCTAGTTTCCAAAAAGTATATGTTTTGCAAGTTTTGGTGACATTGAAATTGGTGTCCAGATTTTGGGTAAAAATACCATTTTTTCCTCAAATTGTGAAAAGTCCATTTTAGGGCTCTCGAATGGGAACGATGTCAACATGAAAGTTGTAGGGATTAACAAGATAAGTCAAATGGGAATATAAACACCATTTTAGGAAATCATGAATAAACCCCCCAAGCTCACGCAATTTCTTAACAAGAACCCCCAAAGGGTCCCATAAATTAAAAAGGCTCTCAAAATTCCCCAAAGCTATTATAAAAGCTATTCCAATCCCAAACTTAATCAAAAACCACTAAACACACTTAAAGCTAAAGCACAACTTAATTAGCACTAATCGAGGTCTCTCGGGTCGGGGTCCTCTTAGGACATTTGGTCTGCCAAATGTAAATTAAAACTCACCTCCGGGAGAAGATGCGGGTACTTCTTCTGAACTTGATCCCGTAATTCCCATGTTGCTTTCTTCCGGTCCATGATTCTCCCAAAGCACTTTGACCCATTGAATAGTCCAAGTTCTCAACTCTTGTTCCTTTGTGTCAATAATCTGCTTAGGCTTCTCAACATATGTAGCATCTTCTCGGATTTCCAACGGCTCATAGCGGAGCATATGCAATCTGTCGGGGACGTACTTCTTCAACATAGACACATGAAAAACATTGTGTATACCAGAAAGCTCGAGTGGTAAGGCTAATCTCTAAGCCACGTCACCAATCTTGCTCACAATATCATACGGTCCAATGTACCTCCGAGATAGCTTGCCCTTCTGTCCGAACCTCAAAAGTTCCATGAGTAGGTGACACTTTTAAGAAAACCTTATCTCCTTCTTTGAACTGTAAGTCTCTTCGGTGAGAGTTCGCATAACTCTTCTGTCTACTCTGAGCCATTTTCATACGTTCTTGGATCAATTTGACATTGTCACTTGTCTCGCTAACCATAGTTGGTCCATGAAAACTGCGAGTACCAACTTCTTCCAAACAAACAGGTGTCCTACACCTTTTGCCATACAAAGCCTCAAAAGGCGCCATTCCGATGCCAGAGTGAAAACTATTGTTGTAAGCAAACTCACACAATGGTAAGGCTTCATCCCACTGAGTCTTGAAATCTAACACACAAGCTCGAAGCATATCCTCAAGAGTCTGAATTATCCTCTTTGATTGACCATCGGTCTGTGGTGATAGGTTGTGCTGAACTGTAACTCCGTACCCATAGACTCATGCAATGTCTTCCAAAATCTAGAGACGAATCTGCTGTCTCTATCAGACGTGATGGAAACTGGTTGTCCATGTTGACTGACGATCTCTGTGACAACAACTGTGCCAAAGGCAACATATGCATCTTCTTTCCAGTCTTCATCGGTAGGAAATGAGCTGACTTGGTGAGACAGTCCACAATGACCCAAATAACATCATTGCCTCTACTAGTCTTCGGTAATCCCAAGATGAAATCCATGGTAATGTGCTCCCATTTCCATTCCGGAATCTCTAATGGCCGTAGCAACCCTGGAGGTTTTTGATGTTCTGCCTTGATCAACTGACATGTCATACATCTAGGGACAAATTTTGCGATTTCTCTTTTCATGTTGTTCCACCAAAATCTGGCCTTCAAGTTCTGGTACATTTTCGTGCTGCTCGGATGTATGGAATACTTGGTATTGTGAGCCTCTGTCATGATACCATTCCTCAAATCCTCCATGTTAGGCACACATAGACGGTCTCAGTAGTACAAAACTCCATCCACAACATGAAAATCCGGACGATCTGCTATATGCTCTGAAATTTTGGCCAACTCTGAGTCTTGCAACTGATTCTCATTGATCTTCTGAATGAAGGAACGCTCTGACACTGACATGTTTGCTAACATTACACCCTTCCTTAGTGGTTGAAAGTCTACTCCCAACTCTTCTAACTACTGTACAACATAAGTCCCCCGAAGACTGGCCATGCTAACTGACTTCCTGCTTAAGGCATCTGCAACTACATTCGCTTTCCCCGAGTGATACTTGATTGGAAAATCATAGTCCTTGATATATTCCATCCATCTTCTATGTCTCATATTCAACTCCTTTTAAGAAAACAAATACTGTAGACTGCGATGATCGGAGTGAATTTCGAACTTCTCTCCATAGAGGTAATGTGTCCACATCTTCAACGCCAAAACAACCGCTGCTAACTCAAGATCATGTGTTGCATAATTCTTCTCGTGATCTTTCAACTACCGGGTTCCATATGCAAATACTTTTCCATCTTGCATCAAAACACAACCAAGTCCAACATTGGAAGCATCGGTAAAAATAGTGAAACCGCCGCTTCCGGATAGCAAAGTAAGGACTGGAGCTGTAGTCAATCTCTTCTTCAGCTCTAGGAAACTAGCTCCACACTTGTCTATCCATACATACGGTGCATTCTTCCTTGTCAACTTCGTCAAAGGTGATGTAATTGACGAAAATCCTTGCACAAACCTCCGGTAATACCCTACCAATCCAAGAAAACTCCTGATCTCTGAGGCATTCTTCGGCCTTTCCCAGTTCATAATCGCTTCAATCTTGGACGGGTTCACTGATAATCCCACTTTGGAGATGATTTGACCCAAAAATGTGACTTGGTTCAACCAAAATTCACACTTACTGAGCTTCGCAAACAACCGATTCTCTCTCAGAAGTTAAAGTGTTATCCTCAGATGTTCTTCATACTCTTCTTTGGTCTTGGAATACACTAGAATATCATCGATAAACACCACTGTGAACTGATCCAGGTACTCTGTAAATATCTTGTCCATCAATGCCATGAACACTGCCGGTGCATTAGTCAATCCAAATGGCATCACTAGAAATTCATAGTGTCCATATCTTGTCCGGAAAGCTGTTTTTGGTACATCCGAATCTCTGACTCTCAGCTGATGGTAACCGGACCTCAAGTCAATCTTCGAAAAGTAAGCAGCTCCTTGTAACTGATCAAACAATTCATCTATCCTTGGTAATGGGTATTTGTCCTTGATGGTCACTTGGTTCAGTCTTCTATAGTCAAGGCACATTCTCATAGAACCATCTTTCTTCTTCACAAACAACACCGGTGCTCCCCACGATGAAATACTAGGCCTCACAAAACCTTTGTCCAAAAGTTCTTGCAATTATATCTTCAATTCCCCCAATTCTGTCGGAGCCATTCTGTAAGGTGCAATAGAAATCGGAGCGGTCCCTGGTAACAATTCAGTAGTGAAGTCTATCTCTCTGATGGGTGGTAATCCTGGTATTTCCTCCGAAAAAACATCCGGGAACTCCCAAACAATTGGGATCTCCTCCACCCGTTGGGACCGTTTATCCTCTGTGATAAACGCCAAATAGGCCTCACAACCACTTTTCAGAAGTCTATCGGCCTTCAACGCTAAAATAAACCCTACCCTAGGATTACTCCTCTCTCCCTAAAACAACACCCCTGCTTGGGTCTCCTCTAACTTAAAAGTTAGGGTTTTATGGAAACAATCCATAGTAGCATGGTATCCTGTTAACCAATCCATCCCTAGGATGACATCAAAATCCTGCATCTCCAGTAAAATGAGATCTGCTGGCAACACTACTTCTCCTATTTTGACTGGACAACTAGAATAAAAGGTCCTACATATAACTTCTTTACCTAAAGGGGTAGTCACAGTCAAAATGAAATCCAACTGTCTAGCATGCATATCAATCAACTTAGCAAATTTTGGAGATAGGAATGAGTGAGTAAAGCCCGGGTCAAACAAAACCCTAGCATCAAAACCACAGATGAAAAGTGTACCTTCCACTACATTGCCTTCCGTCTCTACATCAGCCCTATTGACAGCATAGAGTTGTGCCCTCTGGTGTGGCCTGTTCTGCCCCTGCTGCTGTCTACCTTGTTGTCCATTTCTATTCTGCGGCTGAGGATGCTGATTTTGTTTTTGATTCTGCCCTTACTGACGGGCATGTTGCTGTTGTTGCTGTGGTCTGAACTGTTGCTGAGGTGCTTGCTGCTGTAGTGGCCTTACCTAATTTTGGACCACTAATGCATTTTGAGGTGGTGCCCGGCACTGTGCTGCCTGCTGCTGTCGATTATACCTATCTGGTCTTGGGCAATCCTTCATTTGGTGGTTCATAGAACCACATCTAAAGCATGCTCCCATAACAAAAAGGCAATTTGGTACTCTCATGGTTTTTCCCACAGTGGATACAAACCACCGGATTCTCCGCATTTTGCTCTTGCCTTGGCCTTTTGCTCTAATTGTTCCTCTGCTGATAGTTCTGCTGCTGGCCTTGGCTTTGTCACGCCCCGAAACCGGGACCTGCAGCGAACCGATCTCGGGGTGCGAAATTTTGGAATAATTTGAAACTTTTTGTTATAGTTCCCAAGATCCGCGTGAATGAGGATAAACACATTCCAACACGATCAGAGTATATTTTTCGCGGAAGCTAGACATGGTGTTACGACTCGGAATCCGTGGCCATCGGGTTCCGTGTCGCACACAACCAATTCCATAAAGCCATCATATAAGCAGACTGGCATAAATCACATATCAGAACACACTGAGCTGGTAGTAACAAGACTAATTAATTCCCACATGTTCAAATTACAATTTAACAAGTGTCTTAATTACAAACCCAATAAAAAGGGCTAACATAGCCATACAAAAATATAACCAACTAAACAGAAATACTACCCTCAAAGGTTTGATACGAACTCCGGTGCCAAACTTGACATCTAGATGATATCAATGGGCAGCCTCTCACGTCAGACCGGCGGTCCCACCGCCTCCTCTGATCAAACACCTAAAAACCAGAAAGAGAAGGAGCTGGCACCAAACAAAAAGGGTCAGACACGACGGTCTGGCAAGTAAATAAACAAATAATATGAACAAAAGAACATATATAAAACTTGATGAAATCATCGTAAAACCAAATATAAAGTCTAAACAATAATAACAATAAATCGCGAGAAAGCGATCGAAAGACTGAACATAAGTATCAAAGCAATAAAAGAACAATCTCAGAAGTACGAATGTATCGAAAGATAGTAACCCGCATAAAGCATTTAATAGTTGGAAATACCTTTCAAATCCTGAATAATAGCGACAATATGATAAATGATCGATATCGTAAACATTAAACAATCTGAGCATAAAAAGTATAACCAACGAGAATCATAAACTAAAGCAATATACAGAGAAAACACTGGCAACCACAAATAGCTAAATCCTCCTATTACCGAAGTAATAAGAGCAGACAGAGCGTAGCCACTGAACGTGGTACTAAAAATGGGATCAGAACCGTAGCCATACAAATGGGACCGGCAGATCAGAAATCAGAACCGTAGCCATACAAATGGGACCGGCAGACAGAAACCGTTGCCATGGTCGGTACAGACAGAATCCAAGCTGCAGCTGGCGGACAGAATAAAGATCCCAAGTCGGGTGATCAGCCCGACAAGGTGACCTAAGCCTAGTGGTGCCTTTAGTTGTCAAACTCAAACCGATACAAATCTAACATAATACTAATCCCTTTGGCTCAGGGGCTCACACCACATAGCTCTGGCCCCGTCTTGCCTCAGGGTTTTGTTTTCGGAATCATAGCCTCTTTGGCTCATGGGCTCGCACCACATAGCTCTGGCCCCGTCTTGCCTCGAGGTTTTTATTTTCAAATACTAGTCTTATCAAAACAATAGTCTCATCGAAGAAATCCCGAATGTAACAAACATACTCCAATCGCTTTTCAAATTGAATCGGAGAAAACATACGAATTTCGATGGTGAACCGTTCGAATACGCATCAAGTGATTTGTATAAAATCATACGGTCAATCCTTTCGAACATGGAGAGCCACATGATTTTATAGCAAATCACCGATGTTATTCAAATTAGTTTACCAAAGGGTGCAAATACAAATACAAATACATTTTTCTGACTTGAAATGGAATGGAATTATGTAGGATGACTTAATGACTTACCAAGGAACCATCTCAATGCACAACTATCATTTAAACATTGATTAGTAAAGAACGCGTTTGATGCCAATGAAAATCCATAATATTTAAATGATAAAGTGCGCATTGAGACTCAGACGATTCCCGGATAATTTTACATACTTTCATTCTCTCATTGGTCCCGTTCTCATTTCACAAATTTCCAAGTATCAAAAGTAAATCCAAACTCTTTAAATTAGGCCCATAGTTAGCCTTAATCCAAGTCCAAAATAGTCCTCAATAACCATTCAAAAACCAACCTTAATCAAGCCCACAAAACAAGTTTAAAAACAGTCCAAAACTAATCTTGAGATGGCCCACAATACAAACCTTAAAACAGCCCAAAACTGGACCTAAGATGGCCCACAAACAAGCTTTAAAACACAACCCCAAAACTAACCTGAACCAGGCCCACAAAACAAGTTCTCAGACAGCCCAAAACTAAACTTTGAATGGCCCAATAAACAGTTTTTAAAACAGCCCAAAACTGGCCTTGAACAGGCCCACAAAACAGTCTTAAAAACAGTCCAATATCAGGCCCTGAAATGACCCAAAAACTGATTTGAATCAGGCCCAAGGAAGTCCCTAAAATCTGGCCCACAAAATCCACAAATCCAGGCCCGAGCCCGAGCCCAGACTGAGCTGGGCTCGCTCGAGCGAACCCAGGTCCGCTCGAGCGGACCCAGACAGAAGCTGGGTCGCTCGAGCAGACTGGGCCTGCCCAGTCCAGCCCGAGTGTCTTCTTCCTCTCTTTTTTTTTTCTTTTTCAATCCTTTTGAGATCCTTTCCATTCCCAATCTTTCACACAATGTTCCTAGATCCTTTGGGCCCTTCCTTGACCTTCCAAACTCATCAAATCACCATCCTTAATCAAATCCAATTAACCAAACAATCACTTTTTAAAACAAAGTTTCTCCCCATTTCTTTAAACCCAACTCCTAATACAAGGAAATCAAGTTTTTTTCTACATAACCAAGATGAAAGCCACTTCCAACACATTGCAAGACCATACATAAATGGAAATCCACACAACATTGGTTCATTTGATCAAAGTAAAACCATAATAAAAAAAGATTAACACATAAGAAGCAAAATTCATGAAAGGGAACTAAATAAGAGAATCATCATACTAATTGTAGAATCTACTTGCCTTAGACAAGGGAAGATACAAAACACTCCATGAAGGTCCTCCTATGGCCTCAAGCTCCAAAATTACCAAATCCCCAAAATAGCTCAAGAGAAACCCTAAAAATCCAATCCATTGTAAATCTCCATGAAAACCCATTGCATAAATGATAAAACCTTTCAAAATGGTTTGGAAAACCAAGATTTGGAGAAAGAAATCCATTGCTCACCTTATAAAAGCTCAAACCAAGAAGAAATGCATGGAAAGGGGGTCTCATAGCTCAAATCTCTTGCAAATGGGTTCCTTAGGAAGCTTGGAGAGGGAGGAAGAAGATGGGAAGATCAAATCTCCCTTTAGCATCAAGGAACTAGAGATGCATGAGGAGAGAGAAAGGGGGCTGGGAGAAACCGTAACCCCTCTCTTGTTGCAGGAAATGAGAGAATGGGAGAAGAGAAGAGACCCAATGGTGGTTTTATAGAACAAATGGGCTGGGCCCCATGGGCCCCAAACTTACCAAAGCTGAAACTAATGTTTGCGGGTCCCGAATGAAAACGACGAAGAAGACAAAAACGGTCAGCAAAATATCTAGTTTCCGAAAAGTATATTTTCCCCAATTTCTGAAATTTTTGAAATTCATGGACAGATATAGGGTGAAAAGTCAGTTTTGCCCTTTTTCCTCGAAGAACGTGATTTCTGAGTATCAAATCGAAATGATCAAAACATGAAAGTTGTTAAACTTCTTCAAATGAGTCGAAATATGTCAAATCCAGAATTTTTAGATATGAAAAGTAATTTCTCATAAAAATACAAATCATATTGACCGGGTCAAACCAAAGTCAACGGTCTACAAAATCTCAAAGACTAAGGGAAAAATCTAGTCAAACTCAAAAACAAGATCAAACTAAATCAAAGCTCACTTAAAAAGCTAAACCACGCTTAAAACAATACTAAACAAAAGGACCGGGGTCGGGATCTTACATCCTCCCCCCCTTAAAAATCCATTTGGTCCTCCAAATGGCTTAAACCAAATCAAAATCAAAACCCAAAAGACAAACGAAAACACTGACACCCTATGCTAGACCTCGGCAACTGAGACATCCTCTTATCAAACCTGATGTTGAGATGCACGGTAAACAACACTCTGATTCGGTTGAAGGCTTCACACTAATCCACATATCTGCTCGAAAACAAACTTCTCTGACTAAGCTGGTGCCCAACACTCCTAAGTATCCTTGGTGTCATCTTCGTCCCTCCGCTGAATCATTTCTTTTACTTATCTCGTCAGTCACTGTCAGTCCAGAAACTGTAAGTTCTGCCTCTTTCTATCACTTTGGAATTCTGTGCCTTAAGTCCTTCAAAGCTGTACACGGTGCTCCCGATGCTTGCCTCTTCAGATTTCACTCTTCAAATCTCCTACCCTTGACCTGTAAAGCCGACCTTGGAAATCCAATCTGATGTCAATCCCTGAAGAACTGAAACTGTCAATTCAAGTCTTGAATGATGTTGATTCTCTCGTAGATCCAACCTTGTCCTCAACTGAACTAATACACATCCGGACATTCATCATCCCTTCACTTCATACACCTCCGAACTCCAACCAAAGGCTATTACCACTCACTCCATTCAATGCGAAACAAATCTTACAATTGGAAACATATTGACTAAAATAATTACTTAGCTAAATTTTATCATTTTAAAACATAGTAAAAATTGAACTTCCAAATCATCAAATAAAGCTTAATAAATGAGGTTTTTCAAAGTTTGAACATGAAACAACATTATTCATTTTGAAATTCATGTTTTTCATAACTCAACAAATCCTTGAAATACTCAACAACCTCAAATCAGGATTTTCAAAAATAAATCAAATTCATGTAGTATGACCATACCTTAAATTTTGTTGAAATCCATTTCCAGCCAAACATATACAAAATTTTGAAATCTTTAAGGTTTTGAAATGTAGCTGTCAACATTTAAAAGAATTAAAACAATAACAAAATTTTAAGATCATTGTGTAACCATGTCTTAAGAAGATTAAATAAAAATTCATAACACAAATCCTCATGAAAACGAAATCATGCGACTAATGAAAAGAGTATATAACATAGTTTATTTCAAAATAAGCCTTAAAGAAGAACATAAATCGATTGTTTAAACACTACATGGATAAATCATAGACATTAAGGAAAACATAACAAGATGAAAATATCATGAAAATCATTTTAAATAAGAAATGGACATCCAAACCACAGAGGTACTCCCTTGCTGAATCAACTACACTGGCTACGCTACAAGTCACCAAAATTCTCAACCAAAACCATGACGAGGCTCATTGAATCTGGGAAGTCCCTGAGTTTCTTGCACCACTCCAAATCTTACTAACTAAGGTCACTTCTCCCTTCATAAAATCCACAGGTAACATGCCTCTGGCAGTCCTTCATCTTGAAAAGATGGTCTGAGTTCACCCAAAAATCCACATTTACTTGCTCTGGTACGCTGCATGACGATCCTTAATTAGCCGAAAGGGGATCTTCGACTACTGCTCGAGTCCAACTCTGACGGGCAAACGCACAAGTCTTCTCTCAATAATCACAATGAAGACGCTGAAGGCTGAAAGTCTGCTGATGTTCTCCGAAAACAACATACTAAATCCACGAGGTTCTCAGTCTCCGACACAAGCATAGACAAAAGACACTAGACAAGAGTATGGAGATTTTAAATTCTCCACTACTAAGGAGGGAATTTGGTCACCCAAATCTCCCAACAACAGAACTAAAAGACAAGACAAGCAAAATCTCCCAAACTGAAAGAAAAGCCGACCCAAATCCAAAGAAACAAAGACACGAGAAAACAAATCGACACAATCTAACGAGTCCTCACCACACGTCTTAATGTCTCTAGAGTATTTTATTTCCTAGAAACTAACCAGCTCTGATACCAAACCTGTCACGCCCCGAAACCGGGACCTGCAGCGAACCGATCTCGGGGTGCGAAATTTTGGAATAATTTGAAACTTTTTGTTATAGTTCCCAAGATCCGCGTGAATGAGGATAAACACATTCCAACACGATCAGAGTATATTTTTCGCGGAAGCTAGACATGGTGTTACGACTCGGAATCCGTGGCCATCGGGTTCCGTGTCGCACGCAACCAATTCCATAAAGCCATCATATAAGCAGACTGGCATAAATCACATATCAGAACACACTGAGCTGGTAGTAACAAGACTAATTAATTCCCACATGTTCAAATTACAATTTAACAAGTGTCTTAATTACAAACCCAATAAAAAGGGCTAACATAGCCATACAAAAATATAACCAACTAAACAGAAATACTACCCTCAAAGGTTTGATACGAACTCCGGTGCCAAACTTGACATCTAGATGATATCAATGGGCAGCCTCTCACGTCAGACCGGCGGTCCCACCGCCTCCTCTGATCAAACACCTAAAAACCAGAAAGAGAAGGAGCTGGCACCAAACAAAAAGGGTCAGACACGACGGTCTGGCAAGTAAATAAACAAATAATATGAACAAAAGAACATATATAAAACTTGATGAAATCATCGTAAAACCAAATATAAAGTCTAAACAATAATAACAATAAATCGCGAGAAAGCGATCGAAAGACTGAACATAAGTATCAAAGCAATAAAAGAACAATCTCAGAAGTACGAATGTATCGAAAGATAGTAACCCGCATAAAGCATTTAATAGTTGGAAATACCTTTCAAATCCTGAATAATAGCGACAATATGATAAATGATCGATATCGTAAACATTAAACAATCTGAGCATAAAAAGTATAACCAACGAGAATCATAAACTAAAGCAATATACAGATAAAACACTGGCAACCACAAATAGCTAAATCCTCCTATTACCGAAGTAATAAGAGCAGACAGAGCGTAGCCACTGAACGTGGTACTAAAAATGGGATCAGAACCGTAGCCATACAAATGGGACCGGCAGATCAGAAATCAGAACCGTAGCCATACAAATGGGACCGGCAGACAGAAACCGTTGCCATGGTCGGTACAGACAGAATCCAAGTTGCAGCTGGCGGACAGAATAAAGATCCCAAGCCGGGTGATCAGCCCGACAAGGTGACCTAAGCCTAGTGGTGCCTTTAGTTGTCAAACTCAAACCGATACAAATCTAACATAATACTAATCCCTTTGGCTCAGGGGCTCACACCACATAGCTCTGGCCCCGTCTTGCCTCAGGGTTTTGTTTTCGGAATCATAGCCTCTTTGGCTCATGGGCTCGCACCACATAGCTCTGGCCCCCGTCTTGCCTCGAGGTTTTTATTTTCAAATACTAGTCTTATCAAAACAATAGTCTCATCGAAGAAATCCCGAATGTAACAAACATACTCCAATCGCTTTTCAAATCGAATCGGAGAAAACATACGAATTTCGATGGTGAACCGTTCGAATACGCATCAAGTGATTTGTATAAAATCATACGGTCAATCCTTTCGAACATGGAGAGCCACATGATTTTATAGCAAATCACCGATGCTATTCAAATTAGTTTACCAAAGGGTGCAAATACAAATACAAATACATTTTTCTGACTTGAAATGGAATGGAATTATGTAGGATGACTTAATGACTTACCAAGGAACCATCTCAATGCACAACTATCATTTAAACATTGATTAGTAAAGAACGCGTTTGATGCCAATGAAAATCCATAATATTTAAATGATAAAGTGCGCATTGAGACTCAGACGATTCCCGGATAATTTTACATACTTTCATTCTCTCATTGGTCCCGTTCTCATTTCACAAATTTCCAAGTATCAAAAGTAAATCCAAACTCTTTAAAATAGGCCCATAGTTAGCCTTAATCCAAGTCCAAAATAGTCCTCAATAACCATTCAAAAACCAACCTTAATCAAGCCCACAAAACAAGTTTAAAAACAGTCCAAAACTAATCTTGAGATGGCCCACAATACAAACCTTAAAACAGCCCAAAACTGGACCTAAGATGGCCCACAAACAAGCTTTAAAACACAACCCCAAAACTAACCTGAACCAGGCCCACAAAACAAGTTCTCAGACAGCCCAAAACTAAACTTTGAATGGCCCAATAAATAGTTTTTAAAACAGCCCAAAACTGGCCTTGAACAGGCCCACAAAACAGTCTTAAAAACAGTCCAATATCAGGCCCTGAAATGACCCAAAAACTGATTTGAATCAGGCCCAAGGAAGTCCCTAAAATCTGGCCCACAAAATCCACAAATCCGAGCCCGAGCCCAGACTGAGCTGGGCTCGCTCGAGCATACCCAGGTCCGCTCGAGCGGACCCAGACAGAAGCTGGGTCGCTCGAGCGACCCAGTGGGTCGCTCGTGCGGACTGGGCCTGCCCAGTCCAGCCCGAGTGTCTTCTTCCTCTCTTTTTTTTTTCTTTTTCAATCCTTTTGAGATCCTTTCCATTCCCAATCTTTCACACAATGTTCCTAGATCCTTTGGGCCCTTCCTTGACCTTCCAAACTCATCAAATCACCATCCTTAATCAAATCCAATTAACCAAACAATCACTTTTTAAAACAAAGTTTCTCCCCATTTCTTTAAACCCAACTCCTAATATAGGGAAATCAAGTTTTTTTCTACATAACCAAGATGAAAGCCACTTCCAACACATTGCAAGACCATACATAAATGGAAATCCACACAACATTGGTTCATTTGATCAAAGTAAAACCATAATAAAAAAAGATTAACACATAAGAAGCAAAATTCATGAAAGGGAACTAAATAAGAGAATCATCATACTAATTGTAGAATCTACTTGCCTTAGACAAGGGAAGATACAAAACACTCCATGAAGGTCCTCCTATGGCCTCAAGCTCCAAAGTTACCAAATCCCCAAAATAGCTCAAGAGAAACCCTAAAAATCCAATCCATTGTAAATCTCCATGAAAACCCATTGCATAAATGATAAAACCTTTCAAAATGGTTTGGAAAACCAAGATTTGGAGAAAGAAATCCATTGCTCACCTTATAAAAGCTCAAACCAAGAAGAAATGCATGGAAAGGGGGTCTCTCATAGCTCAAATCTCTTGCAAATGGGTTCCTTAGGAAGCTTGGAGAGGGAGGAAGAAGATGGGAAGATCAAATCTCCCTTTAGCATCAAGGAACTAGAGATGCATGAGGAGAGAGAAAGGGGGCTGGGAGAAACCCTAACCCCTCTCTTGTTGCAGGAAATGAGAGAATGGGAGAAGAGAAGAGACCCAATGGTGGTTTTATAGAACAAATGGGCTGGGCCCCATGGGCCCCAAACTTACCAAAGCTGAAACTAATGTTTGCGGGTCCCGAATGAAAACGACGAAGAAGACAAAAACGGTCAGCGAAATATCTAGTTTCCGAAAAGTATATTTTCCCCAATTTCTGAAATTTTCGAAATTCATGGACAGATTTAGGGTGAAAAGTCAGTTTTGCCCTTTTTCCTCGAAGAACATGATTTCTGAGTATCAAATCGAAATGATCAAAACATGAAAGTTGTTAAACTTCTTCAAATGAGTCGAAATATGTCAAATCCAGAATTTTTAGAAATGAAAAGTAATTTCTCATAAAAATACAAATCATATTGACCAGGTCAAACCAAAGTCAACGGTCTACAAAATCTCAAAGACTAAGGGAAAAATCTAGTCAAACTCAAAAACAAGATCAAACTAAATCAAAGCTCACTTAAAAAGATAAACCACGCTTAAAACAATACTAAACAAAAGGACCGGGGTCGGGATCTTACAGGCTTCTTCCTTGATTCTTGATGATCTTGTTATGAAAGTTCTCAAACTTGTATGCCCTTTTGACAACTTCTTCGAAGGTGACGGGTGGTACAACCCCAGTAGCATCTCTCTCAATGATTGGGTGAAGTCCATCAAGGAACTTAGTTATCTTCTTTTCCACTGTGTCCACTAACTCTGGTGCATACCTTGACAGTCTCTCGAACTTGGTTTAGTATTCGAGAACTGTCATATTCCATTGCACAAGTTGCTGAAATTCTGCTGCCTTCTGCCTCTTGACATGAGATGGTACATATTTGTCTCCAAACTGCCTCTTGAAGTTAGTCCAGGCTTCTGCATCAGCCATTGTCCCGTACTCTGCCTTAATGGTCTTCCACCATATATCTGCTAAGCCCGTGAACATAGAAGTTGCAAGCTGTACTTGTTCTATGCCCGTACACGTGAAGATCTCAAAGATGTTCTCTGTATGCTCAAGCCAGTCATCTGCTGTCTTGGATCCTCTGTTCCCATGAACTCCTTCGGGCCTCTCTTCCTGAGCCGTTCGTACAACACATTGGGGTCATTTGCCGTATTGTTGACCACACCCAGTGGTGCAACTGGAATCTGCTCGGGTCTCCTTTCTAATACACCCAATAACTATGCCTGCATTCGAGCCATCTCCCTTGCATGATCTTCGTCTTTCTTAGCCATTTGCTCCTGCAATCTGGCTTGTGTTTCATGTGCTTGTGCTTGGAGTCTAGCCTGGTTTTCATTGCCCGACGTTGCTGGTCTAACATGGCCTGCATCATCTGTTGAAACTGGTTCTGCATATTGTTGTCCTGTGTATCCTTTGCAATAGGCCCTGTATTCTCACTGCTACTAGCAACATGGTTATTGTTTGCTGCTCGTTTGCGAGTGGCGTAACGCTGCAAAACAAATTGTTAGCACATATAAATTTAAACATAGGGTGGTCACACATTGCTCACACGATTCTATTCTAACAAGAGTGTAACGAATCCTCGCCACGTCCTTATGATTTCTAGTTTCTTTTAATCCTCGCCACGTCCTTATGATTTCTAGTTTCTTTTAATTGCCTGAAACATGCCCCGCTCTGATACCAGTCTGTCGCGACCCTGGACCGGATCATGAGCCTAATCCAGGTTCCGACAAGTGATGCCACGCCACGTGCATCTCTTTGGTTGGCAAATCCGTACACGGAATTTAGAAAACATTTCATCCGTGCACATGATTTACCACAGGGTTCCGCGGTGAGGATTTCGATGCAAATCTTCTCACCCAACACATAAATATTGGAGATTGCATAAGCGTGTAACAAATCATAAATATACCCATCATTCATGTCATTTCATTTCAAGACTGATTCATAAACATAATGACAAAGTATCAAAGTGAGCAACGATCATAAGCATTTCCCAAAAGTAAATGTTAAAGTTTATACAAAGATCAACTATTTTAATTGCCCCAAAATAATGGTCAGCTGAGACCAATACAACCAATTAACAAACCCAAAAGATGTTAATCATATCCCAAAAGCGTCGTTCTCAAAGCTAGACCGGATGTCTACAAGACATCGTCCGCTTGCCACTCCATTACTCGCTGCGGTTCACCAATCGCCTCCTCAGGCTCCTCCTCAATGGCAAGGGGTTCGAGACCTGAGTACCAAAATAAATGGATCAGACACGACGTCTGGCAGGTGGGTGAAAAGATATAACAATAATTTAAAAATGATGCCTTTGAAAATATAATAAGGCCTGGATAATTAATGAATTTCATGAAAGAAGAATACATCATTTAAAAGAGGTACATATGAAATAAAACATGTAAGGTAACAATGATTTAGGGACTAGCAAGATGGCAACCACACGAAGCTAAATCCTCTCTCACTAGAGTTTTGAGAGCACATCGGGACATTGACCTCAGTCACACAAGGTGAGGAGAGTCAATGATTATAATAATAATATACATATATACTCTGCGGGACCACGGTAGCGAACCGGGTATATCGGGGCGAGGTGGAACCCATGCTGCAGCTGGTATAACAGATGGGGGATCTCCAAACCGGTGGATCAAACCGATAAGTTACCCAAGCTTAGTGGTGCCGACTCATAGGTAACATGCGAAAAATCAAAATAATTAAATACACATAATGGGGCGGGGTACCCATAGGTACAAAACACATTAGTATCGGGACGGGCCTAAACGGATCAGCAATATGCTAAAACAATGCTCTCGGGACAAGTATAGTTACATATCATGGGTTTGAAATCCATGAGTAAAAGTTTGGTTAAAATTAAATATGAGTGGGTCCTCATACATTTCCGGGATAGGCATTGAGGTTTCAAGATTGGACCAATGTGAATAGGGTTCCGTATATCGATTATGATATAATTGGTACTCTTTAAGAATCAGGGACATTCCGGGTCCTCATACACATTGACCAATCTAGAAATCCTCAATGAATCTCCATAATGGGATTTCTCCTTCTTTTGGACTTCATACCACGCCCTACAAGTCCTTACATTGCATTGGGACTCCAAACAATACCTCCCCAAGCCTAAAACAATATTTTGAGTTTCAAGTATTGACCCAGGTATGACAGGCAGTTCGCTCAAGCGGACTGGGAAGTTCGCTCGGGCGGACTGCTCTGTGTTTGGGGTTCGCTCGAGCGGACCTGCTCAGATCAGGTTGGCTCGAGCGATCAGAAGGTTGGCTTGAGCCAACGAGGTTCTGTGATGGGTTCGCTCGAGCAATGTGTTAAGGTCGCTCGAGCGAACTGTCTAGAAACCTGTTTTCTGTGTACAGTTCGGCTCTTCTTCTTCTCTTTTCATCCTCTTTTGAGCACCCCTTTTTACATATATTTGAGGGTCTCAAATCCTCATTTAAACCCCATTCAATCCATCATTGAACCCTCCAACAATCATTCTAACAATCATTAACTTCCCAATCACTTTCACTTCATTCAATGCAAGGCAAATTCCATTAATGAAAATTCATAAATGATCTTTTAACAAGACAATAATGCATATGTTTTCAAGAAAACAATTTGTAGAGATTAGCCTATCAATATGCATATTTCCAAAACCATTAAGGTTCATAAGACAAAATAGGTGAAAGCAATTATTAAGAGTTCTAATTTTATAAGCAAGAAATCATGAAATCAACCCATTCATCCACTTGCCTTAGGTCCAATGCTTAAGCAAATCAAGCCACTAATCACCTCTCCAGGCTAACACACCCAACCTACACAAAACCCCCAAATACAAACCCTAAAATAATAAAAAAACCAAACAATAGAAAGAGAAAGTTTGCAATAACCAAGATTAAGCCTCTCTAGGGCTAGGAAAACTTGGATCTAGAAGATTGGGAGGATCACTTACTTGGAAGTGCTTCAGATAACCAAAACTAGCTCAAAGGGTGCTCTAGAGTAGGTGGATTTCTTTACAAGTTGCATCAATGGTAAGCCTTCAAGATGAGGAAGAATATTGTGGCCTCCATTTTTCCACTAGCAATAGCTTGGTGGTGGATTGCGGATGAAGAAGTAAGAAGAAGGCAAGATAAAACCTTAAGGCTGGAGCTGAAAGTCCAAGGGATCCTACCCTAGAGGGGATGTGAATAGGGTGAGCTACAACTAGTGACCAACTATGACCAATTTTAAATTCCTTAAATCAATTAGTCACATGTGATGATTAATCAAACAAAATGCGGAAGCTTAAACAAACACAATCACCACAACACAAGATTTATAGTGGTTCCGCCTCAATGCCTACATCCACTACCGGCTTGTGACTCAACACCCCCCCGGATTTCCACTATTATGCTTTTCAAAAGGCTAAGCAATAACCTCTACAATATGCTTTCCAAGGATAAGCAATAACCTTACAATATTATTTTTCTAGGCTAAACAACAACCTATACACAATGCTTTTATATGGCTAACCAATAACCTTACAAGCAAATGATTTCTCTCTAAGAAAGTGTCTTTACAAAACACTCTAAGAGATTAAGCTCAAATAAATTGCCTCTAAATAGGCGGATATGAAATTGTAAAACAAACTCACACAACACACTAAGAAATGCAAAGATGAATGCTCATGGGGTGTGTGTGTGTGTAGAACTTCAATCAAGTTAAAATTAAGTCCAATGAATTTTATGCTTAAAGCATTTCAAAGTTTAAAGCACATAAAAGATATGATTGAAGTCAAATGCAAATCACTTGAATAATTACAAACTTGCGAATGATATGAAAATCTAAAGATCACAAGTTGTATGAAAATGATTAAGACTAATCAAGTGATGCATGTGCAATGTTGTTTTAAAAAACAAAGGTTTAACTAAAGTTCTAAAGAGATTGAAAACAACAATGAAGATTCAAACAAGTAAATGAATCATGCCATAAAAGGAATCAAGGATTTTGCAAAGCATGATTAACAAAGTTTATAAAACAAACTTGGTTTGAATCAAGAAGTAGAATCCAATACAAATAAATCAAAGATTAAATATGATAAGGATTCAAAACATCATTGTTATCATGCTAAAAATCATTTACCAAAGATTTAAAACAAAGCATATAACAAATGATAAAGAGAGGTAAAGCTTACTTAGAGATTTAACTTCATCAATCCAAGCTTGAGCTTTACTAATGACCCCTTTGATCTCTCTTAGTTCATCCCCTTTTTCTTCTCTCCAAACTCCTCAAAGAGTGCTTAGAAGCTCTAAATTGTTCAACACTTTTCAATGGGAATGAACTCATATTTATAGTCAAAAAGTGACTACAGGCGTGTCTTCGGTCGACCTACTCCTTTGCTCGGTTGACCTATCATTAACTATCATAAAACTGACCGTTTGAAGAAAGCCTCAACGGCTACTTTTTCGGTCGACCCACAGTGTGGTCGGTCGACCGAAAGCATGGGTTCAGTCGACCGACCACACTGTGGGTCGACCCGAGCCCAAGGACCAAAATTCCCATATTTTGCATATTTAAAGAGATTTCTTTGTGGGATCTTTGGGTAAATAAATAAAGCTTGGAAACATGATTTTAAATCAATCTAAGTATTTTAAAATCATGAAACATAAAAAGCCAAATAAAATTTAAAACTTTAAAAACAATGGCTAGCTTGATTTGTAAAAATTCTTTTTCAAATAAAATGCATCCAACATTTAAATCCAAAACATGCACAAACTATAAGATTTTCAATATTTAAAACAATGCATCTATAAAACCAGATTTCAAGATTTTCTAAATCAATGCATGTGTGTGAATTCAAATGATGAATAAAATGAATGATGCATCTATCAAATTGCAATAAACAAAATCCTAACAATCTCCCCCTTTGTAATTTGATGGCAAACCTTCAATATGTTGGCAAACCTTGCTCAGCACTAAAACTTCACACAAAGTCTTCAGCTCCTCCTTGGCTGGACAATTCTTGAAATCTCTTTGGATGCTTCTTCATTTAGCTTGGGCTCTAGCTTCATTCTTCATTCTGCATGATGCTTGGAGCTTGATCATTCTTCAAACTTTCATTTCATCTTCCTTTCTTTGGCCAAGCAACTTCTTTAGCTCCCAAGCTTTCTTCTCTTCATTTCTTCCCCTTTGACCATGCACTCTCCTTTTGGCAAGATGTGCATTCTTGAAAGTCCTTGGGATCCTAACCCTAGAGGGGGGGTGAATAGGGTGAGCTACACTTAATGACTAATTATGACCAATTTTAATTTCTTTACAATTAACTAGTCACATGTGATGATTTAACATACATAAAATGCGGAAGCTAAACAAATACAATCACCACAACACAAGATTTATAGTGGTTCGGCCGCAATGCCTACATCCACTACCGGCTTGTGTTCCTCACACCCCACCGGATTTCCACTATTATGCTTTTCAAAAGGCTAAGCAATAACCTCTACAACTATGCTTTTCTAGGCTAAGCAATAACCTTACAATGTGCTTTTATAGGCTAAGCAATAACCTTTACACAATGCTTTTCTTAGGCTAAGCAATAACCTTAATACCTAAGATTTTTCTCAAAGAAAGTGTCTTCACAAAACACTCTAAGAGATTACAATTTAGCTCAATAAATTTGCCTCTAAGATAGGCGGATATGAAAGTGAAAAACTAACTCACACAACACACTAAGTAATGCAAAGTTGAATGCTTGTGAGGTGTGTGTGTGAAAACGTCAATCAAGATTAAAATTAAAGCTCAATCTATTTTATGCTTAAAGTAATTCAAAAGTTTAATGCTCATAAAAATATTTGATTGAAGTGTTATGCAAATCACATGTTCAAAAATACTAACTTGTAAATGATTTATGAAAATCAAGATGACACAAGTTGTATGGAATTAATTTATCCTAAACATGTGATGCATATACAATGTTGTTTTCAAAAGCAAGGTTTACTAAAGTTCTAAAGTGGTTGAAAACAACAATGATAGATTCAATCAAGAGAAGGAATCATGCTAAAAAGAAATCAAAGATTTTGAGAAAGCATGATTAATAAAGTTTTAAAACAAACTTGGATTGAATCAAAGTAAAGAATTCATCACAACATAAATCAAAGATAGAATGAAGGTAATGAATTCAATACATCATAGTTAACATGCTAAAAATCATTTACCAATAATTTAAGTAAAGCATGAAACATATGATTAAGAAAACTAAAACTTACTTAGAGATTTAACTTCATAATTTCCAAGCTTTAGCTTTCCTATAGACCCTCTTGGTCTCTCTTAGTTCATCCCCTTTTTCTTCTCTTTAAACACCTCAAGAAGGCTCAAGAGTTCCACTTTGATCAACACTTTTTCAATGGGAATGAACCCCTTTTTATACTCAAAAAGTGAGTATCAGCGTGTCTTCGGTCGACCCCATACCATCCCCGGTCGACCGAATACAAACGGTCACAAATATGACCGTTGGAGAGCCAACGGCCCTCTGCCCGGTCGACCTGCAGTGTGCCAGGTCGACCTGGTCCATGGGCAGGTCGACCTGGTACACTGCAGGTCGACCCTGGGACCAGAATTCCCATTTTTCATATACTTTAAAGTGATTCTTGAGGGGATTCTTTTGGGCCATTAAATCAAGCATGGAAACATGATTTTAAATCATTCTAAGATGTTTAAAATCATGAAATATAAAAAGCCTAAAATGATTAGAAAGTTTTAAAACCATAGGCTTGCTTGATATATGAAAATTCTTTTTCAAATTAAATGCATCCAAGTTTAAAACCAAAACATGCATGTAACAAGAGATTTACAAAATTTAAAACAATGCATGAGTAAATCAAGATTTCAAGATTTTCTAAATCAATGCATGTGTGAAAATTCATGAGATGAATAAAATGCTAATGCATCCATCAAATTGCAATAAACAAAATCCTAACAATCTCCCCCTTTGCAATTTGATGGCAAACCTTTCTCACACTAAATCTTCACACTAAGTCTTCAGCTCCTCCTTGGCTGGACTAGGCTTGAAATCTTCTTTGGATGCTTTTTCATTTAGCTTGGGCTATATCTTCATTCTTCATCCTTCTTGATGCTTGGAACTTGATCATTCTTCAAGCTTTCATTTCATCTTCCTTTCTTTGGCCAAGCAACTTCTTTAGCTCCCAAGCTTTCTTCTCTTCATTTCTCCCCTTTGACCATGCACTCTCCTTTTGGCAAGATGTGCATTCTCTCCACCTTTAGCACTTTCTCCCCCTTAATTCTTTCTCCCCTTTTGCCACTAAGCTTGAGAACTTTCTCCCCCTTTGCCATTAAATTGCAAAGGTATCAATTGAAGAGGGGTACCTACACACATGAAACAAGGAAAATACCTTTTAGTAGCACCTGTTAACAAGGAAATCAAAAATGAAGTACATAACAGGTCATCATGCATGGGTAATAAGCTATAAGGGTATCAAGAGCCAATAAGGGTGAATTTGATCAAAACTAATACTTCCTATGAAGATTTACTCCCCCTCAATCCATACTCTTCTTTGTCAAACTTTTGACAAGGATTTAACTAATAGGTACAAGAAGAAGATGGTTTAACCAATTGAGGGTTAACTTCAAGTGAAGGTTTAGATTCAATTGATAATAATATTTGACTATAAAGTTCAATATGATCAAATTACCAAAGTAAAGGGCAAGGTCATTGGGATATACTAAACATAGCATCAATCAATATAACAATGAAAATCATATGCTATGAATATTTTTGAAATCATTTCATCCAAACATAAAATATGACTATCATGTACAAGACGAGTGAAATGAAGCCTACCTCAACCATTAACCAACCAAGATTATGAATACATAAATATGGTGGTCATGAGATATACCTATAAGTGCAAGTGAGGAGGCAAACATGAAAATTATGATGCTAATAGAATGTGACAATTACAAAATCAAGCATCATAAAAGGATATTCATCACTTTAAATGATATAACTAATGAGCATAGTGATGAACAAGAAAAATTGCATTTAGAAATATATATAACTTGGTAGAGCATGCAATTTACAAAAGTGTCAAATCATATGAATTCAACAACTAAGAATCCATCAAACAATCTATGAAATACAAGGAATGGATTTCAAAGAGGTTCATATGATTAAACACTACTATGAAGTTGAGACATGTTTAATGAATGATACCAATAAGAAAATTACACATGAATCAACAACATAACCATCCAAGTCAAAAAAAAAACTAGAAAGCAAGAGGATGGATTTTAGAGTCCTAGAATGGTGTCTTCAAATAAAACTAAAATCAAGCACAACCAAACAAGGAACCATATAGACATTTGCATATAACAAGAATGTAACTAAATGAGCAAACATGCGAATTGCCTATCACAACATTCATTTCCATTTCTAAGATGATAAAACCAAATGCATAAGGAAATGAAAACATGGAACATGCTTTGATAAATGAAACTAATGAAGTTTTAAAGCAATTCCACATATGCAATCTTCAAATCATAAACAAAATCCAACAATGAACAAAATGAGTACTAAAAGAAGATAACATATTATCAATCATCAATTTGTATTCTAAAAATATAACTACAAGGGCTCATACAAATTGAAAACATATTTTCCATACCAAAAGATATAACTAGTAAGTTCATGGAAAATCCAAATTTATTTAAATCATTCGTTTTTCAAAACAAATTTTACTAAGACATTCAAACAAATGATTTTGAAACATCAATCGATTATGAAAGGTCTAGCTAAAAAAGCTTTTGAAATCATAATCAATTGAACATGTAGAAATGCAATATAAGATATGAGAGTAAAAAGCATATCTAACATGTGAAAAATATAATCAAATGATTTTGAAAACCATGATGTATAACTAGAGAAGTACATGAAAACAAAATC
Organism: Litsea cubeba; assembly: GCA_012931725.1. NCBI lineage: Eukaryota > Viridiplantae > Streptophyta > Magnoliopsida > Laurales > Lauraceae > Litsea > Litsea cubeba. The sequence goes on from CM022944.1 coordinate 80,994,302, forward strand.
AATTGATCATAAGGGAACAATGCATTTTAAGAAATGTAACTTATGAAAGAACAAAAATGCATATGCAACATGACCAACAAAAGGATTTACCTATAAAGGATAGGTTGGTCAAAGAGGTCCAAGGCCTTAAGGTTTGTCTAAGTATATAACTTTGGGAATCCACCTAAGGTCTTGAGAGGGTTGGTCTTTGAGGTCTATCTTAAAAGTCTTACCAACTATTGAAGATTTGACTTGATAAATTTTCAATTTAGACTTATCACCATGATGTTTAGATTTAACTAAATTTGGCTTAGGATGGTGATCAGTCTTTTGAGGTTGGTGACTTTTCTTCTTAGGGGATTGAGCCATTTTTCTTTTCTTCTTAACTTCTCCCTTAATTTGACTTTTGAATTTTAAATTTAACTTTGTAAGTTTATTCAAAAGTTCTTTCATTTGAGATATGGGAGGTAGGTTGAGAAGCTTTTTGTTGATAGACTCTTTTAAAGTTGGTTTAACTTGTTTAAGCTTTTTAGAATCTATCTTGTGAGACTCCTTTTTAATTGGTTTGACTTGTTTAGTCTTCTTGGAGTCTTCTTTGATTTTTAGTGTCTTATCCATCAAAGAGTTTGATTTTACTTTCTTTGGTTCAAAGATGGGTTTAGACACATAGCTTCTTCTTTGTTTGCACTCAAACCTAAAATGTCCTTTAATGCCACAATAATTGCATTTAGTCATGGGCAAGGAGGAATGAGTACTAGAGAATGAGGACTCACCTTTCACAAAAGTGTTGGTGAATTTAGGGTCATATGTAATATTCCTATCAAAACCAAGACCCGTCCTATCTCTTTGAGATTTACCCAATTTAAATAACCTTTCAAATTTCTCTTCACTTTGGGTAAACTTGCACTCATACTTTTGTTTATAGGTTTCAAGTTGAGTGACTTGTTCTTTAAGGGTTGAATTTTCATTTTTAACTTTTGTAAGTTCATTTTCAATTCCCTTAAATTGTTTAGCTCTTCATGGGCAAGTTTTAATTCAAATTTAACTTCATTGATAACATTAGATCCAAGTTCTAGAGTTTTTATCTTAATTTGTGCATTAGATAAATTTTCCATAGAAATGGTTAACTTGGATTCTAGGTTGTTAATGTTTTCATCTTGCCTTTTTAATTGATCTCTTAGTTTTGAATTTTCCTTATTAAGATTATCATAATCTATCTTTGATTCTCTTAGATCATCTTAATATTAGATAGATTATGCAAAGAGATCATGAACTTAGATTCTGCACAATTTATTAATTCTTCTTTTTCTCTAAGTTCATCTTTTGAAGAGTCTAATTCTTGGTTTAGTCTTTTAGATTCTTCTTTTAATCTTCTATTCTTCTTAGAAAGCTCTAAGGATAATGTGCACAAATCCTCATAAGCTTGTTCAATGTCATTATCATTTTCATCATTTTCTTCCTCTTTTAATTCAAATTGAGATTCATTAGTTTCAATGTTTGAATCTCCAATAGATGGAAGAATGAGGGGTCTAGAAGAATCTACAAAGTCTAAACTAGTGGAATCCATTCTAATGATTTTCATGAAAACACAACACTAGGGTTTTGACTCTAGTTTTTACACCTAATCAAGAGTTCCAAACACTTGATCCTAATATAGAGCACGAGGCTCTGATACCAATTGAAAGTCCTTGGGATCCTAACCCTAGAGGGGGGGTGAATAGGGTGAGCTACACTTAATGACTAATTATGACCAATTTTAATTTCTTTACAATTAACTAGTCACATGTGATGATTTAACATACATAAAATGCGGAAGCTAAACAAATACAATCACCACAACACAAGATTTATAGTGGTTCGGCCGCAATGCCTACATCCACTACCGGCTTGTGTTCCTCACACCCCACCGGATTTCCACTATTATGCTTTTCAAAAGGCTAAGCAATAACCTCTACAACTATACTTTTCTAGGCTAAGCAATAACCTTACAATGTGCTTTTATAGGCTAAGCAATAACCTTTACACAATGCTTTTCTTAGGCTAAGCAATAACCTTAATACCTAAGATTTTTCTCAAAGAAAGTGTCTTCACAAAACACTCTAAGAGATTACAATTTAGCTCAATAAATTTGCCTCTAAGATAGGCGGATATGAAAGTGAAAAACTAACTCACACAACACACTAAGTAATGCAAAGTTGAATGCTTGTGAGGTGTGTGTGTGAAAACGTCAATCAAGATTAAAATTAAAGCTCAATCTATTTTATGCTTAAAGCAATTCAAAAGTTTAATGCTCATAAAAATATTTGATTGAAGTGTTATGCAAATCACATGTTCAAAAATACTAACTTGTAAATGATTTATGAAAATCAAGATGACACAAGTTGTATGAAATTAATTTATCCTAAACATGTGATGCATATACAATGTTGTTTTCAAAAGCAAGGTTTACTAAAGTTCTAAAGTGGTTGAAAACAACAATGATAGATTCAATCAAGAGAAGGAATCATGCTAAAAAGAAATCAAAGATTTTGAGAAAGCATGATTAATAAAGTTTTAAAACAAACTTGGATTGAATCAAAGTAAAGAATTCATCACAACATAAATCAAAGATAGAATGAAGGTAATGAATTCAATACATCATAGTTAACATGCTAAAAATCATTTACCAATAATTTAAGTAAAGCATGAAACATATGATTAAGAAAACTAAAACTTACTTAGAGATTTAACTTCATAATTTCCAAGCTTTAGCTTTCCTATAGACCCTCTTGGTCTCTCTTAGTTCATCCCCTTTTTCTTCTCTTTAAACACCTTAAGAAGGCTCAAGAGTTCCACTTTGATCAACACTTTTTCAATGGGAATGAACCCCTTTTTATACTCAAAAAGTGAGTATCAGCGTGTCTTCGGTCGACCCCATACCATCCCCGGTCGACCGAATACAAACGGTCACAAATATGACCGTTGGAGAGCCAACGGCCCTCTGCCCGGTCGACCTGGCACCTGCAGGTCGACCTGGTACACTGCAGGTCGACCCTGGGACCAGAATTCCCATTTTTCATATACTTTAAAGTGATTCTTGAGGGGATTCTTTTGGGCCATTAAATCAAGCATGGAAACATGATTTTAAATCATTCTAAGATGTTTAAAATCATGAAATATAAAAAGCCTAAAATGATTAGAAAGTTTTAAAACCATAGGCTTGCTTGATATATGAAAATTCTTTTTCAAATTAAATGCATCCAAGTTTAAAACCAAAACATGCATGTAACAAGAGATTTACAAAATTTAAAACAATGCATGAGTAAATCAAGATTTCAAGATTTTCTAAATCAATGCATGTGTGAAAATTCATGAGATGAATAAAATGCTAATGCATCCATCAAATTGCAATAAACAAAATCCTAACAATTCTCTCCACCTTTAGTTAGCTTGAACACTTTCTCCCCCTTTGCCATTAAGGTTGAGAACTTTCTCCCCCTTTGCCATTAAATTGCAAAGGTATCAATTGAAGAGGGGTACCTACACACATGAAACAAAAAAAAAAACCTTTTAGTAGCACCTGTTAACAAAGGAAATCGAAAATGTAACAGGTTATCATGCATGGGTAATAAGCTATAAGGGTATCAAGAGCCAATAAAAGGGTGAATTTGATCAAAACTAATTCTTCCTTAGAAGGTTTACTCCCCTTCAATCCATACTCTTCTTTTGTCAAACTTTTGACAAGGATTTAACTATTAGGTGCAAGAAGAAGATGGTTTAATCAATTGAGGGTTATCTTCAAGGGAAGGATTAGATACCAATTGATAATAATAATTGACTAAAAAGTTCAAATTGATCAAATTACCAATATAAAGAGCAAGGTCAAGGAGATAAACTATCATGGATACCAATTGAAATAGATTATCAATTGAGATTCAAGGATATGACTATTAACTCAATCACTCTAAAATGGAGTTAAAAAGATATAACTACTAGGTTTAATCCAAATTAGAGCAATCCATGATGTTATGGGGATTACAAAACATAGCATCAAATAATATAAATATGAAAATCATATGCTATGAAAATTTTTGAAATCATTCCATCCAATCATAAATATTACTATCATGTACAAGATGAGTGAAATGAAATTCAAACATGAAGCCTACCTCAACCATAAACCAACCAAGATTATGAATACATAAACATGGTGGTCATGTGATTTACCTATAAATGCATGAGAGGTGGAAAACATGAAGATTATGATGCTAATAAAATGTGACAAATACAAAATCAAGCATCATAAAAGAATATTCATCACTTTTAAATAATATAACGAAAGAGCATGGTGATGAACAAAAGAAATTGCATAAAAAGATATAACTTAGTAGAATATACAATTTTCAAAGTGTCAAATCATATGAATTCAATATCTAAGAAATCCATCAAATAATAGATATAACAATGAAATACAAGGAATGAATTTCAAAGATCTTCATATGATCAAGAACACTACTATGAAGTTGAAACATGTATAAAGATGACATCATTAAGAAAATACACATGAATCAAACATCATAACCATCCTTTTTTTTATTTAAATGACTAGAAAGCATAAAGGATGGATTTGAGAGTCCTAGAATGGTGTCTTCAAATAAAACTAAAATTAAGCACAGCCAAACAAGGAACTATATAGACATTTGCATATAACAAGAATGTAACTAAATGATATAGACATTTGCATATAACAAGAATGTAACTAAATGAGCAAACATGCAAATTGCCTATCACAACATTCATTTCCTTTTTCTTTTAAAATGATATAACCATAAGAATAAGGAAATAAGTATATGGAACATGCTTTGATAAATGAAACTAATGAAGTTTTAAAGCAATTCCATTTATGGAATCTTCAAATCATAAACAAAATCCAACAATGAACAAAATGAGTACGAAAAAAAGATAACATATAATCAATCATCAATTTGTATTCTAAACAATATAACTACAAGGGCTCATACAAATTGAAAACATATTTTCCATACCAAAAGATATAACTAGTAAGTTCATGGAAAATCCAAATTTATTTAAATCATTTGTTTTTCAAAACAAATTTTACTAAGACATTCAAACAAATGATTTTGTAACATCAATCGATTATGAAAGGTCTAGCTATAAAAGCTTTTGAAATCATAATCAATTGAACATGTAGAAATGCAATACAAGATATGAGAGTAAAAAGCAAATCTAACATGTGAAAAATATAATCAAATGATTTTGAAAACCATGAAATATAACTAGAGAAGTACAGGAAAACAAAATCAATTGATCATAAGGGAACAATGCATTTTAAGAAATGTAACTTATGAAAGAACAAAAATGCATATACAAACATGACCAACAAAAAGATTTAACTAAAGAGGTTAGGTTGGTCAATGAGGTTCAAGGCCTTAAGGTTTGGTTAAGAATCTAACTTTTGGAATCCACCTAAGGTCTTGAGAGGGTTCATCTTTGAAGTCTATCTTATGAATCTCAGCAACTATAGGAGATTTGACTTGATAAATTTTAGATCTTGACTTCTCACCATGAGATTTTGATTTGACTATATTTAGCTTAGATTGGTGATTAGTCTTTTGGGGTTGGTGAGATTGTTTCTTAGGGGATTGGTTCACTTTTCTTTTCTTCTTATTTCCTCCCTTTATTTAACTTTTGAATTTTAGATTTAACTTAGCAACTTTATTCAAAAGTTCTTTCATTTGTTGAGTTATGGGAGGAAGATTGAGAAGCTTTTTGTTAATAGATTCTTTTAGAGTTGGTTTAACTTGTTTAACCTTTTTAGAATCTATTTTAGGAGACTCCTTTTTAATAGGTTTTACTTGTTTAGTCTTCTTGGAGTCTTCCTTGGATTTTAGTGTCTTACCCTTCATTGAATTTGATTTTACCTTTTTGGGTTCAAAGTTGGGTTTAGACACATGGCTTCTCCTTAATTTGCACTAAAACCTAAAATGCCCTTCAATGCCACAATAATTACATTTAGACATGGGCACGGAAGTGTGAGAGCTAGAGAATGAGGACTCACCTTTAAAAGATTTGTTGGTGAACTTAGGGTCATGAGAAATATTCCTATCAAATCCAAGACCCGTCCTATCTCTTTGTGATTTACCCAATTTAAATAACTTTTCAAATTTTTCTTCATTTTGGGTAAATTTGCACTCATACTTTTGTTTGTAGGTTTCAAGTTGAGTGACTTGATTTATAAGGGTTGAATTTTCATTTCTAAGTTTTGTTAGTTCATGTTCAATTCCCTTAAATTTGTTTAACTCTTCATGGGCAAGTTTTAATTCAAATTTAACTTCATTGATAACATTAGATCCAAGTTCTAGAGTTTTTATCTTAATTTGTGCATTAGATAAATTTTCCATTGAAATGGTTAACTTGGATTCTAAATTGTTAATGTTTTCATCTTGCCTTTTTAATTGATCTCTTAGTTTTAGATTTTCTTTATTAAGATTATCATAATCTATCTTTGATTCCCTTAGATCATCTTTAATATTAGATAGATTATGCAAAGAGATCATGAACTTAGATTCTGCACAATTTATTAATTCTTCTTTTTCTCTAAGTTCATCTTTTGAAGAGACTAATTCTTTGTTTAGTCTTTTAGATTCTTCTTTTAATCTTTTATTATTCTTATCAAGCTTTAAGGATAATGTATACAATTCTTCATAAGCTTGTTCAATGTCGATTTCATTTTCATCATTTTCTTCTTCTTTTAATTCAAACTGAGATTCATTAATTTCAATGTTTGAATCTCCAATAGATGGAAGAATGAGGGGTCCAGAAGAATCTACACAAGAATCTATAAAGTCTATCATAGTGGAATACATTCTAATGATTTTCATAGAAAAACACTACTAGGGTTCTAACTCAAGGATCTAGATAGAGAGGATCAACTCTGGGTGTTTAAGCCCTAAATGGAGTAACCTTGCTCTGATACCAATTGAAAGTCCAAGGGATCCTACCCTAGAGGGGATGTGAATAGGATGAGCTACAACTAGTGACCAACTATGACCTATTTTAAATTCTTTAAATCAATTAGTCACATGTGATGATTAATCAAACAAAATGCGGAAGCTTAAACAAACACAATCACCACAATGCAATCACCACAACACAAGATTTATAGTAGTTCTACCTCAATGCCTACATCCACTACCAGCTTGTGACTCAACACCCCACCGGATTTCCACTATTATGCTTTTCAAAAGGCTAAGCAATAACCTCTACAATATGCTTTCCAAGGATAAGCAATAACCTTACGATATTATTTTTCTTGGCTAAACAACAACCTATACACAATGCTTTTATATGGCTAAGCAATAACCTTACAAGCAAATGATTTCTCTCAAAGAAAGTGTCCTTACAAAACACTCTAAGTGTCGCGACCCCGGACCGGGACTAGGGGAAAAGAGGCCGAGTCTGGGATCGGGACACGGTGGGGGTGATGCCGCGCCACGTGCATCTCTTTGGCTAAACCGCACACGGAATTAAAAGAACATTTGTCCGTGCACGTGATTTCCCACAGGGTTCCGCGGTGAGGATTATCTTTACACATCATCTCACATATAACCATATCAAATATATTCTCAAGATTGCGGAAGCGTGTAGCAAACCATATTAATACCATTCAATTCCATAAACAAGATTGGTTTATGATTAACATGACAAGATATCAGAATGAGCAATGATCATAAGCATATTTCCCCAAAAGTAAATTTAAGTATATTTACAAAATATCAGTTGATTAATGCCCCAAAATAACGGTCAACAAAGACCGTACAACCAAATGAAACCTAAAGTAAAGATATCATAAGTTCCCAAAGTGTATTGTTCTCAAGGCAAGGCCGAATGTCTACATGACATCATCGGCTTGCCACTCAATCACTCGCTGCGGTTCACCGACCGCCTCCTCCGGCTCCTCCTCAACGGCAATAAGCTCGGGACCTGAGTACCAAAATAAATGGATCAGACACGACGGTCTGGCAAGTGGGTGAAAAGATATAACATCAATTCAAAACAATGATGCCTTTAGAAACATAGTAGAATCTAGATAAACAATAAATTTTCATAAAAGAATGATGCCTCATGTAAAAGAGATACGTATGCGATAAAATCATGTAGAGGTACCAATGATTCGGGGACTAACAAGATGGCAACCACACAAAGCTAAATCCTCTCTCACAAAAGTGATAAGAGCACATCGGGACATTGACCTCAGTCACAAGAGGTGAGGAGAATCAACGACGTTGACCTCAGTCACACGAGGTGAGGAGAATCAATGGTTTTTATATAATAAATACATATAATACTCTGCGGGACCACGGTAGCGAACCGGGTATATCGGGGCGAGGCGGGAACCATGCTGCAGCGGGTATAACTGAAGGGGGATATCCAAACCGGTGGATCAAACCGATGAGGTTATCCAAGCTTAGTGGTGCCGACTCATAGGTAACATGCGAAAATCAAAACAAATAAATACACATAACGGGGCGGGAACCCATAGGTACAAAACGTATAGAAGTCGGGACGGGTGTAAACAAATTAACAATATGGTAACACAATGTTCTCGGTTCAAGAGTACTCACAAATCACGATTGAAATCTCAAAATAGGGGATTGATTGAAAATCAAATACAAATAGTTTCCAATATCTTTACAGGCTAACAAAAGGGTTTCTAGAATTGAATCAGTGCGAATAGGGTCCCGTATGTCGGTTATGATGAAATTTTGGTACTCTTTAAGAGTTAGGGACATTCCGGGTCCTTATACACATTGGTTAATCTAGAAAACCTCATGGAATCTCCATGATGAGGTTTCTCCTTCTTCCGGACTTCATATAACGCCTTACATGGCATTGGGGCTCCATATGATACCTCCCCAAGCCTAAAAATAAGTTTCAAACCCTTAGGCATTGACCCATGACAGACAGGTAGTTCGCTCGAGCGAACTGGGAGGTTCGCTCGGGCGAACAGCTCTCTGTTTGGGGTTCGCTCGAGCGGACTTAAGGTTCGCTCGAGCGGACCTGCTCAGATTATGTTGGCTCGAGCGATCAGAGGGGTTGGCTCGAGCCAACGAGGTTCTGTGACGGGTTCGCTCGAGCGATGTGTCACGGTCGCTCGAGCGAACTGTCCAGAAACTCATTTTCTGAATACAGTCCGTTCCTTCATTTTCTCCTCCTTTCATCCTCCTTTCATCCTCCTTTGGACATGCTTGTACATATACAATTAAGGGTCTCAAACCCTCCTTCTAACCCCCTTCCATCCATCATTAACTCTTCTAACAACCATTCCAATAAATCATTCATTTCTCCATCACTTCCACTTCATTCAATGCAAGACATCTTCATTAGATAAAAATCCATAAATGATCATAAATGATCTAAAAGCAAGACAATAAAACATATGTTCTCCAAGAGGACTATAAGTAGCCTAACATTATGCATGTTTCCAAAATCATGAAAACTCATAAAGATGACTTGGGTAAAAGCAATAAATGAGGGTTCAAATCTTTAATAGCAAGAAAACAAGAAATAAATCCATTCATCCACTTGCCTTGGGTCCAATGCAAATCACATTGAGCTCTAGACACCTCTTAAGACCACAATCAAACACCTATGCAAAAACCCCCAAATCCAAACCCTAGAATATCAAAATCCAAGTAAAACAAAACGAGATCCTTCAATAATCGAAATGGAGCTACCCTAGGGCTAAACAAACAAGATTATAAAACTTTTAGGAAGATCACTTACAAAGAAGTTCTTCAAAAAGCAAGGTGTTGTCCAAAGGAAGTCTTGGAGTGGGCAGTTTTCTTCAAAAATGGTGTCAAGATGAAGCCCTTGAGATGAGGAAGAAGATTGTAGCCTCTAATTTTCCATTAGCACTAGCTTAGTGGGGGATTGAAGATGAAGAAGCAAGAAAAAGGTAAGGGAAAACCCTTAGGGCTGGGATTTCTCTTCTCCTCTAGGGTTTTTGCCAGAAATGGGAAAAAGGAGAAGAAGCTTTCTATATATAGTAAGTGAGGATGGGGCCCACAACTTAAAAGACTTCTCAGGCTCAAAACATGGTTTTCGGGGCTTCAAACGAATTCGACGAAGAAGACAAAGTTGATCGGAAAATTTTCTAATTTCCAAAAAGTATATATTTTGCACATTTTGGTGACATTGAAATCGGTGTCCAGATTTTGGGTAAAAAGACCATTTTGCCCTCAATTAGTGAAAAATCGGGTTTAAGGTCCTCGAATGAAAACGATGTCATCATGGAAGTTGTAGGGATTAACAAGATAAGTCCAATGGGGTTAAAAACACGATTCTTGGAAATCATCGGTAAACCCCCAATCTCACACAATTCGTAACAAGAACCCCCAAAGGGTCCCACAAGTAGCAAGGCTCTCAAAATTCCCCAAAGCTATAATAAAAGCTATTCTAATCCCCAACTAATCCAAAAACCACTAAACACACTTAAACTAAAACACAACTTAATCAACTCTAAACGAGGTCTCTCGGGTCGGGGTCTTACATCCTCCACCCCTTAGGACATTTGGTCCTCCAAATGGAAATTAAAACTCACCTCCGGTAGGAGATGTGGGTACTTCTTCTGAACTTGATCCCGTAATTCCCAAGTTGCTTCTTCCGGTCCATGATTCTCCCAAAGTACCTTGACCCACTGAATAGTCCGAGTTCTCAATTCTTGTTCCTTGGTGTCAATGATCTGCTTAGGCTTCTCAACATAGGTCGCGTCTTCTCGAATTTCCAACGGCTCATAACGGAGTATGTGTAGTCTGTCGGGAACGTACTTCTTCAAGATAGACACATGGAAAACATTGTGTACGCCGGAAAGTTCAGGTGGTAAGGCTAACCTGTAAGCCACATCACCAATCCTACTCACAATGTCGTACGGTCCAATGTATCTCCTAGACAATTTGCCCTTCTGTCCAAACCTCAAAGTTCCACGAGTAGGTGACACTTTCAAGAAAACCTTATCTCCTTCTTTGAACTGTAAATCCCTTCTGTGAGAGTCTGCATAATTCTTCTGTCTACTCTGAGTCACTTTCAGACGTTCTTGGATCAACTTGACCTTGTCACTCGTCTCACTAACAATGGTCGGTCCATGGAAACTGCGAGTACCAACTTCTTCCCAACAAACAGGTGTTCTACACCTTCTGCCATACAAAGCCTCAAAAGGTGCCATACCGATACTCGAGTGGAAACTGTTGTTGTAAGCGAACTCACACAACGGTAAGGCTTCGTCCCACTGAGTCTTGAAATCTAACACACAAGCTCGAAGCATATCCTCAAGTGTCTGAATTGTCCTTTCTGACTGACCATCGGTCTGTGGGTGATAGGCCGTGCTGAACTGTAACTTCGTACCCATAGACTCATGCAATGTCTTCCAAAATCTTGAGACAAATCTGCTGTCTCTATCGGATGTGATGGAAACTGGCTGTCCATGACGACTGACAATTTCTGTGACAAACAACTGTGCCAAAGGTAACATATGCATCTTCTTTCCAGTCTTCATTGGTAGGAAATGAGCTGACTTGCTGAGACGGTCCACTATGACGCAAATAGCATCATTGCCCTTACTAGTCTTCGGTAACCCCGAGATGAAATCCATAGTAATGTGCTCCCATTTCCATTCCAGAATCTCTAATGGTCGTAGTAACCCTGGAGGCTTCTGGTGTTCCGCCTTGATCAACAGACATATCATACAACGAGAGACGAAAGCTGCTATCTCTCTTTTCATGTTATTCCACCAAAATCTGCCCTTCAAATTCTGGTACATCTTCGTACTGCCCGGGTGTATGGAATACTTGGTATTGTGAGCCTCAGACATGATATCATTCCTCAAGTCCTCCAAGTTAGGCACACAGAGACGGTCTCGGTAATACAAAACTCCATCTACAACACGAATGCTCATGGGGTGTGTGTGTGTGTAGAACTTCAATCAAGTTAAAATTAAGTCCAATGAATTTTATGCTTAAAGCATTTCAAAGTTTAAAGCACATAAAAGATATGATTGAAGTCAAATGCAAATCACTTGAACAATTACAAACTTGTGAATGATATGAAATTCTAAAGATCACAAGTTGTATGAAAATGATTAAGACTAATCAAGTGATGCATGTGCAATGTTGTTTTCAAAAACAAAGGTTTAACTAAAGTTCTAAAGAGATTGAAAACAACAATGAAGATTCAAACAAGTAAATGAATCATGCCATAAAAGGAATTAAGGATTTTGCAAAGCATGATTAACAAAGTTTATAAAACAAACTTGGTTTGAATCAAGAAGTGGAATCCAATACAAATAAATCAAAGATTAAATATGATAAGGATTCAAAACATCATTGTTATCATGCTAAAAATCATTTACAAAAGATTTAAAACAAAGCATATAACAAATGATAAAGAGAGGTAAAGCTTACTTAGAGATTTAACTTCATTAATCTAAGCTTGAACTTTAATAATGACCCCCTTGATCTCTCTTAGTTCATCCCCTTTTTCTTCTCCAAACTCCTCAAAGAGTGCTTAGAAGCTCTAAATTGTTCAACACTTTCAATGGGAATGAACTCATATTTATAGTCAAAAAGTGACTACAGGCGTGTCTTCGGTCGACCTACCCCTTTGCTCGGTCGAGCTACCTTTAACGGTCATAAAACTGACCGTTTGAAGAAAGCCCCAACGGCTACTTTTTCGGTCGACCCACAGTGTGGTCGGTCGACCGACCACACTGTGGGTCGACCCGAGCCCAAGGACCAAAATTCCCATTTTTTACATATTTAAAGAGATTTCTTTATGGGATCTTTGGCTAAATAAATAAAGCATGGAAACATGATTTTAAATCAATCTAAGTATTTTAAAATCATGAAACATAAAAAGCCAAATAAAATTTGAAACTTTAAAAACAATGGCTAGCTTGATTTGTAAAAATTCTTTTTCAAATAAAATGAATCCAACATTTATATCCAAAACATGCACAAACTATAAGATTTGCAATATTTAAAACAATGCATGTATAAAACCAGATTTCAAGATTTTCTAAATCAATGCATGTGTGTGAATTCAAATGATGAATAAAATGAATGATGCATCCATCAAATTGCAATAAACAAAATCCTAACAGGAGCAAGTATCTCTTCAATGGAAATGAGCAAGGAAAGGGAAGATGGAGAAGAGCGCTCTCCTTATATAGCAAGTGGGGATGGGGCCCACAACTTAAAAGACTTGTCGGGCTAAAAACATGGCTTTCAGGGCTTCAAATGAATTCGACGAAGAAGGCGAAGTTGCTCGACGAAATCTCTAGTTTCCAAAAAGTATATGTTTTGCAAGTTTTGGTGAGATTGAAATTGGTGTCCATATTTTGGGTAAAAAGACCATTTTGCCCTCAAATTGTGAAAAGTCAGGTTTAGGGCTCTCGAATGGGAACGATGTCAACATGAAAGTTGTATGGATTAACAAGATAAGTCAAATGGGAATATAAACACCATTTTAGGAAATCATGAATAAACCCCCAAGCTCACGCAAATTCTTAACAAGAACCCCCAAAGGGTCCCACAAATAAAAAAGGCTCTTAAAATTCTCCAAAGCTATTATAAAAGCTATTCCAATCCCAAACTTAACCAAAAACCACTAAACACACTTAAAGCAAAAGCACAACTTAATTAGCACTAATCGATGTCTCTCGGGTCAGGGTCTTACACACTTGGCGTTAAAGGTGAGGACTACGATGCCGCCACCCCGGAGATCGTAAGTTTGAGGAGATGACTCCTCAACAGTTGGCTGAGTGGGCCCCAGAAGATGTCTTTTAGACATCTGTTCATTGAGGGGGTTTGATGTCACATTTCCCATGATCGTGACTTGGGTTGCCATAAGATTAGACTTTGTTTTAGATTTTTATTTATTTTTTATTGTAAACTTTAACTAATATTTCCTTTCGCTACTTTTCTTATTTTCTTTAACTTTGAAACTTGAACTCTAACTTATGCTTATAGACCAGTTGATGCTCTTATATCAAGATAAATGTGTGATAGATGATGAACACGGATAGATATCTATTGTTGAATTATATGGGCTTATGGAAATTTAATCTCACAAGTGATATTCTGTGGAAAAACCTATTCGTGGGGACTAAAAGTCAGGGAGTTTAACTTGTGAAGTCCCATGCGAGCATTCACCATACCTTGAGATGGGTGTAGTCTCGGGCTCGGGGCGTAACGGAGAGAGAGAGAGAGAGAGGAGAATAATGGGTTTGGGCAGAGAGCATGGTAAGTTTGTTGACAGAATGGGTTTGTGTCAGACCCCGACCCAGGTTTGGAATATTTAATTATATTTTAATCATGATTAGTTGATAAGCGGGGTTAGTGGACGATTAGCTTATTTTCTTAAGCTAGATTAGAATGTTTGAATAGCTTTGAGAATTTTTTAGAGTCGTTGACTTAGGCTTGTCGCGGGCCGGGGCGCCCGTGTGTTGTGTGTGAATCTTTGGGTTTAATTTTGATTTTTTTGTAAAATCCCAATTTTGTCCATTTTGACTCATTTCATTTAGATTATCAACTTTCATGTTTTGACCGTCTTGATTTAATGATCAGAAATCGCGTTTTTCGAGAAAAAGGGCAAAACTGACCTTTCACACAAAATCTGTACCCAAATTTCAAAAATTTCAGAAATTGACAAAAATATACTTTTTGGAAAGTAGAAATTTCGTTGATCATTTTTATCTTCTTCGTCGTTTCCATCCGAGGCCGCAAATGCCATTTTTAGCCTTGTGAAGATCGGGGCCCACAAACCCATCTTATAAGAGAAGAGTTCTTTTCTTCTCATTCATTCAAGAGTTCTTCTCTTCTCATTCATTCTATCTTCTCCTGTACGTTTTGGGAGCCAAGGGTTTCCCTCTCTTCCAGCCACTTTCTCTCTCATCTGGAACACCTATCTCTTAGAGATTTCATGGAGGATTGATCTCCTAGGGTTCTTCCTCATCTTTCAAGCTTTCCAAAGACACCTTTTTCAAAGGATTTTAGCTAGGGCAAGGTTCTCTTTCAAGGTTCTCTTCTTCGTTTGAGCTTTTCAAGGTTAGCAATGGCTTTTCAAACTTGAAATCGTTGTTTTCCTCTTCATTTAGAGTGTTTTCATCCCACATGCAAGAGCTTTCCTTGGAGATTTACAAATGTTGTTTTTTAGGGTTCTCTTTGGGTAAATTTTGGGGTTTTTGTAGATTGGGAGCTTGAGACCCTAGAGCATTGTTTGAAGAGTATCTTAGCTCTCATCTTGGCTTGAGGCAAGTGAATTCTACAACTAATATGATGGTTTCGTTTTATAAGTTCCTTTTTATGGCATTTCTTCCCATGCTCTAATCTTTTATGATTCATAGATTTACTTTAGTTAAATGGAGTAATGTATATGTTTGATTCTACTTATGTTATTGTTTCACAATGAATGGGAGATTTGTTTAATGTGACCATCTTGGAATTTTGTCTCCTTTATGTCAAAGTCTTGTTGTTCAAAGAATAGAGAAAACTTTGATTTAAAAGTGTTTGTATGATTGATTGGAATGATCAAATGGATGATTATTTGATGAGTTGATGAGGTCAATAAAGGGCCCAAGTGATTGTGGAAATGTGTATGGAAGAAGGGGAAAGAAAGAAAATGGATAGGGATTGGACAAAAGAGGGATCCAACCAAATAGGCTGAGATTCGTCGCTGTCCGATCGATCGGACTGTGGGCACTTCAGGTCCGATCGGACTGTAAATAACTGAGAGCATTTTAGGACCGATCGATCGGCCAATGAGTCCGATCGATCGGACTGAAATGAGAAGAATTGTGAAAAGAGGATTGCTAGACCGTTCTCCAGGCTCACTTCAAGCCCATATTCAAGTCCAATTTAGCCCAATCCTTTTTCTATAATTGTAGCCCATTCAGCCCCTTTTTAAATCATAGAACCATTATGTAAATTTATTTGAACTATGAATAAAACCATTTGGGGAAATCTTTCAAGTCTTAATGTACACTTCATCCCTTTTTATTGTCAAGGATCTTCTGTGGCACCAAACTCCTATTAATTGATGACAATAGGGGGTCAAATATACATCAAGATGACCTGCATTAGACTGTTGAATCATCATACACTCATTCCATGTTAGTAAGGTTTGTCCGGATTTCCTTTATAAATTTATTCAAATACTTTGAGGTGGTTTACCACATTTTTAGATATTGATAAGACTACTCACCTATTTTGCTCGGATTCACCGATATGTGAGATATGTATTTGTTCGGAGTAGTTTTCTTATCGATTTTGGAAATGTATTTTTATGAACGGATTTGCATTACTTCGAGGTTTCGAACTTTTACTCTAATGGCACCACTAAGCTTAGGTTACCTTGTCGGACTGATCATCCGGCTTGGAATCTTTAATTTGTTCGCCAACTGTAGTTTGGATTCTGTCTGTACCGACCATGGCAACGGTTTATATCCGGTCCCACGTGTAGTGGCTACGGTTCTGTTTGTTAACGACTATGTTCGTTCCGGTCCCACGAGTAATGGCTACGGTTCTGTCTGCTCCCGTTACATCGGTAATAGGAGAATTTAGCTATACGTGGTTTGCCAATATTTTATCTTATGGTTCTTGTTTATTTCACTTATCATAGCATTGGATTCGTAAACTATTAAGATGTCTATCTTTTATCTCGTCACTTCTATTATTAAGGATTTAATCGTGGTTCTCATTTATTTAATGTTTTACTTTTTCTATCATCCTATTATTTGTTATATTTGCTTGCCAGACCGTCGTGTCTAACCCTGTTTGTTTGGTGCCAGATGTCGAGCCCTCGCTGTTGATGCGTACTTCGAGGCGGAACCTATAGTCCTTGTGGAGGGCGAGTGGCAGCCCGATGATGTCGTTTAGACGTCGGGTTGTTTTCGGAGCTTCGATCACATTTTGGGATAGTTACTATTCTTTTTGGGATTTTGTTGTAGCCATTGTTGGCTTATTCTTTTTGGGGAAAAATTGTAATTATTGGCTAACTTTACTTTTGTTTTTAACTTGAAACCAACTTTGGGGCCTACCAATGGAATGTTTCTCTTTTTTATGTTAGTCTTGTGCGTTCTCATATTTTACCCATATGATATGGACTTTTATGTTTGCTACAATGCTTCCGCGCAATTTATTCGTATGAATGTGATTCTTAATAATCACTGTTGGATCGGATTTTCGAGGATCCTTACCGCGGAAACCTATCGGAAACTAGCGTGTGCGGGCAGAATTTTCCGGCCCGTCGCGCCACGACCCCGGATTAAGGTCTTGTTTAACGGGTCCTCGGTCCGGGGGAGTGACAGTTTGAGTGTGAGGAGTATTGGGGAGAAGAGAGAGAGAAGGGTTTGGATAAAGAGGAGAGATACAAAGAAAGTGGTAGAGAGAGAAGAAAGTGGCGAGAAATACTGAGAGTAGTAGGGGAAAGGATAGAAAATGAGGGGATTGATACTGAGACATACAGTTTGGAAATTGCAGGAGTGGAGAGTCCTCTTTATTAGGTTGTTTAAATCAAGGGGAAGGAGGGACGTGCCACTAAGTTCCCATAAAAAATAAAGTTAAATTATTTTTTTATTTCCCATGCCCACAGGACTTGTTTTCACGGATCCTTCCACCCAAAATAAAATTTGAAACTCTTAGTGTCTGTTTGGCATGTCTATTATCCACCACTTATTGTCTAAGTCTAAAAGAGGTTTCAAAATGTAAATAGACTATTTAGTGACCCAAATAGTATCTTCTATTTAGAAATGTATAAAGACGGAAAGCGTCTGTTTCGAAAAGGAGCGGAAGGGGCCATAATTGAAACAAATTAACTAACACGTCTGAAGCGCAAAGACGGATGGCTACAGTGCATGAAGCGGTGACTTTGGCATCGCCATTTTTTTTAATTCCTAAGACCATTCATGATGATCCGAACCATTAGAAATATCAAGAAGACCAAACTCGGCCAGCTTTCCAAATTTGAACCGTTGATCTTTCTCTAGTCCCAAGATATTTACAAGAAACCAATAATCATTAATCTAGATTTCTGGACTATTATGGGCCCCACAATCATGATCAGAACCATTTTGTTTGGAATAGTAAAAATGGCTATGGGTCCAAATTTCAACTAGTGATTCGGTGTACGTTTCGAGAAAATTGCAGAAAACTAAGAGCCGTTGGATATGCTTGGGTTAGAAAAATTGCATTCCATGTGATTTTTCACTAGTCCGTTTTTTCTTTTTTTATTTTAATTTATGGGACCCTAAATGATGATTTGAACCATTGATACTCTTCACATGATCAAATACCAATATTTGTTCAAATTTGAGCCGTTGATCATTCTCAAATCTCATTATATTTGCAAAAAATGAAGCCCCATAGGTGTGTATTTATGAGATTATGTGGGTACTATAATCATGATCCTAACCATTGATCCTCTTTGGAAGATTGAAAACATCTCTAAGTCCAAATTTACGGACCTGATTCAGTGTAGATCTTAAAAAATTAATGAAAAATCCTGAACAATTGGATTTCTGAACATCTATTTCAAATAGGTTTTGGTCTTACCAAACAGGTAATTTTGAAAACGTCTATTTGAAACCGCCCCATTTGAAATAGATCTGTATATTATAGATCTATTTTATTTAGATAAGATTCGCCAAACAAGCCCTATACTTGCTAAACACTATTTCGATGATCTTATCCCCTGAGAATACAGAAATATCCGATTGGCACGATGCCAAACAAGCCCTAAACATCTAGATAATCCAACGTTATCACTTAATAAATCAGATCACCTAAGGTTGAATAGTCAAGGTACATTAATTCCAAACGCTGGCGACAATATTGCAACCATCAATCTAGCAATCTAGATCTTCAGTCTGAGGGACCTCTGTAGCAAACACATTGCCCGAGCAAAGTGTCATCCCGCGCATGTGTTGCGCACAAGAGCCACATGAGTACTGAGAAGTGGGGCCCGATTGGGATGTGGCCTATCTACTACCGCATTTTTGGGTCCATTTGATCATCTTATCATCTTCATCCAACCCTCACAAGTTTAGCAACTTCAGTATCCATTCACATGGTACACAGTCTATCTATGAGCCCGATATATTCGGATGGTGTAAAACACATGGGACCTGTGTATTTTAGGTTGGTCTTTGTTTTTGGTCCATTTTGATGGATGCATGAATAGGCTCCAGTCGACCTCTCAGTCAGGTGCGCGCCATGCTATTCGTGCGCACCTGATAACCATCGGCTCGAGTAGACTGTAATCCTAATTTTCTTTTGATAAATTGTAGCCCTGAATTGATAATTACTCTTTTTGAGTACATCCATTGCAATTGTAGTCAAGGATCCTTATCCGTTGTTAAGTGATCGTCCCTGTGTGGGGGTGTTTTCACTAAGCCGAGATCATCACTAGCTCAGGCCTTCAGACAGAATGATTATGCCTCCCCTAAGCCGAGGGTGACCGCGGCTGAAGGACCACGGCATTCGCCGAGGTGGAAGCTCCCGAAGTCAGACCTATCCGACCTCGGCATCGAACCCGGCAGCGCGGATTTGACAGAGATTGATGGGACCAGCGACAGAACGACGGCGCATGCTAAGGCATGCCCTGCAGATTATCATTACTGACAAAACGGCGCGTACAGGACACGTGCGCCCCCAGGGCATGGCTCCGGGCCAGGCCTGATGGGACCTGGCCCAAAAGTCAGAACCGCCGCCTGACCCAGCGAGCCTAGCATTTAATGAAGCATGGGTCAGCATTTAATGCATTATGGGCTGAGTGGACGTAGCCACTCGAGTGGCCGGCCCAGTCTTGGAACTCGCCCACAATAGTCAACTCCATCGCCTATAAATAGCGCATCCATCTCCATCTTAAAGGTACGTGTAAGATCCCGACCCCAATCCTTTTGTTTAGCATTGTTTTAATCGTGGTTTAACTTTTTAAGCGAGATTTGATTTAGTTTGACCGCGTATTTGAGTTTGACCGGATTTTTCCTTGCCTTGGAGATTTTGTAAACCGTTGACTTTAGTTTGACCCGGTCCTTAGGATTTGTATTTTTATGGGAAATTACTTCGGATTTCTAAAAATTCTGGGTTTGGGGTATTTCGACTTATTTTACGAAGTTTAACAACTTTCATATTTTAACCATTTTGATTTGATGCTCAAAAATCGCGTTTTTCGAGGAAAAAGGGCAAAACTGACTTTTCACCCTAAATCTGTCCATGAATTTCGAAAATTTCAGAATTTGGGGAAAATACACTTTTTGGAAAGTAGATATTTCGCCGATCGTTTTTGTCTTCTTCGTCGTTTTCATCCGGGACCCACAAATGACTGATCCAGCCATGTCAAGTTTGAGACCAAATGGGACCCACTTCCCCACTTAAAACTAAACCAACGTGGGTTCTCTTCTACCCTTCCATTTTTCCCTACTACAGCAGCTAAGAGAGCTCTTTCTTCTTCTCCATTACAGCCACCTTCTCTCCTTTGCATGTTGAACTTCCTTGGCCAAAAATGAAGATTTGAGTGCACCAATCTCTCCCTCATCACCTAAGCTTTCTATTGATACCATTTTCAAGGGATTTCAGCTGGACCCATCTTCCTCACCAAACATTTCTTGCTGATCTCTGCACTTTCAGGTGAGGCTTGGCTTTCTCCTCCTAGCCTTGGGTTCTTTAGACCCTTTTGAAGCTTTTTAGCATGCATGCAAGGTGGTTCTTGAAGAACCCCTTTTATTTCAAAAATCTGGATTTCTTTTGAGTGGGTTTTTCCATGGTTTTTGTAGCTTGGAGTTGGGCTGAGGGAAGAGATTTCTGGGAGGAAACCTTAGATCCTTTTGGAGTGGAGGCAAGTGAATAAATGGATTGGAATGCATGCTTTTGAATCTTGTCTATTTATAAATTCCGATTTGAAAATTTGGTTCATTTGAATGATTGTT
The DNA here is from genome assembly GCA_012931725.1 of Litsea cubeba. NCBI lineage: Eukaryota > Viridiplantae > Streptophyta > Magnoliopsida > Laurales > Lauraceae > Litsea > Litsea cubeba. The sequence continues at coordinate 81,015,261 of CM022944.1, forward strand.
TTAGCCATGTAAGGTCTGATTTACAGAAGTTTTCTAGCATTAAAATTTAGTTCAGTCTTGTTAAATGATTTTGTTTATATTAGCATGAAGGTTTTTGATGTTTGCTAATGTTTATAATGCTAGAAAACCATCTCTAAATCTCTGTTTTTCATCTTAGTTAAGGTCTGAAATTCTGTAGCAAATTTGTGCATAGAATTGCCATCTTGGATTTCTTTTGTATTTTCCTATGATTAGTGCTTAATCTCTATATTAAGCTTATGCATGGAATGAGACTTTTTATATGATGTTGAATGGAAATTGGAATGAGAATGAACATTGAAAAACTCAGAAGAAAGGAAAAATGCAAAACAAAAATAAAAAGGAAGGAAACTGGGCGTGCAGCAACCTAATTCCAGCTGCTGGAAGGGTCCGCTCGAGCGGACTCAAGCCCGCTCGAGCAGGCCCAGTCACTGCCTCATTGATTTTCAGGGCCCCTTTTTAATGATTTTCTTATACAATTGGGCTGATTTAAAAACCTGTTTTGTAGGCCATTCAAAGATTAGTTTTGAGACTGTTTTAAAGTATGTTTGTGGGCAATTCAAGTTCGGTTTTGGACTGTTTTCAGGACCTGTTTTGTAGGTCATTCAAAGATTAGTTTTGGATTGATTTTTAAGAATTTGTTTGTGGGCTACTCAAGGATTATTTTGGACTTGGATTAAGGCCAGCTATGGGCCTGTTTTAAAGAGATTTGGGATTTCTTGTAACACTTGGAAAATTTGTGAAATGGGAATGGGGTCATTGTGAGAATGAATGTATGTGGAATTACCCGGGAATCGTCTGAGTCTCAATGCGCACTTTATCATTTAAATATTGTGGATTTTCATTGGCATCAAACGCGCTCTTTATTAATCAATGTTTAAAGGTTAAATGTGCGTTGAGATGGTTCCTTGGTAAGTCATTAAGTCATTCTCCACTGTCCATCCCATTTCAAGTCAGAAAAATGTATTTGTATTTGTATTTGTATTTGTATTTGTTTTCTTTGGTGAACTAATTTAAATAGCATCGATGATTTGTTATAAAATCATGTGGTTTTCCACGTTCGAAAGGATTGACCGTATGATTTTATACAAATCACCTTGATGCGTATTTGGACGGTTTACCATAGATATTCGTATGTTTTCTCCGATTCGATTTGAAAAGAGATTGGAGTATGTTTGTCACATTCGGGATTTCTTCGATGAGATTATTGTTTTGATAAGACTAGTATTTGAAAATAAAACCTCGAGGCAAGACGGGGCCAGAGCTTTGTAGTGCGAGCCCATGAGCCAAAGAGGCTATGATTCCGAAAACAAAACCCCGAGGCAAGACGGGGCCAGAGCTATGTGGTGTGAGCCCCTGAGCCAAAGGGATTAGTATTATGTTAGATTTGTATCGGTTTGAGTTTGAAAACTAAAGGCACCACTAGGCTTAGGTCACCTTGTCGGGCTGATCACCCGGCTTGGGATCTTTAATCTGTCCGCCAGCTGCAGCTTGGATTCTGTCTGTACCGACCATGGCAACGGTAATTATCTGCCGGTCCCATTTGTATGGCTACGGTTCGGATACTTTTGATCTGCCGGTCCCATTTGTATGGCTACGGTTCTGATCCTTTGTTTGGTACCACGTTTAGTGGCTACGCTTTGTTTGCTCTTATTACTTCGGTGATAGGAGGATTTAGCTATTTGTGGTCGCCTAGGTTTTATCTGCATATTACTTTAGTTTATGATTCTTGTCGGTTATGCTTTTTATGCTTTGATTGGTTTAATGTTTACGACATCGACCTTTATCGTATTGTTTCTACTCTTCAGTTTTTAAATGTATTTCTAATTATTAAATGCCTTACTTAGGTGGTTATCTTTTCGAGACATTTATGCTTTAGAGATTGCTCGTTTATTCGTCTTGATATTTATGTTTGGACTTTCGATTGATTTGGCATGCTTTATTGTCATTATTGTTTAGACTCGTTATTCGGTTTTTTCGATGATTTCGTCTGGTTTTATATATGTTCTTTTGTTCATATTATTTGTTTATTTGCTTGCCAGACCGTCGTGTCTGACCCCCTTTTGTTTGGTGCCAGCTCTTCTTTTCGGTTTGTAGGTGTTTGATCAGAGGAGGCGGTGGGACCGCTGGTCTGACGTGAGAGGCTACCCGTTGATATCATCTAGATGTCAAGTGTGGCACCAGAGTTCGTATTGAAATATTGGGGTAGTATTTCTGTTCAGTTGGATATTTTTGTATGGCTTTATCAGCCTTTTTCTTTTGGGTTTGTAATTAAGACATCTGTTAATTGTAACTTGAATATGTGGGAAATAATAGATTTGTTACTACCAGCTCAGTGTGTTGTGATTTATGATTTATGCCAGTCTGTTTATGATGGCTTTATGACATTGGTTGCGTACGACACGGAACCCGATGGCCACGGATTCCGAGTCGTAACACCTTGGTTAGCTTCCGCGAAAAATACACTCTGATTATGTTGGGATGTGATTATCCTCATTCACGCGGATCTTGGGAACTATACAAAAAGTTTCAAATTATTCCAAAATTTCGCACCCCGAGATCGGTTCGCTGCAGGTCCCGGTTTCGGGGCGTGACAGGTTTGGTATCAGAGCTGGTTAGTTTCTAGGAAATAAAATACTCTAGAGACATTAAGACGTGTGGTGAGGACTCGTTAGATTGTGTCGATTTGTTTTCTCGTGTCCTTGTTTCTTTGGATTTGAGTCGGCTTTTCTTTCAGTTCGGGAGATTTTGCTTTTCTTTTCTTTTAGTTCTGTTGTTAGGAGATTTGGATGACCAAATTTCCTCCTTAGTGGTGGAGAATTTAAAGTCTCCATACCCTTGTTCGGTGTCTTTTGTCTGTGCTTGCGTCGGAGACTGAGAACCTCTTGGATTTAGTATGTTGTTTTCGGAGAACATCAGTAGACTTTCAGCCTTCGGCATCTTCAATGTGATTATGGAGAGAAGACTTGTGCGTTTGCCCGTCAGAGTAGGACCTGAGCAGTATTTGAAGACCCCCTTTCGGCTAATCAAGGATCGTCATGCAGCGTACCAAGGTAAGTGAATGTGGATTTTGGGCGAACTCAGACTATCTTTTCGAGATGAAGGACTGCAAAAGGATGGTTTTGGTTGAGAATTTTGGTGACTTGTAGCGTAGCCGGTGTAGTTGATTCAGCAAGGGAGTACCCTCGGTGGTTTGGACGTTCATTTCTTATTTAAAATGATTTTTCTTGATGTTTTCATCTTTGATATGTTTTCATTGATATCTATGGTTTATCCTTGTAATGTTTAAAAATGGATTTATGTTTCTTCTTTAAGGCTTACTTTGAAATAAACTATGTTATATACTCTTTTCATGAGTCACATGATCTTGTTTTCAAGATTGGTCTTTAAAAGCATGTAACTCAAAATTGTGTTTCTTTCTCAAAGAGTAGTGTGAGATTTCTATTTCATTGAGTTGTTTTCTTTGGCTATGTAAAATGAAATTTCTTAAAGGTTTTCGTGTTTAGATTTTATGTAGATTTCCTACATTTGTTTAACGCTCAACTTTATTTAGGTTTTCGCAAGATTTTTATAAACAAATGAGTTAGTTTTCAATAAGGTTTAGTGTTTAATTAACACTCAGATTTCAACAAAGTTTAATGTATAGTCATACTATATGAATTTGATTTATCTTTGAAAATCCTAATTTGAAACTGTTGAGTATTTCAATGATTTGTTGGGCTGTGAAAATATGAATTTCAAATGAATAATGTTGTTTCATGTTCAAAACTTTGGAAAACCTCATTTATTAAGTTTTATTTGATAATTTGGGAGTTCAGCTTCTACTGTGTTTTAAAGTGATCAAAATTTAACTAAGTAATAGTTTTAGTCCCTATGTTTAAGATTTTACGAGTTGTTTTGCATCGAATGGATGAGTTGTAGTAGCCTTTGGTTGGAGTTCGGAGGTGTATGGATTGAAGGGTGGATGGATGTCAGGATGTGTATTGGTTCAGTTGAAGACAAAGTTGGATCTACGAGAGGATCAACATCATTCAAGACAGGGATTGAAAGTTTCAGATGTCGATGGTAGAAGACTTGAAGAACGAGATCTGAAGAGGCAAGCGTCGGGAGCACCGTGTACAGCTTGAAGGACTTAAGGCACAGGAATTCCAAGTGATAGAAAGAAATAGAACTCACAGTTTCTTGAACCATCAGTGACGGACGAATTAAGTAGAAGAAATGATTCAGTGCAGGAACGACAGATGACACCGAGGATACTTAGGAGTGTTGGGCACCAGTTTGGTCAGAGAAGTTTGTTTCCGAGCAGATATGTAGAACAGTGTGAAGCCTTCAACCGAATCAGAATGTGGTCGACCGTGCATCTCACCGTCAGCTGTGTTAAGAGGAGGTCTCTCAGTTGCCGAAGTCTAGCATAGGGTGTCAGTGTTTTCGTTTGTCTTTTTGGGTTTTCGATTTCGATTTGGTTTAAGCCATTTGGAGGACCAAATGGATTCTAAGGGGGGGAGGATGTAAGATCCCGACCCCAATCCTTTTGTTTAGCATTGTTTTAATCGTGGTTTAACTTTTTAAGCGAGATTTGATTTAGTTTGACCGCGTATTTGAGTTTGACCGGATTTTTCCTTGCCTTGGAGATTTTGTAAACCGTTGACTTTAGTTTGACCCGGTCCTTAGGATTTGTATTTTTATGGGAAATTACTTCGGATTTCTAAAAATTCTGGGTTTGGGGTATTTCGACTTATTTTACGAAGTTTAACAACTTTCATATTTTAACCATTTTGATTTGATGCTCAAAAATCGCGTTTTTCGAGGAAAAAGGGCAAAACTGACTTTTCACCCTAAATCTGTCCATGAATTTCGAAAATTTCAGAATTTGGGGAAAATACACTTTTTGGAAAGTAGATATTTCGCCGATCATTTTTGTCTTCTTCGTCGTTTTCATCCGGGACCCACAAATGACTGATCCAGCCATGTCAAGTTTGAGACCAAATGGGACCCACTTCCCCACTTAAAACTAAACCAACGTGGGTTCTCTTCTACCCTTCCATTTTTCCCTACTACAGCAGCTAAGAGAGCTCTTTCTTCTTCTCCATTACAGCCACCTTCTCTCCTTTGCATGTTGAACTTCCTTGGCCAAAAATGAAGATTTGAGTGCACCAATCTCTCCCTCATCACCTAAGCTTTCTATTGATACCATTTTCAAGGGATTTCAGCTGGACCCATCTTCCTCACCAAACATTTCTTGCTGATCTCTGCACTTTCAGGTGAGGCTTGGCTTTCTCCTCCTAGCCTTGGGTTCTTTAGACCCTTTTGAAGCTTTTTAGCATGCATGCAAGGTGGTTCTTGAAGAACCCCTTTTATTTCAAAAATCTGGATTTCTTTTGAGTGGGTTTTTCCATGGTTTTTGTAGCTTGGAGTTGGGCTGAGGGAAGAGATTTCTGGGAGGAAACCTTAGATCCTTTTGGAGTGGAGGCAAGTGAATAAATGGATTGGAATGCATGCTTTTGAATCTTGTCTATTTATAAATTCCGATTTGAAAATTTGGTTCATTTGAATGATTGTTTTAGCCATGTAAGGTCTGATTTACAGAAGTTTTCTAGCATTAAAATTTAGTTCAGTCTTGTTAAATGATTTTGTTTATATTAGCATGAAGGTTTTTGATGTTTGCTAATGTTTATAATGCTAGAAAACCATCTCTAAATCTCTGTTTTTCATCTTAGTTAAGGTCTGAAATTCTGTAGCAAATTTGTGCATAGAATTGCCATCTTGGATTTCTTTTGTATTTTCCTATGATTAGTGCTTAATCTCTATATTAAGCTTATGCATGGAATGAGACTTTTTATATGATGTTGAATGGAAATTGGAATGAGAATGAACATTGAAAAACTCAGAAGAAAGGAAAAATGCAAAACAAAAATAAAAAGGAAGGAAACTGGGCGTGCAGCAACCTAATTCCAGCTGCTGGAAGGGTCCGCTCGAGCGGACTCAAGCCCGCTCGAGCAGGCCCAGTCACTGCCTCATTGATTTTCAGGGCCCCTTTTTAATGATTTTCTTATACAATTGGGCTGATTTAAAAACCTGTTTTGTAGGCCATTCAAAGATTAGTTTTGAGACTGTTTTAAAGTATGTTTGTGGGCAATTCAAGTTCGGTTTTGGACTGTTTTCAGGACCTGTTTTGTAGGTCATTCAAAGATTAGTTTTGGATTGATTTTTAAGAATTTGTTTGTGGGCTACTCAAGGATTATTTTGGACTTGGATTAAGGCCAGCTATGGGCCTGTTTTAAAGAGATTTGGGATTTCTTGTAACACTTGGAAAATTTGTGAATGGGAATGGGGTCATTGTGAGAATGAATGTATGTGGAATTACCCGGGAATCGTCTGAGTCTCAATGCGCACTTTATCATTTAAATATTGTGGATTTTCATTGGCATCAAACGCGCTCTTTATTAATCAATGTTTAAAGGTTAAATGTGCGTTGAGATGGTTCCTTGGTAAGTCATTAAGTCATTCTCCACTGTCCATCCCATTTCAAGTCAGAAAAATGTATTTGTATTTGTATTTGTATTTGTATTTGTTTTCTTTGGTGAACTAATTTAAATAGCATCGATGATTTGTTATAAAATCATGTGGTTTTCCACGTTCGAAAGGATTGACCGTATGATTTTATACAAATCACCTTGATGCGTATTTGGACGGTTTACCATAGATATTCGTATGTTTTCTCCGATTCGATTTGAAAAGAGATTGGAGTATGTTTGTCACATTCGGGATTTCTTCGATGAGATTATTGTTTTGATAAGACTAGTATTTGAAAATAAAACCTCGAGGCAAGACGGGGCCAGAGCTTTGTAGTGCGAGCCCATGAGCCAAAGAGGCTATGATTCCGAAAACAAAACCCCGAGGCAAGACGGGGCCAGAGCTATGTGGTGTGAGCCCCTGAGCCAAAGGGATTAGTATTATGTTAGATTTGTATCGGTTTGAGTTTGAAAACTAAAGGCACCACTAGGCTTAGGTCACCTTGTCGGGCTGATCACCCGGCTTGGGATCTTTAATCTGTCCGCCAGCTGCAGCTTGGATTCTGTCTGTACCGACCATGGCAACGGTAATTATCTGCCGGTCCCATTTGTATGGCTACGGTTCGGATACTTTTGATCTGCCGGTCCCATTTGTATGGCTACGGTTCTGATCCTTTGTTTGGTACCACGTTTAGTGGCTACGCTTTGTTTGCTCTTATTACTTCGGTGATAGGAGGATTTAGCTATTTGTGGTCGCCTAGGTTTTATCTGCATATTACTTTAGTTTATGATTCTTGTCGGTTATGCTTTTTATGCTTTGATTGGTTTAATGTTTACGACATCGACCTTTATCGTATTGTTTCTACTCTTCAGTTTTTAAATGTATTTCTAATTATTAAATGCCTTACTTAGGTGGTTATCTTTTCGAGACATTTATGCTTTAGAGATTGCTCGTTTATTCGTCTTGATATTTATGTTTGGACTTTCGATTGATTTGGCATGCTTTATTGTCATTATTGTTTAGACTCGTTATTCGGTTTTTCGATGATTTCGTCTGGTTTTATATATGTTCTTTTGTTCATATTATTTGTTTATTTGCTTGCCAGACCGTCGTGTCTGACCCCCTTTTGTTTGGTGCCAGCTCTTCTTTTCGGTTTGTAGGTGTTTGATCAGAGGAGGCGGTGGGACCGCTGGTCTGACGTGAGAGGCTGCCCGTTGATATCATCTAGATGTCAAGTGTGGCACCAGAGTTCGTATTGAAATATTGGGGTAGTATTTCTGTTCAGTTGGATATTTTTGTATGGCTTTATCAGCCTTTTTCTTTTGGGTTTGTAATTAAGACATCTGTTAATTGTAACTTGAATATGTGGGAAATAATAGATTTGTTACTACCAGCTCAGTGTGTTGTGATTTATGATTTATGCCAGTCTGTTTATGATGGCTTTATGACATTGGTTGCGTACGACACGGAACCCGATGGCCACGGATTCCGAGTCGTAACACCTTGGTTAGCTTCCGCGAAAAATACACTCTGATTATGTTGGGATGTGATTATCCTCATTCACGCGGATCTTGGGAACTATACAAAAAGTTTCAAATTATTCCAAAATTTCGCACCCCGAGATCGGTTCGCTGCAGGTCCCGGTTTCGGGGCGTGACAGTACGCAACCCATAATACGCACTCTTACTCTGCAATTTCCTCTCCTTCTCCCTTGCTCGTTCCCTGAACTAACTTAAGCATCGGAGAGCCTTGCGCTGCCTGCAGCCAGGGTCCTCTGACGTGTTTTCCTCTCTTCCTCCTCAGGTCCAGTCGGAGCCACAGCAGTCTTCATCCAAACCACCCGAATCAAGGATCCTAATCCCTGCTTTAAAGTCCTTAATTTTTAGGCACTTACAATTGGCGCCGTCTGTGGGAAAGTACTAACCCATACCTCAAAACCTTTCCCAAAACCCTTTCCAGTCACCATGGCTCCGAGAAACAAGAGAGGCGCAGAGCACCCGAAGTCCCTCCCCGCAGGGCCACTGGTCCTCCCTGGGCCATTGCCCTACGCGTCGAGGGAGGCCGCAGAGGTAGAAAGCTACCATACCGAGTCCGCGTCATCCCCGCTTGAGGTGGAGGGTCTGCCGCGACTGAACGCTCCCCTCCAGGAGCGCTTCTCGAAGGGCAAGGCCCCGGCAGCGGCAGGGTCACATCGGTCCGGGCGCCACTCGGACCGCGACGGCAACAGAGCCGACCCCGCACAAGCCGCAATCAGGGCTCAGAATCTCGCCCTCCAGGAGAAAGATGATCTCATCCGCCAGCTCAGGCAGCAGCTCCGAGAGAAGGAACCAGTCCCCGGGGGCGGTGATTCCATAGGCAGGAAGGATCCCGTCACCGGCAAAGACCTAAGGGATCATCTGAACGATAAAAGTCGCGAGCGGAGTCACGTCGAGAGCTCTTGCCATAACCACGAGGACAGGGGGTCGGTGCCGAGATCGGAGGCGGCAGACCAGCAGGCTCTGATCGACCGCCTGGTCAAGCAGGCCATCCAGAACACCCTGAAGGAGGCAGGGCTCGCCCAAAGCCAGCCGGACCTCCCCGACTTCGCTGGCCTCAACTCGTCACCCTTCTCCAGAGAGATAATCGAATACCCTCTCCCTAAGAAGTTCAGTGTTCCGAGGTTCGTCCTCTACGACGGGACCTCGGATCCAGCAGCGCATCTCCGCCATTTCACCCAAAAACTGTCCGTCTGGGGCGACGTTGGGCACCTCAATTGCAGGGTCTTCTCCTCCAGCCTGGGGGACTTACCCCTCAAATGGTTCTGTGCGCTCCCCGAGGGATCGATCTCGAGCTGGGCCCAGTTGCAGGACTCCTTCCTCGGGAAATTCCAGGCGCACAGAGTCATTCCCAAGACCGACAGCGACATCATGGCCCTCAGAATGAGATGGAGTGAAAGCATCACTCAGTTTGCCAAAAGATTCTGGACAGTTTACAGTCAAATCGACAACTCCTCCGAAGATGTCGCGATCAAGTCCTTCCAGCACGCCCTCCTGCCAGGGTGCGAGCTTCGGAAGGAGCTCGTCCGCAACCCTGTTCTTTCTGTAACAGCCCTCATGGCGAGAGTAAACAAATACATCGAGCAGGAGGAGGACGAAGCACGGGCCAATGAGAGCTTTGGCGTTTCTAGGAGCAAGTCTCGGAACGAGAGCCGTCCGAGGCAGGAGGACCGACCGCGGCAGGAGGATCGATCTCGGCGGGAAGATCGAGCCTCTGGGGGGGGGGGGGAAGAGGACCTATCACAGAGAAGAAACAGGCCGAGACCAGCACTCAGGTGGCCAATCGTCGACCCCTACCCACGCTCCAGGAGGAGGCAAGAGACACAGACCGTCCTACTCTTCCCGCGGGAGGGTCAATACAGTTTTCAAAGAGCCGATTCACCAGATATTGGAAAAGATTCAGGGAAAGCCATACTTTAAGTGGCCATTTCCTATGAAGGGCGATCCCTCCACGAGGGATTAGACGAAGTTCTGCGCTTACCACCAGCAGAACGGGCACGACACTGAGCGCTGTCACACTCTCAAGGATCACCTCGAAAGGCTCGTCAAGGACGGGCACCTGAAAGAGTACTACAAGGCAGCAGGCAGCGGGAGCAGCGACCGACCTCGGCGCCGAACTGAGGAGAATCACGACAGCGACGGGTCGGAGAGGATCATAAGCGTCATCCACTTGGCCCCTACCAAGCAGAGCAGCGGTCAAGCCTGCGCCGAGGCCAGGAGGGCCTCCCATGGGAAACAGGTCATGTCGGCCGAGCTCGGGCCATCCCCTAAAAAGGCTCGCAAAGAGAGGCCAAAGATCTGGTTCTCAGACGAGGACCTGAAAGGGGTTCAGCTCCCTCACAATGACCCGCTAATTGTGACCCTGAAGTTGGGGAGTTGCAAGGTGCAGAGGATCCTCGTCGACCCCGGCAGCTCGTCCGAGATCCTCTACTTCGACTGTTTCACTAAGATGGGGCTCACAGAAGAGGACCTCCACGAGGCGCGGACCCCCCTGATAGGGTTCAGCGCCAAGCCCGTGTACCCCAAAGGGAGAGTCTCCCTCAAAGTCCAAGTAGGTGGCACGTCAGTGGTGGCCGACTTCCTTGTAGTGGACACGCCATCCCCCTACAATGCCATCGTAGGGAGGAGCTGGCTGCACCAGATAGAAGCCGTCCCCTCTTCCTACCATCAAAAGCTCAAATTCCCTTTGGAAAGGGATGGCGGAGTCGAGGTGGTCACAATCGACGGGGACCAGCAAATGGCCAAACGTTGCATGATGGCCATGGTGTCCGGCGAGGAAGAGCCAAAGCAAGTGCACATGACAGAACTGGAGGCAGAGCTAGACAAGGTCGGCCGCGATCCAGGAGAGAAGAGTATCGAGGATCTCACCGAGGTCAGAATCGACCCCAGTGATCCGGAGAGACACTTCCTTCTTGGGAGCCAGCTCGCCGAGCAGGAGCGGTCCGAGCTACTTAGTTTCCTATTGCAAAGCAAAGACGTCTTCGCCTGGACCCCGCAGGAGATGCCAGGCGTGAACCCCGAGGTCATGAGCCACAGGCTAAATGTAGACCCTCAGGTCAAGCCAGTGGTTCAGAAGGCAAGAAGGTCCGGAATCGACCAGTCTGCAGCCGTGGTCGAAGAGGTGGAAAAACTACTAGAAGCGAGCGCCATCAGAGAGGTCCAGTACCCGAAGTGGCTGGCAAATACCGTGGTGGTGAAGAAGAAGACCGGAAAATGGAGGGTCTGCGTCGACTTCACTGATCTCAACAGAGCATGTCCTAAAGACTGCTTCCCCCTCCCGAAGATCGACCAGATGATTGACGCCACCGCCGGTCACGAAAGGATGATCTTTCTCGACGCCTACCGCGGTTATCATCAGATACCCATGTACGGACCGGATCAGGAGAAAACGGCATTCATCACTCCTAGGGGAACCTACTGCTATAAAGTGATGCCGTTCGGACTCAAAAATGCGGGGGCAACCTATCAGAGATTGGTCACCAAAATGTTCCAGGAGCAGCTCGGCAAGACAGTCGAGGTATATATCGACGACATGGTCGTCAAATCCACCCAATCTCACAACCATCTGGCGGATCTCGGGCAAGTTTTTGAAATTCTTCGGAAGTTCGGGCTGAAGCTGAACGCCTCCAAATGCGCCTTCGGGGTCGGGTCCGGCAAATTTTTAGGAAGCCTCGTCACGCGACGCGGTATCGAAGCAAACCCGGACCAGATCTCCGCGATCCTGGGAATTCAGAGCCCGGCAACGACGAAGCAGGTCCAGAGGCTCACCGGCATGGCCGCCGCCCTCAACCGCTTCATCAGCAAGTCTTCTGACAAGTGCCGCCCTTTCTTCCAATTGCTGAGGAAGAACCTGAGATTCGAGTGGACCCCGGAATGTGACTCGGCCCTCCAAGGACTCAAGGCCTACTTGGCCTCACCTCCACTATTGTCAACCCCGAAGAAAGGCGAAACATTGTACTTGTACCTGGCAGTCTCCGACCACGCTGTGAGCTCAGTCCTGATCAGAGAAGATGAAGGGCAGCAAAAGCCCATCTACTATACAAGCAAGACCCTCCTCGACGCGGAAACCAGATACCTGCCAATGGAGAAACTCGCACTAGCCCTTGTCAGTGCCTCCTGGAAGCTCTCGCACTATTTCCAGGCCCACACGATAGTGGTGGTTACAGAGCACCAACTCAAGTCCGTCTTCCGGAAGGCCGACTTCTCTGGGTGAGTTTCGAGATGGGCCGTGGAGCTAGGGCAATACGATATCCAGTACCAGCCCCGAACAGCGATCAAAGCGCAGGTCTTGGCAGACTTCATCGTCGAGTTCACTTCTCCGAGTTCGGCGCCGAGCCCACTCGACCCCGAACTGGGGGGCAAGGGGCAGGATGGCCTAGTCCCGGAGACTGATTACGAGCAATCTCGGAACACCTCCCGAGATTCGGCTTGGAAGGTCTTCGTTGACGGGTCTTCCACCTCTAGAAGGGCCGGCGTCGGCGTAGTCCTCCAGTCTCCAGAAGGGCTAGTAATCGAGCAAGCCCTGACCCTTGATTTCCGAGCATCAAATAACGAGGCGGAGTATGAAGCATTGCTGGCAGGGCTGAATAGTGCCAAGGTTCTCGGAGCTCAACAGCTGGTGATCTACAGTGACTCGCAGTTGGTGACGAGCCAGCTCACTGGAGATTATCAGGCTCGCGACGATAGAATGGCAGCCTATTTAACCCTCGCCAAGAAACTCCTCTCCCAATTCCCGGAAGCAGAAATCAAACAAGTCGGCAGAGACTCTAACTCGCACGCCGACGCGCTCGCCAACTTAGCCTCCGCCGTCGAGGCTGGAAAAAAGAGAACTATAGAAGTGGGCTCACTAACATCGCCGAGTATAGAGCTCAGCCCACCACGGCAAGTCCTGTGTGCCGACCTCGGGCCCAGTTGGATGGATCCCATCATCGCGTACCTCAAAGACGACCAACTCCCCGAGGACAGAGCGCAAGCTCACAAGATCAGGCTCCGGGCAGCCCGGTTCTGGCTCTCTCCAGAAGGAAAGCTGTACAGGAAATCCTTCACGGGCCCTTATCTCCAGTGCGTCCACCCAAGCCGAGTTGAAGACTTCCTTTACGAAATACATGAAGGCATCTGTGGAAGTCACGTCGGAGGAAGGTCACTAGCATACCGGGCTGTAAGCCAAGGATACTGGTGGCCATACATGCAAAAGGACGCACAGATGTACGCTATGAAGTGCGAGAAGTGCCAGAAATTCTCGCACAATCTCCATCAACCTGCACAGGATTTGAGCCCGCTCTCCAGTCCATGGCCTTTTGCTCAGTGGGGGCTGGACATTGTGGGTCCCCTCCACCGAGCTCCGGGGAATAAAAGGTGGCTGATAGTGGCCACCGACTATTTCACCAAGTGGATCGAGGCGGAAGCATTATCTTCCATCACGGAGCGGGACTCCAAGAACTTTGTATGGAAGAACATCGTCACAAGATTCGGCATCCCTCGAGTCTTGGTCTCGGACAACGGGACCCAATTCGACTCCAGCCTCTTCAAAAACTTTTGCAAGGAACTCGGCATTAGGAACTACTATTCGACTCCGGCATATCCCCAGAGCAATGGCCAAGCTGAAATCTCCAACAAAGTGGTCTTGGATGGGCTCAAGAAGAGGCTTGACGGAGCCAAAGGAAGGTGGGTAGAAGAGCTGCCCAGTGTGTTGTGGGCCTACAGGACCACGCCGCGACGCTCCACCTCAGAAACTCCTTTTTCCTTGGCATACGGAATGGAAGCCGTGATCCCTCTCGAGATCGGTCTCCCAACCCTCAGATCTGAACTCTTTGACCAGGCCCAGAACGATAAAAACCTCACCCTGGGACTGGACCTGGCCGAAGAGCGCAGAGAAGCCGCTTCCATCCGTCTAGCAGCCTATTAGCAACGACTGGCAAGAGATTACAATCAGAAAGTGCGGGAAAGGAAGTTTTCCATCGGAGAGCTGGTCCTGAAGAAGGCACTACCCGCAGATAAGGATCCGAATCAGGGCAAGTTAGCCCCGAACTGGCGCGGTCCGTTCAAGGTAGTTTCGACCGCGGGGCGGTCCGCATATAAGCTTGAAGATATGGACGGGAAACTGCTGCCGCGGCCATGGAACGCGTCGCACCTCAAGAAATTTTACTTTTAAATGTATTCAGTTTATGCAAAATCAATGAAGGACATTTCCTCTCAAGAAAGCTTCTTTGTGTTCTAAATCAAAATTACTCCAAGGAAAGGACCGCGGCAACAACACGACTCCCCAGTCCGGCAGGGGAGCTTCTCCATTTCGTGCGCATCTCGGCTACGTGCCAAATAGCCAGCACGGCCCCTGGTGACGAGCCAGGGGGACTTCTCCATTTCGTGCGCATCTCGGCTACGCGCCAGATAGCCAGCACGGCCCCTGGTGACGAGCCAGGGGGACTTCTCCATTTCGTGCGCATCTCGGCTACGCGCCAGATAGCTAGCACGGCCCCTGGTGACGAGCCAGGGGGACTTCTCCATTTCGTGCGCATCTCGGCTACGTGCCGGATAGCCAGCACCGTCCCTAGTGACGAGCCAGAGGGAAATCTCCACTCGGGCGACAAAGCTCATCTCGGCTCGGCCACTGGCCATGAGCCAAGGGAATCGCCCTACACACTAAGATCGCCGCACTAAATGATCCCTGGCACTCGCCGAGCTCATATACTTAAGAGAAAATAGCATCACACGCTCGCCGTCACGATTGCGAAAAACGCTCGGATCAAGCCTACATCACGTCCTATAGAAGGCCACGTCTTCTAAGTACGGTTAACCGATCGCGGGTCTCTAAGGCATGAAAGTTCAAAACACACAGCCGAAGCGAAACACTTAGACACATTCCAAACAAAGGGGAGCATGGAAGAGAAGCCAAAAAGGATTTTTCATTAAACTGCAGGGTTTTCATACATAAACAGCAAAGAAAAAAATTACATCCGAAAAAATAAAAACAGATAGGGAGCCTTAGGCGGCAGGCGCCAGGGCGGCGGGATCCGCAGGAGGAGTCGCGGCAACGGGAGGAACTTCGGAGGAGGAGGCGACGGCTGAAGTCGTAGCAGCGGCAGGAGCCCCAGTCGACAGGGCGGTCTCCGGTCCCGGCGCGGCTGCAAGATCCCCCTCAGGATCTGCTGCGGGAGTCGGATCGGCCTCGGGGCGTGGGAACTCGTCCGGGCTCACATATACAGGGTGATCCCTAGGGATCCCCGCCTTCGCGAGAGCCGCTCTCCAGCCCATTTCCCAGGACGAGGCCCTTATGTCATCGACCTGCGCCGAGTACTCCTCGCCTGCTACATCGACGCCATCCTGGAAAGCCGCAGCGACCTCGGTCTGAACCCGGTGCTCGAGCTCGGCTTTCTGCCTCTCCAAGCCCGCGATCCTCCTCTCCAGTTCAGCCTCTCTCCTCTTCACCAGCTCAAAGGCCGACTTCGCCTTGTCGAGCTCGGAGAAGAGGGCCTGGTGAGTCTCTTCGTACTCCTTCTCCCTCACCTTGCTCTCCTCCAAGGCCTTCCTGTGCTGATCACAGTTTGCCTGGACCCTCTTGAGCTCGTCGTGGCATTTTTGGACCCGGGTCACTGAGATCTGGGCCATCTACACGATCTGCAAAAAGCCACCAAGTCAGGGAAAGCTATGACTGACAGAAGAAAGGAAAAATACCAAGAAAAGTTCAGAAACTTACGCTCAGGCTCGCCCTCATCTGCGACGCCAGGAGAGAGATGTCGTCCAGCTCATCATGCTTTTCCATGTCCCGGGGCAGGGCACAAGCATTGCTGAGACTGGCGACCACCAGAGGCCCCCAGAGAGACGGTCCTCGACCGTCATCGGCCTCCCCGGCTGCAGCATGAAGCTCGGCCTCCAGGGGGCGGGGGTAGCCCGTGTTGACATGTCGCCACTCGAAGACTCCCCCGCGGAGCCCTCGACTCTGGCCCTTTTCCTGGCCAAATCCTCAACCCGCGACGCCGGGGGAGGGGCGACCGCGGGTGTTCTAGGCCCGGCCGCGGAGTGCGGCGGCAGTGTCCGCAGGGGAGGAGGTGCCGAAGACGATGAGGGTGCGCTCGAAGAAGGAGGCGCGTGAGAGGAGCCGCGGCCTCGACCCCCAACGGGCTGGGCCCTGAGATTCTTGAAGACCGGCTTTGGGCGGGTCCCGTCCATCTCGCCTTCCGGATCGCTCTCTGAAGATAAGACGATCCTTCCAATCGTCTCGGCGTCGTCCTCTTCGGACCCCGAAGTCGATGCCTCGGAGTTTGACGCGGTACGATCCCCGGAGTGAGCCGCGCTCCCTTCTTCGTCTACTTCCTCCGCGGCCTGGGAGTGGTGGGCAGTGTGCTTCTTGCTCCGATAACCGCGGTATCTGGGTTCGTACCCAAGTAATCTCCATGCCGACCTGTCCCCGTGGCCGTGGTAATTCTCCAAGGCGCGGATCCAAGCCTTGTTCAGCTTCCAGCCGTCCCGGGAAGCGGCCGCTCTCCTCTGGCGAACACCTGCGGGGGCAAACAAAAGACATTAGTCCAGCAGCACGGAGAAGCGAAAGAAGTAAAAAAGTGTGATGGGGCTGTAATTACTTGGGGGGGTGCCGTAGTGGCGAGGAACCCTGAAATTTCTTTCCGCGATGGCCTCGTCATCGCTGAACTCCCAGCCACCCGTGACCATCAGGCGGTCGTCTCCAGCATATTTATTGGAGTCTTCCAGGGCTTGCACAAATGGCCTCCTACTCGGCTTGATGCGGAGATAGTACATGTCCTTCCCGGACTTACAGATATCGTAGGCGTCCTCGATATCGTGAACGCCGAGACCGATGCCCAAGATTGTATTGAGGGCATCCGTGCCCATTATGATCTTAAAGCTATTGGGCATCAGCTGGCAGGGACAGAGGTCCCATGCCCTGAGGCACTCCCTGAGCAGAGGGCGGGGGGGAAACCTAACCCCGCCCTCGATTATGGCTACTAAAGGAAACGGCATCCAGCCGTTGTAAAAATCTCCAAGGATATCGGCGACCAGTGGGGCCGCCATAACCTGAACCCCCTCGGGAATATTGTATTTGGCCCTGAGATCAGCTAATCCCCTCTCAGACTCTACCCAATGGCTAAAGATACCCATCTCACAGGGGAGAACGCTGAAATGAAAGGGGAAAATTCGCTAAGAGGCAAAAAGAAACCCTAGACAGGGGCTAAACAGGGGAAACCCTAGACGGAGGGATCCCTAGACAGAGCTGGATCCTAAAAAAATAGAATGCAGTGGAACGGAACAAAATGGGACAGAAAGAAGAAGTGGACTTACGGAAAGCTCGGGACGCAGAACGGAGTCTTGGCAGCACCCCTTTCGGAAAAAAGCCCGGAGAATCCCTGCAACGACCCCTTTCGTTCGACAGAGACAAAGGAAGAAGAGAGCGAAAAGGAAGAAAGCAGCAAACAAGAAGAGAGATAGAATGCGAGTAAAAGGAAAAGAAGAAGGGGCAAACCCTCATTTATAGCCAAAAATTGGGCGGCTAATCATGGCGCCTGTTCGAAATTCGAAGAGGGCGCGTCTTTTCACTACACGCGCCGCCGCGAAATGATGGGCCAACCAAATAAAGAGAGATGCGTGGAAGCGTCAGCTTGATTCTCGTGCGCCATTTAATGCCTCGGGTACGGAAGCGACAGCAGATAGGGGTAAAGACGCCAGCTACCAAAGCGGCGGTGGAATTCCGAAAACCAGGAGACGTTTGAGCTCCCCCAGGCCCGGGCAGGAAGTTATCTGAGCACCGCGGCATATTGCATCTCGGCGAGACCTATTCAGCTTCCGACCTCAAAGAGTTGACACCCTTAAGAGCTCGGAAGACTGGGGGACAATTGTGTGGGGGTGTTTTCACTAAGCCGAGATCATCACTAGCCCAGGCCTTCAGACAGAATGATTATGCCTCCCCTAAGCCGAGGGTGACCGCGGCTGAAGGACCACGGCATTCGCCGAGGTGGAAGCTCCCGAAGTCAGACCTATCCGACCTCGGCATCGAACCCGGCAGCGCGGATTTGACAGAGATTGATGGGACCAGCGACAGAACGACGGCGCATGCTAAGGCATGCCCTGCAGATTATCATTACTGACAAAACGGCGCGTACAGGACACGTGCGCCCCCAGGGCATGGCTCCGGGCCAGGCCTGATGGGACCTGGCCCAAAAGTCAGAACCGCCGCCTGACCCAGCGAGCCTAGCATTTAATGAAGCATGGGTCAGCATTTAATGCATTATGGGCTGAGTGGACGCAGCCACTCGAGTGGCCGGCCCAGTCTTGGAACTCGCCCACAATAGTCAACTCCATCGCCTATAAATAGCGCATCCATCTCCATCTTAAAGGTATGCAACCCATAATACGCACTCTTACTCTGCAATTTCCTCTCCTTCTCCCTTGCTCGTTCCCTGAACTAACTTAAGCATCGGAGAGCCTTGCGCTGCCTGCAGCCAGGGTCCTCTGACATGTTTTCCTCTCTTCCTCCTCAGGTCCAGTCGGAGCCACAGCAGTCTTCATCCAAACCACCCGAATCAAGGATCCTAATCCCTGCTTTAAAGTCCTTAATTTTTAGGCACTTACAGTCCCAAAATAGGGTTGCAAATATAAATTATCCCCGGCTACTATCTCTACTCGTGAGAGCAAAAGATGTTAACCGACTATCGTATCTACTGGGACAAAAAGGCTAAGTTGTGTTGGTTCCTAAATTCCTAAACTAATTCTAATAGAAAACAAAGCATTGATTCTTAAACTAATTCTACTAGAAAACGAAGTGTTGGGTTGATTGGTTGTAATTCCTGTGTGAGGAGATTTTCAAAACTCCAGGATTATGCTAATCACAGCTATAAGATGTGACTAAGCACTCTCACGTGCCATCCACGTGCCACCCAGACTCGCCTCGGCTGATGGGACAGAGGCCTCGGCCGAAACCAGACAGACTTTGGCTGCTAGCGCCGAGCTCGGCCACCAAGGGCCCACTTCGGCTAAAGAGCTTGACCCCGGCCAAAGGAGCCGGGACGGAAGCCGAAATAAAGAAGAATCCCCACTCGCGCCCCATGCCCGCCACGTCATCGGACACGTGGCAGGATAGGGGCGCGAGCCAGTGGGACAGATGCGACATCCAGCCGTCCACAATCTTCGCCAGATCGCTGACAGGACGGCATCCAGCGGCTGTAGCCAAATCAGGGCAAGGCCCGAGGATGGATCCGATGGGACCTCTACCGCCAAAGGCGTCCAACATGATCTAGCCCAACATGACATGCATTAAATGCAATGTGGGCTGATCCGACTGGCATTAAATGCAATGTGGGATGAAATGGACCGCATTTATTACTTTATGGGCTGATAAGGCCTTCCCCTATCAAATCAAGGGGCCCACTCCAAAATATCATCCAAAATTTCATCAAGAGTCCTCTATAAATAGGACCCCATTCCACAAGCAAGGTACGCAACCTACACACTTGAGAGTCGTTACTCTGCCTCTCTCCTTCCTCTCCTTCCTTAGTTAAGTTCATACACTAACTTAGGCATCGGAGAGCCTTGCGCCACCCAGGCCATGGTCCTCTGACTTTGTTCTTCCCTTTCAGGCTTGGAGGCAGCAGATTATCTTCTTTCATTCGGATGAGTCCTATCAGGCACCCTTAATCTTGTGAGTCATCTTTTTTTGCACTTACAATTGGCGCCGTCTGTGGGGAAGCACTATCCCAACCTTCCCAATCTTCTCAATCTTACCAAATACCATGCCTCCAAAACCTAAGAAAGGCGGAGAGTCTTCGAGAGCAATGCTCGAGCAACCGGGCCCATCGACGGACGCCCCTCCTCAAGGGCGGTCCGGAGCGGTGCTTGGCGCGTCTGTAGGCGAGGGGCGCCTAGGCTCGCAGCTCTTCGTCGAGATTCCCTTCCAAGAGGGACTTGAGGATTCGTCCCCGGGCGACGAAGTCACGCCTCCCCGACGGGACGAGCGGTGACACGAGCGTCCCCGGAAAGACAAAGCTATAGCAGTCGACAAGCCACGCCGTCCGCAAGACCTCGATGACGGAGGAGATATCGCGGCTCAAAATGCCCTCATCCAGGAGCAGGATAGAATAATCCGCCAACTCCAGTAACAACTGAGAGCAGCAGGAGCCCCCTCGGCAGGACAGCCCTCCGGGCCCCAAGGCGAGAAGAGAACCGCCCTGAGCAAGGCAGTCCAGCCCTCCCGCGAGGACTTGAGAGCTTTTCTGGACCAGAAGCGTAGTCGAGCCAACGACGAGGTCTCGAGCAATGGTCGAAGCCATCACAGCCGAGACGACCAAGCTCGCAGCTACCACAGTCGAGGCCATTAGAAGCGAAAGTCGGAAGCAATGTCGCCACGGAAGGATGTCGAGCAGGAGCGGCTCGACAGGCGCATTAAGCTGGCCCTTCAGCATAACATGGAGATGGCTGCTCTCGCACGAGACCAGCAAGAAATTTGCGGCCCCACCGATCTAGGGGCCACCCCCTTCACGTGGGATATCGAGGAGACTCCACTGCCCAAGAAGTTCTCTATCCCGCAGTTCGTCCCTTACGACGGAGTGTCTGACCCAGCCGCTCACCTTCGACACTTCTCTCAGAAGATGTCCATCTGGGGGAACGAGGGCCACCTCAACTGCAAAATCTTCTCCTCCAGTCTGGGCGACCTCCCCTTGAAGTGGTACTGCGCCCTCCCGGAGAAGTCTATCTCGAGTTGGAAACAGCTCCAGCTCTCCTTCTCGAAGAAGTTCCAAGCTTACAGCGTCGTCCCGAAGACTGATGCTGATATAGTTGCCCTGAAGATGAAGCGGGGCAAGAGCATTACCCAGTTCGCCCAGTGGTTCTGGGCGATTTACAGCCAGATTGAGGTTACTAGGGACGAAGTGGCAATCTTTGCCTTCCGGAATGCCCTGTTGCCAGGGAATGAGCTGAGGAAAGACCTGGCCGGAGACCCCGCAACCTCCATGCCAGCCTTGATGTCCCGGATAAAGCACTATATCGCCCGGGAGGAGGATGAAATCCGGGCCCGAGAAAGTCACGGCCCGGGACCCAAGGAGAAGGGCAGTCAGCCCCAGCAGAGAGATAAGAAGCCCTTTCGGAAGGAAGAGCCGAAGCAAGCCTAGGTCTCCAGCTCGGCAAAGGCTACAGCGTCCAGGTCTGGGGGCGGCAGAAAGACCTGACCTTCTCCCGACGCTTACCAGGCTGTGAACGTCGTCTCCAGGGAGCCGATCCACCAGATTATGAACAAAATCAAGAACAGACCATTCTTTAGCTAGCCTCAGCCCATGCAGAGTGATCCCTCCACTTGGGACCAGACCAGGTTCTGTGCCTACCATAAGCAAAATGGGCACAAAACCGAGGAGTGCAGGACCTTGAAGTTCTACCTGGAAAAACTCGCCAAGGAAGGTCATCGGGAGGAGTTCGTCAAGGCAGGAGATGCCGGCAGCAGGGGCAGTGGCCGAGCTCATCAGAGCACTGATAAGGATCCAGACAGCGAAGATTCTGAGAAGATCATCAATGTGATCCATCTGGCGCCCTCAGCTCCCTCTCCCTCAGCTAGAGGCTACTCCTAGGCTCGTGCCGAAGCCAGGCAGGCCTCGCATGGGAAGGAGGTGATGAGAGCCAAGCTCGGACCGGCATCCAAGCGAGCGCGGCGTGAGCGCCCAATCATCTCGTTTTCAGATAAAGACCTCGAGGGAGTGCAGCTTCCCCACAACGATCCCCTGCTCCTGACGATGAAGCTGCGAGACTTCACAGTAAAGCAGATCCTCATCGACCCCGGCAGCTCATCTGAAGTCCTCTGCTATGGATGCTTCAAGAAGATGGGGCTCTTGGAGACTGATTTGAAGGAAGCTCGCACGCCTCTGATTGGGTTCAGCGCCAAGCCGGTCTACCCCAAGGGGAGAATCACTCTGGAGACCAGAGTAGGCGGTGCCTCGGTCATGACTGACTTCCTAGTGGTGGACGCCCCCTTCCCTTACAATGCCATTATGGGCAGGGCGTGGCTCCACAAGATGGAAGCAGTTCCCTCCACTCTCCATCAGAAGCTGAAGTTCGTGCTTGAAGACAAGCAAGGCAGGATGGAGGTGGTTACAGTTGAAGGGGATCAGCAGCTGGCCAAGCAGTGTCTGCTGGCCATGGTCCCTGGGGAGAAGGAGCCAGAGCGAGTGGTACAGAGGTCTGGGGTCGACCCCGAGGTCATGTGCCACCGAGCGAAATGCCTGGGGTCGACCCCGAGGTCATGTGCCACCGGCTGAACGTGGATCCCAACCACAAGCCAGTGGTACAGAGGGCCCGCAGGACGGGGTTGTAGCAGACGGAAGTGGCGGTCGAAAAAGTCGACAAGTTGCTAGAGGCAGGCGCAATCCGGGAGGTCCAATACCCGGTCTGGCTGGCCAATACAGTGGTAGTGAAAAAGAAGACTGGCAAGTGGAGGGTATGCGTAGATTTCACAGATCTCAACAGAGCTTGCTCGAAGGACAGCTTCCCTCTTCCAAAGATTGATCAGATGATTGACGCCACTGCTGGCCATGATAGAATGAGCTTCCTCGACGCCTACAGAAGCTACCACCAGATTCCGATGTATGAGCTGGACGAGGAGAAAACTGCATTCATAACCCCCCGCGGCACTTACTATTATAAGGTGATGCCCTTTGGGCTGAAGAACGTGGGGGCAACCTATCAGCGCCTCGTCACAAAAATGTTCCAGGCTCAGCTCGGCAAGACAGTTGAAGTCTACATTGATGACATGGTCATCAAGTCCAAGCAGTCTAACGACCATCTGGCGGATCTGGCCCAAGTCTTCAGCATCCTCTGCGAATTCAAGCTCAAACTGAATGCTTCCAAGTGGCTTTCGGCATAGCTTCTGGCAAGTTCCTCGGAAGCCTAGTGACGCCGAGGGGGATAGAGGCCAACCCGAATCAGATTACTGCAATCCTGGGAATCCAAAGCCCATCTACTACAAAGGAGGTCCAGAAGCTCACAGGCATGGCTGCAGCACTCAATCGCTTCATCAGCAAATCATCAGATAAGTGCCGGCCTTTCTTTCAGCTTCTGAAAAAGAATTTAAAGTTTCAATGGACCCCTGAGTGCGACCAAGCATTGGAAGCACTCAAAACCTACCTGTCTTCACCACCCTTACTCTCTACCCCAACTCAGGGGGAGATTTTGTATCTGTATCTTGCGGTCTCGGATCATGCAATGAGCTCCGTCCTTATCAGAGAGGACGATTGAGTCCAAAAACCAATCTACTATACGAGAAAGATCCTGCTTGATGCCGAGACCAGATACCTTTTGCTGGAGAAGCTTGCGTTGGCATTCGTCAGTGCCTCCCGCAAGCTCTACCATTATTTTCAATCCCACACTATTGTGGTTATCACGGAGCACCCACTCCGATCTATATTCAAGAAAGCTGACTTTTCAGGGCGAATCTCAAAATGGGCAGTCGAACTGGGGCGGTATGACATCCAGTACCGTCCCAGGACTGCAATCAAAGCCCAAATTTTGGCAGATTTTATTGTAGAGTTCGTCTCTCCAAGCTCGGCTTCGACCCAGCCCAGCACCGAACTGGGGGGCATAGGGCATGAGCATGAAGTCACCAAGGTCGAACAATTTTCTCAGAGCCAAGTTCCTGTCTCGGCATGGAAGGTCTTCGTCGATGGCTCGTCCACCTCCAAGAGAGCTGGCGCCGGCATAGCTCTCCAATCGCCAGAGGGACTGGTCATAGAGCAAGCCTTCACTTTGGACTTCAAAGCGACGAACAATGAAGTGGAGTACGAAGCTCTGATAGCAGGGCTGAATAGCGCCCGAATCCTCGGAGCCCAGCAATTGGTGGTCTTCAGCGATTCACAACTGGTAACTAGCCAGCTCACTGGAGACTACCAAGCCAGGGGCGACAGGATGGCGGCCTACTTAGCCCTCGCGAAGAAACTGCTCTCTCACTTCCAGACAGCCGAGGTCAGGCAAATCTCCAGAGATACCAACACACATGCTGATGCGCTTGCGAACCTGGCCTCTGTTGTCGAAGCAGGGAAGAAAAGGACCGTTGAGGTCGGATCGATACTGAGATCAAGCCTAGAGCTCCATTCATCTCGGCAAGTCCTGTGCATTGATCTCGGCCCGAGCTGGATGGACCCAATCATCTCTTACCTGAAGGACGCTCCCCGAAGACAAGAATGAAGCCCACCGAATCAGACTCAAGGCAGCTCGATTCTGGCTATCTCCTGAAGGCAAACTCTACAGAAAATCCTTCATGGGTCCCTACCTCCAATGCGTCCATCCGAGTAAGGTGGGCGACTTTCTGTATGAGATCCACGAAGGAATCTGCGGTAGTCACATCGGAGGGCAGTCACTGGCCTACAGAGCTATAAGCCAAGGTTACTGGTGCCCATATATGCAGAAGGATGCGCAGGTATACGCCAGGAAATGCGAAAAATGCCAGAAGTTCTCCCATTCTCTTCATCAGCCAGCACAAGACTTGAGTCCCCTCTCTAGTCTATGGCCCTTCGCTCAATGGGGGCTGGACATTGTGGGGCCTTTCCACCGAGCTCCAGGGAACAAGAGATGGCTGATAGTCGCCACAGATTACTTCACGAAGTGGGTAGAAGCTGAACCGCTGTCCTCCATCACTGAAAGGGACTCCAAGAATTTCGTATGGAAGAACATCATAATGAGGTTCGGCATCCCCAGGATCCTGATTTCGGACAATGGGACTCGGTTCGACTCCAACTCCTTCAGAGACTTCTATCAAAAGCATGGCATCAGGAACCACTACTCCACTCCGGTGTACCCGCAGAGCAATGGTCAGTCCGAAATCTCCAACAAGGTACTCCTGGACGGCCTGAAGAAGCGATTGGACAAAGCAAAAGGGAGATGGGTAGAAGAGCTTCCCAGCGTGTTGTGGGCATACAGGACGACTCCGAGACGATCCACCTCGGCGACAACCTTCTCGTTGGCCTATGGGATGGAGACGGTCATTCCCTTAGAAATTGGCCTCCCTACCCTGAGATCAGAGCTTGTCGCCCAAGGCCGAAACGAGACGAACCAGGCAATGGAGCTGGACCTAGCCGACGAGCGCCGAGATGCAACGGCCATACGACTGGCCAACTATCAGCAACGGCTAGGCAGAGGATATAATGAAAAAGTCAGGGAAAGAAGTTTCTCAGCAGGAGAACTGGTTCTAAAGAAGACCCTGCCAGCTGACAGAGACCCAAATGAAGGCAAACTGGCCCCAAACTGGCATGGCCCGTTCAAGGTGGTTTCAATGGCAGGACGATCTTCTTATAAACTTGAAGACTTGGAAGGCAGGCAGTTGCCGAGACCATGGAATGCATCTCACTTAAAGAAGTTCTATTTCTAAGATGTAATGAAAGTCTCATGATCAATGAAAGCAGCATTTGCCCTGTCATCAATCCGTGTCATCTTATCAGAGTTCGGCAGCTCCGGGTTCATACACCCTGGGATTGACTTCGGATTCACACATCCAGTCTTCCCTAAAACTCTGGGTTCACGCGCCCATGGACCGACTTAGGATTTATACATCCAGTCGCTCCTAAAACCCTAGGTTCATACACCTTGGGACTGACTTCGGATTCATACATCTAGTCTTCCCTAAATTTTCGGTTCACGTGCCCATGGACTGACTTAGGATTTATACATCCAGTCGCTCCTAAAACCCTGGGTTCATACACCTTGGGACTGACTTCGGATTCATACATCCAGTCTTCCCTAAATTTTGGGTTCACGTGCCCATGGACTGACTTAGGATTTATACATCCAGTCGCTCCTAAAACCTTGGGTTCATACACCTTGGGACTGACTTTGGATTCATACATCCAGTCTTCCCTAAATTTTGGGTTCACGTGCCCATGGACTGACTTAGGATTTATACATCCAGTCGCTCCTAAAACCCTTGGGTTCATATACCCTGGGACTGACTTCGGATTTACACATCCAGTCTTCCCTAAACTCTGGGTTCATACAACCCCCGAGACCGATCACGGACTCAGGCTCGCACAGCCGTGATCCTCGAGACTCTAGGCTCATCTCGGCTAATGACAGTCTTTGAAAGAAAAAAGCAGTGCAAGCACAAAAGTGCAGAAAAATAGCACAGAAAAGAAGAAAAAAGCAGTGCAAGCACGGAAGTGCAGAAAAACAGCACAGAAAAGAAGAAAAAAGCAATGCAAGCACAAAAGTGCAGAAAAGCAGCACAAAAATACAAAGAAAAGCAAAAAAGAATGCAAAGATGCAGAATACACATTTCATCTGATTAGAAACTTCTTTCTTTTATTGAATGTAATTTCTTCATTACAAGGATTACAGAAAAGAAAAACAAAATACAATAAGGAGGCTCGCGACCTCTGAAAACAGAAAAAGAAGGGAGCTTGGAGGTCTTGATCTTCACCGGCCCGCTGCCTGGAGGTCTTGATATCCCACACAAGACCCTGCAGCATGATCCCACACAGGACCATGCAGGATCAAGTGCACAACCAACTCCCAACCAAAGAATAATCACCTCCCAGCCGCATAGGCAGGAGATGATCTCCGCACAACCGCATCGACGGGAGTTGGCCGTGGACCCGCGTTCAGAGAACGCGTAGTCCACGGGGACCATCTTCAGAGAGCGTGCAGACCACGACTTCCGGCGACAGTCCCTCCCAAAGGAAGTTGTCTTCAGTCGAAGAAGGATCGGTTAGAGTAGAGGTTCCTAAGCGAGTTTTACGAGGCGAAACTGCCAGAACGTCTGGTAGACGCGGGCAGATCCTCATCAGTTGGAGAGATGAAAAAAATGAAGGGTTTCTGGTTCGAGTTCTTTTTTCTCTCCAATGGCAGGCCTGCTACCTCTATTTATAGAAGGAGGAAGGGCTCAGTAATCGAAGACCCATCAATGAGGCGAGGTCTCCCATGCCTCACGTGGAGTACACGTCTTCCACAAGTTGACCAGTGGCTCCGATGGCGAACACGTGGAGCCATCTGCTCGTTTTCCGCCTTGGCCGTACCGCTGTACTTACAACTATTTATGAGCCTTAAAATACGGGATATCGAAGCGGATACCTATGGAGATCATACGGCACTCTCTCCAACTCAAGACTCTCGCGTCACGTCACTCAGCCGAACTCAAGCACACAAAAGCCGAAATAAAAAAGATGGAGAAAAAGAAAGCACAAGTGAAGAAGCTCTGCCTTTCATTAAAAGTAAAGAGGATTACATGCAAGTTCACATTACATTCCAAAAGGAAAAACAGAAAAGTTACAAGTCAGAAAGCAGCAGAAGTACAAAGATCAAGAAGCTATAGGGGCTTCGGTGACTCCAGCAGCACTATTACTGTCTCCGGTGGACTGGTGGTCTGGTCGACAACAGCAGCCTTCTCTGGCACGTCACCCGCAGGAGGGGCAGAAGAAGCATCGCCCGCAGAAGATGCAGTCGGAGCGTCACCAGCTGGAAGAGTAGTTGGAGCACCGTCCGAGATAGGACCAGCTGCAGGAGCATCCACCCGGGCACTCTCGGCCAACGGAGTGGAACTCAGCTCGGGGTCTAGACCAGAATACTTTGGCAGGCTCTGATAGACCGGGTGGTCTTCAGGAACCCCTGCACACTTCAGTGCAGCCAGACATCCCTCCTCGAACAAGATGGAAGTGATTTCCTCCACCTGTCTCTCGTACTCCTCTGTGGCCTGGTCCACCCCCTTCTGAAAGGAAGATTGGGCCTCAGCTTACAGCGAGGACTTGAGGTCAGCGATCTCCTTCTTCAGCCGCTCGACTTCGGCGTGCCTAGCCTTCAGTTCGACAATTTCCTTTTTCAGCTTCTCCACTTCGGCACGACCAGCGAGCACTTCGCTACACTGCCTCGACGATTCTGCCGCCGAATTAGCCTTCGCTCTGGCCAACTCCGTCTCCAGCTCGGCAATCCTCTTCGTCTTCACCCAGATCTCGCCTTTCAACTGATGGGTTGTCGACGTGAGATCGGTGATGCTGACCAGCGCCACATCCAGCTGTGCAGTCGCCTCGGCGCTGCTTCTCTTCAGCTTTCCCAGCTCCTTCAATTTTTCCCTCTCGGACTCCAGTTAGGTGATCTTGGAGACGTTCTTGTTGCTTCTCTCCATTACCAACTGGAGCCTCTGCACATTCTGCAAAAGAAAACAAGTCAGATGGGAGCAGCCGAAATGAAATACATCAAAAGAACATCAAGGGTACTTACTTGGAGAGCGGCTTGGATCGCCGAGCCCAGCAGACTCTCATTGTCATACTTCGCGTGCAGCTCCATGTCACGCTGCAGGGCATAGGCTTTGGCAAGAGCCCCGAAGACGAGACAATTCCCCTGCACCCGGTCCTCCACGTTCAAAGGTTTCCCGGGCTGGGTCTCCAATCTAGGCCTCCATGCCGCCGGGGCAGTACGAGGTCCGGAGGCCGATCCGGACCCTTGCCCTATAATGACACTGAGGTCACGAGCCGTCTCAGCAGCTGCCCTGCTCGATGGCGCACTTTTTCCAGGGGGTGCCTTGCCTCCAGAGGTGCGCGCAGGCGCCTTGTCTTGAGGGGCCTACTCGGCTCCCGATTCTTTCTCCCCTGCCTTGGACCTCTTTCGTGGCGGAGACCCGTCCCTCGGATGATCCGGTGAGCACCTCCGCACTCCTTCGATCGGAGCAGTAGCCGGGGCAGAAGAAACAACAGCTCCCCCTGAGCCCGAAGCCATGCGGGCACTGGTAGAAGAAAGCGTTGTAAAAGACGAAAACCAGCGCCTAAACTTGGCCGCCAGGTCCTTGGTTCCCGGCACTCTTGAACTGCCCTCCATCCTCTCTTCCGGGTCAGATGTGTAAGCGTCCACTACCTCCCTTAGGCTCGGAGACCCCGAACCGGAAGAAGTAGATGCCTCAGTGCCAGACACAGCTCGGCTCGCAGCAGGATCGATCAGAGGCATGCCGCAGGCACGGCCACAGTGCCAGAAGGGAGATCAGGCTGCGGCTCATCCTCTGACACCGCCCCAGTCCTCCTGTAATGGCCGCGGTACCTCGGCATGTATCCTAATAGTTTCCAGGCCGATCTATTCTCGTGCCCGGCGTATCTCTCGACCTTCTTGTAGTCAGCGACGTTCTTTCTCCAACCGTCACTTATAGCTCGGCACTGCCTCGCTCACAGTTCTGCACAGCAAACAACAAGAGTATCAGTTCGGCAATACAAAAGTTAAGCAAAAAGAGCAGAATGAAGAGTCGGTGTTTACTTGGGACGGCCCCGAGATGGCGAGGGACCCTGAACGTCCTGTCCTCGCCAGTGCTAAACTTCCAATCCCCCGAAACACAGAAGAGATCTTCCTCGGCATTTTTACTAGAATCCTCCAAGGCCAGGATGAAGCCCTTTCGGAGCTGCTTCACCCGAAGATAATAGTTGTCTCCCCCGTCCTTGCAGATGTCGTACACATCCTCGATATCGTGGACGCCCAAATTGATCCCCAAGATCTCGTTCAATCTCGCCATGCCCATGATGACCTTGAAGCCATTGGGCATCAGCTGGCAAGGGGTGATGGACCAGGCGCTAATGCAAGCTCTAAGCAGGGGATGCAGAGGAAATCTAACCCCACCTTCGATCACAAAGATCAAAGGGAACGGCATCCAGCCGTAGGACCAGCAGCACAGGGCGTGGTCGCGGGGAGTCGCCGTCCTGAGGCAGACCCCCTCCGTGATAATAAACGTAGCCCTAAACTTAGTCATGCCCTCAGCCGTATCTAACTGAAACCTAGGGGTGGCCATCTCTACTAGAAGAAGAAGGCGAAAAGAAACCCTAAAGGCAGAAACCCTAAAAAAGGCAGGGGCACGAAGTCACTTACTGAAGCAGAAGCGCGAATCAAGAATCAGCCTGGGCACGCCCTACTGTCGCCCTCGCCAGAGCACTACAGAAAGATCTTGAGAAGGCAAACGAAGACCGGAGCAGGATTTGAAGACCATAGCAGGAATCGAAGGCAAGGGCAAAGAAAATCAGAAGAGAAGATAAAGAAAGAAGAACAGAGGAAGACAACCCTATTTATAGGAGAAGGAGGCCCTCTTTGGGCGCCATTTACGAATTCGAAAAGGCAAGCTTCGCGATCCGCGCCTGTCTCATCAATTTGACGGCACGATCTGTGAAGAAGCGACACGTGTAGCCGCCGGTTCGTTTCTCGGGCGAACAGGATGCGACATTTATTGCCTCGGAGAAGTTGAAGCGGCGCCAAGCAATGATCGCAGCATCTCCAGACGGATTCTCTAGCTTCTGACCCCTAAAGGCTAGGCGCTTAAGAAGTCACAAGCTAGGGGGCAATTGTGTGGGGAGATTTTCAAAACTCCAGGATTATGCTAATCACGGCTATAAGATGTGACTAAGCACTCTCACGTGCCATCCACGTGCCACCCAGACTCGCCTCGACTGCTGGGACAGAGGCGTCGGCCGAAACCAAACAGACTTTGGCTGTTAGCGCCGAGCTCGGCCACCAAGGGCCTACTTCAGCTAAAGAGCTTGACCCCGGCCAAAGGAGCCGGGATGGAAGCCGAAATAAAGAAGAATCCCCACTCGCGCCCCACGCCCGCCACGTCATCAGACACGTGGCAGGATAGGGGCGCGAGCCAGTGGGACAGATGCGACATCCAGCCATCCACAATCTTCGCCAGATCGCTGACAGGGCGGCATCCAGCAGCTGTAGCTAGATCAGGGCAAGGCCCGAGGATGGATCCGATGGGACCTCTACCGCTAAAGGCGTCCAACATGATCTGGCCCAGCATGACATGCATTAAATGCAATGTGGGCTGATCCGACTGGCATTAAATGCAATGTGGGCTGAAATTGACCGCATTTTTTACTTTGTGGGCTGATAAGGCCTTCCCTATCAAATCAAGGGACCCACTCCAAAATATCATCCAAAATGTCATCAAGAGTCCTCTATAAATAGGACCTCATTCCACAAGCAAGGTACGCAACCTACACACTTGAGAGTCGTTACTCTGCATCTCTCCTTCCTCTCCTTCCTTAGTTAAGTTCATACACTAACTTAGGCATCGGAGAGCCTTGCGCCGCCCAGGCCAGGATCCTCTGACTGTTTGTTCTTCCCTTTCAGGCTTTGAGGTAGCAGATCATCTTCTTTCATTCGGATAAGTCCTATCAGGCACCCTTAATCTTATGAGTCATCTTTTTTTGCACTTACAATTCCTAAATTAACAAATTAAAAGGCCAGGTTTGAATCAACAAGAGAAAAAATCTCAGGGTATGTATCCACTCTAACCTTGCACAATGATAAGTATAGACATAGGGTTTCACTATCAATGCTAAACAGACTCGTTCTGGTTACAAACCTTCACAGAGTCGACAAATAAAGATATATGGATGTAAATCAAGGCATAACCTATCTCTATGGCATAGATTATCCTAGATCTAACAAACACATTCACGAAAGCATCGTTATATAAGTTAGTATTCAAATCTATAAGATTAAAATACCAAAAGAAAAAGATATTGCATTAATAAAATCCAATCAATGGATTAGCATCAAATAACCAAAAGTATTTGAAGTAAAACCCTAGAACCTATACATCACCAAAATACAAAGTTAGGGCTTCATCACAACCCTAAGATAGAGATTTAGTTACGCATGGCGAGAGGTTGACAAAGTATCTCTGACAAAATCCCCATTGGCGCTCTTCCAAAGCTCCCAAACCAGCATCCAGAACTTCTCTCAAGATGTGAATGTCTTCTACAACGAGCCTGAGGCTTTTATTTATAGGTTTGTGGTGAAAATCTTGTCAAAAACGTGATAGAGGCGAACCTTCATCCGGTACTGACGTCCGAATGCCAGGAGGCAGAGCCTACGTGCGAATTTCTGAGACTGGCGTCCGGACGCCCAGTGGGAGGCAGTGAGCCTCGGGTGTCTCGCGTTGGTTCCATCTTCTCCAGTTTAGCTCCGAATTTTGGATTTTCACCTGAAACACATGCAAATAATAAAATAACATAAATAAACTAATTAAATTCATCAGACGGTATAACAAACTCTTCATTGAGGGGCCTAAAATATATATTTTAGGCTCCCATCATCAAGTAAGCAAGAGACATTTGGGACAACTTAAAAACCTTATCCAAAACCTCAAACTCCACGTGCCTATCGCATTATATAATAAAAGACAGCAGGTGAGTTCGTGGGAGGATGACACGTGGCAGAACCTCAAACTTTTTACCATATCACATTCCGGAATTGCCCCTTCCCATATAATGTCATCAAACCAGCCCAATAGAACCTCAAACTTTTTACCATATCACATTCCGGAATTGCCCTTCCCATATAATGTCATCAAACCAGCCCAAGAGATTTCTCATATGTCCCATTATATGGGGACCACACGGTAAAGATTGGATGTAGCATTTTGTGCCCAGCCCAAGAGCTGATCTCATATGTCCCATTGAATGGGGACCACACGGTAAAGTAATATTAAATAAGCTATGATCAATTAGTGCAATAGTCCACACGGTAAAGATTGGATGTAGCATTTTGTGCCCAGCCCAAGAGCTGATCTCATATGTCCCATTGAATGGGGACCACACGGTAAAGTAATATTAAATAGGGGCATTCGGCGACAGGTCCCTCAACATTATACTTTATGGCCTTAGATCCACAAAAAAAAGTCATAGAGCCAAAGGTCCCTCTCACACTTATTCACACCTAAAATGTCTAATTTACCCTTTCTTCAAATCATAACCAATCCCATGATTGGTGGGATATCCCATTAAATATGGACAAATAACATTTAATTACCCACGATTAATGGAATTCCCAGATTTTCAAATAAATTCTAAAAACATACAAATAAATTTCAAAATAATGAAAATAAATTTTAAAAAATGAAATAATTTCAAAAAATCCAATAAATTAAAAAAAATAATATATAATCAAATAACGCAAATAATTTTAAAAAGATGCAAATAAGTTTCAAAATATCCAAATAAATTTCAAAAAATATAAATAAATTTCAAAAGACTCAAATAAATCTCAAAAGATGTAAAGAAAATTTCAAAAAACGCAAATAATTTTAAAATACGAAAATAAATTTTAAAAAATACAATAATTTCAAAAAACACAATAAATTTGAAAATACACAAATAAATCTCAAAAGACTCAAATAAATTTAAAAAGCACATATGGATTTCAAAAAACGTAAATAAATTTGCTAAAAAACTCAAATAAATTTTGAAAAAACTCAGATAAATTTACCAAAAACACAACGAAATATGACGGAAAACAGATAAATTTGAACAACACTCAGATAAAATTGACAAAAACTCGGAAAAAATTGAACAAAACTGAGATAAATTTTCCAAAAACTCAGATAAATTTTGAAAAAAATCAGATAAATTTACCAAAAATACAAAGAAATATGACAGAAAACAGATAAATTTGAACCACACTCAGATAAATTTGACAAAAAAATAAAAAGAATATGACAGAAAATA
Source organism: Litsea cubeba (assembly GCA_012931725.1). Lineage (NCBI taxonomy): Eukaryota > Viridiplantae > Streptophyta > Magnoliopsida > Laurales > Lauraceae > Litsea > Litsea cubeba. The sequence goes on from CM022944.1 coordinate 81,048,769, forward strand.
GATAAATTTGAACATAACTTAGATAAATTTGACAATAATTCAGATAAATTTGAGAAAAAAATAGATAAATTTCCTTCTCAGCCGAAAAAACAACCTGGCTTCTGAAACGAGTCAGGTCGAACCTGACCTGGAACCAACCCGGAACTGCTGCAGAACCCAAACCCAGTTCTTCTTCTTCTCATGTTCTGGTTCTGCAACAAGAACCAGAAGACACTACGCCTATTGGTATTCGTCCTCTCCGATCAAGGCACGACATTAGCGGCGGCGATCCTCCTTCTCCGTCGGAGATCTGTGGTGGGCCATCTGATTTACAGAGGTTTTGGTTTCTACAGTGCTGGTGGAATTGTAGAGATCAGACTCTAGAAGGCAACATTACAGAAGCCTCCAATCTCATATCAACAGCATTCTCAATCTACAACTCCGACCTCGAAGTCTTCTCATCATGCATGAAAGACATAACATACCCATCATCCTCTCCAACTCAGAAACCCAAGTGGGTCGTTTCCATTTCACCAAAAAAGCCCCAAAATCTTTTCTTTTTTTTCCATTTCCGAAGTAAAAGGTGTAAACAGTAAATGGATGAATGGGTTATGTTCCTTTTTTCCCTTTCTTCTTTTGTATTTTTAATCTTTTCCAAACTGGAAAAAATCGAACAACAAGGTGTAAACAGTAAATGGATGAAATAGAAGCACGTGGTGGATGTTTACCAGGCACAGAAAAAGAATGGGAAGTGTGCGCACGAAACCCGATGCAAATGAGAAGACAAGACAAGTGCTTTTGGAAAGAAAGAACACGTGAGTCTCCTTGCTTGGTTTTATTGACTTATGACGCACGAATCCCGAGGCAACACAATTGCAACTTCATCTTCTTCTTCCCACTTGTTGCAGAAAACAAACGAAATAGCCTGATGAAAGCCTTAGATCTATTCTGATATAAACATAGGCTCGTTGTAGAAGAGGAGGGATAATATAAAATTTGAAATTTGAAATTTCAAAATTTTATGCCTAAAATGGTTGGAAGGGCAATTTAGTCCTGAAAAATGAAAACGTGTGTGCTTAGGGACCTATGGCTGCAACAATCTTTCTGAGTGGACTATAGGCCTTAAAGAGTTTTTCCTTGGACTGGAGGCTGGACACATTCACTTATAGGGACCTTTCGCTAATTTTGCCTATCAAAATAAGCTATGATCAATTAGTGCAATAGTCCATTATAATGAAATATTACAGATATCAATTAATTAAAATCAGTTAGTAAGATTATATATAGGTTTTGGGTTGGGTTGGCCTCATGCATGAAAAAGGAAAGGGTTGGGTTGGGTTGGCCTCATGCATGAAAAAGGGAATTTTCCATGTGTATATCAAAATAGACTATGAAAAAAAGATTTTTTTTTTTTGTTTTCTCATGACATTAGTTTGTTCCATATAATGTCATCAAACCAGCCCAATAGAACCTCAAACTTTTTACCATATCACATTCAGGGATTGCCCTTCCCATATAATGTCATCAAACCAGCCCAAGAGATTTCTCATGTGTCCCATTATATGGGGACCACACGGTAAAGACTGGATGTAGCATTTTGTGCCCAGCCCAAGAGCTGATCTCATATGTCCCATTGAATGGGGACCACACGGTAAAGTAATATTAAATAAGCTATGATCAATTAGTGCAATAGTCCACACGGTAAAGATTGGATGTAGCATTTTGTGCCCAGCCCAAGAGCTGATCTCATATGTCCCATTGAATGGGGACCACACGGTAAAGTAATATTAAATAAGCTATGATCAATTAGTGCAATAGTCCATTATAATGAAATATTACAGATATCAATTAATTAAAATCAGTTAGTAAGATTATATATAGGTTTTGGGTTGGGTTGGCCTCATGCATGAAAAAGGAAAGGGTTGGGTTGGGTTGGCCTCATGCATGAAAAAGGAAATTTTCTATGTGTATATCAAAATAGACTATGAAAAAAAAGATTTTTTTTTTTTTTTTTGTTTTCTCATGACATTAGTTTGTTCCATATAATGTCATCAAACCAGCCCAATAGAACCTCAAACTTTTTACCATATCACATTCCGGAACTGCCCTTCCCATATAATGTCATCAAACCAGCCCAAGAGATTTCTCATGTGTCCCATTATATGGGGACCACACGGTAAAAATTGGATGTAGCATTTTGTGCCCAGCCCAAGAGCTGATCTCATATGTCCCATTGAATGGGGACCACAAGGTAAAGTAATATTAAATAAGCTATGATCAAGAGGATTTTACCTGAAAAATCCTTTAAGACTTGTCAATAGCCAAAAGCACCATTAACATCTTATAATGACCACAGTAGTCTCCAAAGCCTAATTTGGTTTTTTTTTTTTTTCTTTTCTTCTCTGAGGAGGGATATCCCTGCTCCTTTCCCTTAAACAAAATTCAAAACCCAAAAATCCATCCTCTCCCATATCAGATCGAGGAAGGAAGTAAGAACCTAACCCTAACCCTAAAACGAAGAAGATGCAGATCTTCTAGAACAGGAGCTTTTTCCACATTCAGATTCTTATATTTTCGAAAGATGGGTTTTAAGGATTGAATCTAGAGTTCCCAGCTGGAATTTGGGGTTTTCTTATTACAAAGTAAAAGGGTTTTCTGGGATCTGCAAGGATTAAAAAGTTATTGTGCTTGGATTCATCATTTTGAGGGGAGATTTGAGTCTTTTTCATCTGGGTTCAGATTAGAACTTCTACAGTTGCAGAAATCAGATTCCAGAATGTGAGAAAGAAGAAGACAGTGCACGCCCAAATTAGTGATGTGAACAGGGATATCCTTGCTTTTGTTAGTGCTGTGAGCGGGGATATCCCCGCCCACCAGAGTACTATGTGTGCTGACTCTCAAAGACTGGTTTCAGTTGGGACAGGGATATCCCCGCCCAAATTAGTGCTGTGAACAGGGATATCCCTGCCTCTGTTAGTGCTGTGAGCGGGGATATCCCCGCCCACCAGAGTATTGTCTCTCTCTAGGTGGTTTCAGTTGGGACGGGGAGCTTGACCTTTTTCTTCTTGTGCTTGATCTTCTTGGGCTTGGTGTAGGTCTTCTTCTTCCTCTTCTTGGCCATGCAGCCACGGAGGCAGAGGACGAGGTGGAGGGTGCTCTCTTTCTGGATGTTGTAGTCGGCGAGGGTCCGGCCATCCTCGAGCTGTTTTCCGGCGAAGATCAGGCGCTGCTGGTCCGGGGGACTGCCCACCTTGTTCTGAATCTTGGATTTCACATTGTCGATGGTGTCAGAGGATTCGACTTCTAGGGTTATGGTTTTGCTTGTTAGGGTTTTGACGAAGATCTGCATCATCTTCATTTTAGGGTTAGGGTTCAGTTCTTCCTTCCTTCTTCAATCTGATATGGGAGAAGATGAATTTTTGGGTTTTGGGTTTTGTTTAAGGGAAATGAGCAGGGATATCCCCGCTCAGCGCTAAAAGTTAAAAAAAATACCCAACAGGGCCTTTGAGACTATTGTGGTCTTTATGAGAAATTGATAGTGCTTTTGGCTTTTAACAAGTCTTGAAGGATTTTTTAGGTAAAATCCTCTATGATCAATTAGTGCAATAGTCCATTATAATGAAATATTACAGATATCAATTAATTAAAATCAGTTAGTAAGATTATATATAGGTTTTGGGTTGGGTTGGCCTCATGCATGAAAAAGGAAAGGGTTGGGTTGGGTTGGCCTCATGCATGAAAAAGGGAATTTTCTATGTGTATATCAAAATAGACTATGAAAAAAAGATTTTTTTTTTTTTTGTTTTCTCATGACATTAGTTTGTTCCATATAATGTCATCAAACCAGCCCAATAGAACCTCAAACTTTTTACCATATCACATTCAGGGATTGCCCTTCCCATATAATGTCATCAAACCAGCCCAAGAGATTTCTCATATGTCCCATTATATGGGGACCACACGGTAAAGATTGGATGTAGCATTTTGTGCCCAGCCCAAGAGCTGATCTCATATGTCCCATTGAATGGGGACCACACGGTAAAGTAATATTAAATAAGCTATGATCAATTAGTGCAATAGTCCACACGGTAAAGATTGGATGTAGCATTTTGTGCCCAGCCCAAGAGCTGATCTCATATGTCCCATTGAATGGGGACCACACGGTAAAGTAATATTAAATAAGCTATGATCAATTAGTGCAATAGTCCATTATAATGAAATATTACAGATATCAATTAATTAAAATCAGTTAGTAAGATTATATATAGGTTTTGGGTTGGGTTGGCCTCATGCATGAAAAAGGAAAGGGTTGGGTTGGGTTGGCCTCATGCATGAATAAGGAAATTTTCTATGTGTATATCAAAATAGACTATGAAAAAAAGATTTTTTTTTTTTTTGTTTTCTCATGACATTAGTTTGTTTACCATAGGCTCAGTTGCATCTCAATTATTATTATTTTGTAACGATGATGCATATCCATGATTGTGTAAAATGTTCAATCAAGGACTTTTAATTTCAGGTCAAGTCTAAGGAATAAATCTGGTGATTGAAATTTTCAATTTCAAAACCATATACTCTCTATCCCTATCCATCGAGTACTCAAGAGCTTATCTCATATGTCCCATTGAATAGAGCTGATCTCATATGTCCCATTGAATGGGGACCACACGGTAAAGGGACCACACGGAAAAGATTGGATGTAGCATTTTGTGCCCAGCCCAAGAGCTGATCTCATATGTCCCATTGAATAGAGCTGATCTCATATGTCTCATTGAATGGGGACCACACGGTAAAGATTGGATGGATGGGGTCCCAACATGTTAGGAAGAAAGCCTAAGGAATAAATCTGGTGATTGAAATTTTCAATTTCAAAACCATATACTCTCTATCCCTATCCATCGAGTACTCTCTATCTCCATCAAATTCTACTTTCTATCTCTATCTCACCAGTTCAAATTGCATGGAATACTCCTTCTTTTTCCCATCCCAACCAATGAAAAACTCTCATTCCCTTGGTCAGCAGAAGTCTTCTTCTTTTTCCTATCCCAACGAATGAAAAGCTCTCCATTCCATTGCCAGCAGAAGAAATCCCAACGAATGAAAAGCTCTCCATTCCATTGCCAGCAGAAGAAATCCCAACGAATGAAAAACTCTCCATTCCATTGCCAACAGAAGAAGAAGAGTATGTGATCGTTGCTCACACAGTGGCAATTTTTTTTTTAACAATGTCCGTTATCAATAAGTTGATTCTTTATACTTCTTCACAACTTCACACAGCAATCAAGAGTCATCTATATCAAGGTATTTTTACCAATTTTTTTATCATCTTCGGTTGGGTTGGCGGGGTTGTGAGATGAAGTTGTTTGGATGTTTTGGTTCGTTGATGCTTCATGGAATGATTGTATAGGTATAGGGTTGGGTTGGGTTGGCCTCATGCCTGAAAAAGAAAATTTTCCTTTTCCTACATCTCTACTATTTCTATCCCTTGATTATAGGTCACAGTATATTTAATATTAAATAAGCTATGATCAATTAGTGCAATAGTCCATTATAATTAAATATTACAGATATCAATTAATTAAAATCAGTTAGTAAGATTATATATAGGTTTTTGGTTGGGTTGGCCTCATGCATGAAAAAGGAAAGGGTTGGGTTGGGTTGGCCTCATGCATGAAAAAGGAAATTTTCTATGTGTATATCAAAATAGACTATGAAAAAAAGATTTTTTTGTTTTCTCGTGACATTAGTTTGTTTACCATAGGCTCAGTTGCATCTCAATTATTATTATTTTGTAACGATGATGCATATCCATGATTGTGTAAAATGTGCAATCAAGGACTTTTAATTTCAGGTCAGACTTGACCCAAAAGCAATCCAAACCCAGATCAAGGCTCTTCAACCGTCCACTATCCAGGACAGTCGGTCAGGTAGGACCCAAATTAGATTTATGTATAATTCTTAGTATTGATTGCATATTAGATTTATATATAATTTGTTAACTTCATGTTTGGCCTTACAGCTTTTGTAAAGTTTAACATATCTATGATATCAATAATTAGATTTATTTCATGTTTGACCTTACAGCTGCTAGATTTCATGAATTTAAATGTTTTTCTTTTAGATCCCAATTCCTTAAGATGGGTCCATGTACAACAATTTCTATATGTGGGTCAACATGTAAATTATAAACTATATATCCATTGTAATTAATACCGAGAGAAGATTTGAGGGAACCCATTTTATTATAATTAGGATTATCATTCTACTATGACCTATAATCGAGGGATAACAATTAAAACCGATTTTTTAGGGATAACCATATCTTCCACTATCTCTACATCTCTCTTAAATTATTCAATTTGGATCAACCATTCTTAATACAAAGCATTGAGGCCCATTTTATATTTGAATTGGATTGAAATAAGACCATCATATCTTCCTCTATCTCTCTGTGCATGGCTATGATAAATCAAACCGATATTTAATATTGATATGCAACCCATGGTGGGCCCAACTCTCTAATTCTCCCTTAATAGTTGATCATGATTGTCCATCTTGATGGTCACTGAGTTTATTTTTTTTCTACTCTTATTGTTTATTTGAATTTAAACTTTTTACATTTGATATGTATTGAAATCTCCTCTAATAGTTAATCATGACCGTCTAATCTTATTGTTTATTTGAATTTAAACTTTTTACATTTGATATGTATTGAAATCTCCTCTAATAGTTGATCATGACCGTCCATCTTGATGGCCACTGATTTAATTTTTTTTTTCTAATATGATTGTTTATTTGAATTTAAATATTTTAGATTTGATATGTATTAACATTTGATCCATTAGTTAATTTGATATTTGACATTTAACACTTTATTTACATGTTTAATATTTAAATATTTATGTAATTTTTTTTACTATCTGCCTTTATTTTCCCATTTTAAATTTGTAGCAATCGCATATTACTCCCTTTTCTTTTGCATGAGTTTTGTTTCCATATACAATGTATAAGTATTTTTTATATGATACTAAAAAACAAATATCTTCCTCTCTTATCTTTAATTAAGAATGGAACATCAAGATGATATGAATCCTTCCAAGATTGCAAGGCAACGTCGAATTCAACTATTACGGATGAAAAGACTACGTCAAAATGAAAAAATAATAACATCTACAGGTGAAAACCTATTCAATAAATATTATTTTAATTTTATATAAAATAAAATTATTTTATTGATAATTTTTATAAGTCGTTCTATGGAAATTTGTCATTAAACAGATGCACATAAAAGTGAATATCAACTTTCAAAAATGAGAAGAATGACCAAATATCATCGTGCTTCAAATCCCCGAGATTTATCGACTGTGTCAAGTGCCATAAATTGTCATATAGGAAATGAGGAGAGTTCGACATTACAAGATAGAGTCATTGACAAAGAACCACGTGTTTCATCCATGGGCTTGAGAGGTAGATTATTAATTATTTTCTTATAATAATGTAATTAGATAATTATATTTTATTTAATTATTAATATATTGTTTACTATTATCGACAGTATGTGAACGTAGTCATCAAGTCTCGACACAGCAACGTGAGGTCTATAATCCAGTTCCTATCAATCAACAATGTTTGTCATCCCAAAATCAACATTATGTCTATAAACTTGCTCGGAGACAAAGAATTATGAAGCTACAACATCGCCGTACATCAAATCGCCGAGATTTATCAACTCTGTCAAGTGCCATAAATTGTCATATAGGAAATAAGGAGAGTTTGGCATTATAAGATAGAGTGAATGACAAAGAACCATGTGTTTCATCAATGAGCTCAAGATGTTCTTCGCAAAAAAGTATGTGGACGTTCAACACAAAGTGGTACTTAACATTTTCCTATTCTTCACTCAAGTTTGTCAATTTAATGTTGCTAACCTAATATTATTATGTAGGACAAAATGTTGGAAGGAGAGACTTTGGCCCTCCAAGTGAGACATGTATTAAATGTGGTGCTTTGATGTGGAAACAAGAAGGAACTAAAGGAGGAGCTAATTATCGAAGATATATTTTCAATAAGTGTTGTAGAGACGGGAAGATACTGTTACCCCTCTTGGAACATCCTCCTACCTATTTGAGATCACTAATGGAAAATTCTTACATTCAACAATCATCTAAGTTCAAAAAATCCATTCGAGCATACAACAATGCATTCTCATTTACTTCATTTGGAGCAAATATTGACTACAATGTAGCAAGTGGAGTGGGACCGTTTACATTCAAAATACATGGTCAAGCTCACTACAACATTGGATCGTTGTTACCAATGCCCGGGGAAACTCCAAAATTCGCCCAACTTTATATATATGACACCGAACATGAGGTTCAAAATAGAAATCTTGCATTTACGCAACATTCAGAATCTGGAGGCTTGGATTATTTAATCATAGAAGCATTAAAAAATGAACTGGATGGTGTCAATCCATATGTAGACTGCTTCTGATCACTAAGAAATAGATTTGGACGTGAATATCCACGAGCTCTAAATATGAGAATACTATATGATAGATATAAGGATCCAAGGCAATATAATCATCCAACATCAAATGAAGTAGCTGCATTATTAATTGGTGAAGGATCTTCAGAAAATAATAACCGAGATATCATCTTAGAAACTGTCTCGGGATCTTTACAAAGAATAAGCGAACTACATCCAAGTTATATGGCATTGCAATACCCATTGCTATTTCCATATGGAGAAGATGGATGGCATGCCAATATATTATATAATCAGCCTTCACGATTGTCAAAATCTAATGTGTCAATGAGAGAGTACTATTATTACAGGTTACAGTAAAGGAATGATGAAGGAAAGACGATTTTATTATCTGGAAGACTCTTCCACCAGTTCATTGTGGACGCATATGCATGTATTGAACAATATAGCGCAAAATATGTCAGAAATAACCAGAGTACATTTAGATATGATTTTTTTCAAGGTGTCTCAGATGCAATAGTTCAAGGAGATACAAGAGCATCAGCAATTAGTCAACGCTACATATTACCTTCTTCATTTATAGGAAGCCCGCATTACATGATTCAACAGTATCAAGATGCAATGGTGATATGCCGTTGGGCCGGATGCCCAGATATTTTTTTTAACATTTACATGCAATCCAAGATGGAAGGAAATCCAATACTTTTTAGACTTATTCCCAGGTTAAAAAGCAGAAGATCGTCCTAACATTGTTGATAGGGTATTCCATATAAAATTGAAAGAATTAATGGAAGAGGTAAAGGTTAAAAAGCTTTTCGGTAGAGTTATTGCAGGTAAATTATTTTTTCAATGCAAAATAACTCATTTTTTTATTTCTCAATTTCTATTACTAAAGTATATCACTATTTCGTTCACAGATATATATGCCATTGAGTTTCAAAAGAGGGGCCTTCCGTATGCACATATATTGATAACACTTGATAAATGTGATAAGATATCTACAATTGAAGAAATAGTTGATGTGGTCTCGGCCGAAATTCCGGATCTTGACATGGATCCAGAGCTGTATGAAACAATCAAGCGTTGTATGATGCATGGGCCATGTGGTCCGCTAAATCCAAATTCTCCATGTATGGTTGACGGTAAATGCAGCAAAAAATATCCAAAACGTTTCAACCAACAAACCTCACTTGACAATACTGGTTATCCGACATACAGGCGGAGAAATGATGGAAGGACGGTCAAAATAGGATATGTTGAACTAGATAATAGATGGGTAGTTCCCTACAATCCTTTTTTGTCAAGAAAATATAATGCACATCTAAACATTGAGATTTGTAGCAAATACGAGTCATTAAGTATTTATACAAATATATTCACAAAGGCCCAGATAGAGCAACTATCGTTATCGAGGAAAGCACACAGTCACCAGATGCGACAGGCCGAATGAGATATCAACAGGTTGATGAAATCAAACAATACTTTGATTGTCGTTATGTTTCAACTCCAGAAGCATGTTGGAGAATTTTTTAATACAACCTTCACAGTAAAAATCCATCGGTTGAGCGTTTACAATATCATCTTGAAAATCAACAAATCGTTGTTTTCAACGATTATGACAGTTTGACATCTGTGCTAAATAAACCTGCAATAGAAATTACTATGTTCACTCAGTGGTTTGAAACAAATCGTCAATATCCTGATGCAAGAGATTTAAGATATGTTGACTTTCCAACAAACTGGACTTGGAAAAGCACTCAAAAGGTGTGGAGCAGAAGGAAACATGGAAGATGCATTGGAAGGTTATATTATGCGCATCCAACGTCAGGTGAGAGATATTATTTAAGAATGTTGCTTCATATAATAAGAGGTGCCACATCGTATGGAGATTTAAGAACTGTGGATGGAGAGACACACACTTCTTTTAAATCAGCATGCATAGCACTTGGCTTATTAGATGATGACAACGAGTGGGACATTGCATTAACAGAAACATCACAGTGGGCGACAGCACATCAATTGAGAAATATGTTTGCAGAGATGCTTATGTCCTGTGAAGTATCAAATCCATTGCATGTATGGAACAAACATTGGAACTCACTTTCTGATGATATAGAGATGAGGCTACGTAGGCATGAAAGATCAATTAGTCTCAATTTATCAAACCATGATATACAAAATCAAACACTTATAGAGATTGAGTCAATCCTAAATAAAAATGGTAGATCATTAAAAGAGTTTCAAGATATGCCATTTCCATAATATGAACATGATGATTTTTTATCAAACAACCTGCTACACGAAGAAATGTCATACAATATCGACGATCTTGCATCTGAATTTAATGTCTTACATTCGAGACTAAATCTGCAACAAAACATAGTCTTCGACAAAATCATTGATTCATGTCTCAATGGCAAAGGTGGAGTTTTCTTTGTCAATGGCAGTGGTGGAACGGGAAAAACATTCTTATGGAAAATAATAATTACAAAACTCCGAAGTGAATAAAAAATTGTTTTAGCAGTAGCATCATCGGGAATCGCATCTTTGTTGTTACCAGGTGGTCGGACTGCACATTTGCGCTTTAAGATACCATTACAGACTCATGAAGCATCATGTTGTGCTATTGGAAAAAAATTAAATTTGGCCAAGGTGATTCAAAAAACATCTTTGATCATATGGGATGAAGCACCTATGATGCATAAGAATGCATTTGATGCGGTCGATAGGACTCTACGTGACATAGTGAGTGCTGCTGATAATACTGGCAAAAAGAAAATATTTGGTGGCCTAACTGTTGCATTGGGAGGTGACTTTAGACAGATTTTGCCTGTTGTTAAAAGGGGGAAAAGAGAAGATATAGTAGCTGCTTCATTAACAAGATCTGAAATTTGGAAATACTGTGAAGTTTTAAACCTTACGGAGAACATGCGTCTACAGAATTTATCTAATAATGATGACAATGCAAACTTTGCAAGCTGGGTATTGAAAATAGGAGATGGAGATTGCAATACTCTGTGTACCAACATGGATTCGGATGATGATTGGATTCAGATTCCAAGTGAATTGCGAATAGATGCTGATGATGATGCCATTTCGCCCTTAATCAACTTTGTCTATGATAACTTAAATGTCAATATCAAGAATCATTCATATTTTAGAAACAGAGCAATATTGACTCCATTGAATGACTATGTTGACAAGATTAATGATGAAATTCTTAATATGCTTTCTGATGAGCTTGATAAGAAGACATATCTAAGTGCAGATACAATGGTTGAGGTTAAAGGCAGAGAAACCAGTCAGGATATGTTATACACAACAGAGTACTTAAACACTCTTAAATTTGCCGGATTGCCAAATCATTCATTAGAACTAAGAGTGGGTGCCCCGACTATGCTTTTACGTAATTTGGATCAATCTATCGGATTATGCAATGGAACGAGATTAATTATCAGTAGATTGGGACAACGAACAATAGAAGCAGATGTGGTCATGGGGACAAATGTGGGCGAGCGTGTATTCGTTCCACGAATAGTGATGTCAACTGTAGAATTGAAATAAATATGAGACTAACAATAATTTGAAATTTTCATCTTTAGATTATCAAGGAATCATCAATGACGTCCACCAGATTTCATCGTCTCAAGGAGCTGCATCCTTATAATGACAAATGGTGCATTAAAGTGAGAGTAAGCAGAATAATTGAAGATAGACAGTACAACAATGCTAAAGGTTCAGGGCGAATCAATAAATTAATCCTTATTGATATAAAGGTGACCTTTTAAATTTAAATACAATTCTATTTTAAAATGATTTTTGAATACATGTCAGTTATATTTATTTTCTTCATTTTTTAACTTCCAGGGAGATCAAATACTTCTCACACTGTTCAATGATGAGATACCAAAATTTGGCGATAATATAAAGGAAGGAAATTGTTATACTATTAGAAATGTGAGAGTCAAAGAAGCACCAGATACATATAATGTCGCCCCTCATCAATATCAACTATCATTAGCAAGAGATGCAGTTGTTTCACAAATAACAGATACATGTGATATTCCTCACTACGTGTATTGCTTCACTTCACTAGATAAAATGCCTTTATTTCTCAACAGATTTAAGTATCTGCAAGGTATTACAACTCTCATAACCATTTATATTCTTAAAGTTACAAATCTCTTCAAAACTTTATTCACTTTCATTAATATGATACAGACGTCATTGGAGTTATTGAAGATATAAGTGGCATATCATACATTAGAAAACAAGATCAAACGGAGCTTGCGAAGTTAGATATCACACTATGTGATGAAAGGTATTTTAAATTCAATTGTACTAAATTATTTATATATTTCAGAACAAATAGATTCATTATTAATCTCATATATTTTGCTTTTGTAGTTGCAAGAGGATGAATCTTACTCTATGGGGAAACTTTGCTTTAGACAATTTTTACTCCTTAAATTCAAGTATAGGCCGAGTTATTATAGCAACATCTATAATGGTTAAGCAATACAATGGTAAAAATTATTTTTTTTATCACTAATGATTTTTATTAATTTTATATGCAATTGATACAAACTTCATGAGTTCTGTGCAGGAAACATTTATCTCAGTCCATCAACTGCAACAAAGTTACAAATCAACCCTAATATTCCATTGGCAAGACGTTTGCTTTTATGGTAAGCGATTAACTTTTTCATTACTAACTTTTAATCTCTATTTGCTAATACTAACATCATTGTGAAATGTTGAATTACAGTAATAAGCTTTCATTGTTAAATGAATCAAGCTCTATCAGATTGTCATTACAGGAGTTATTTTTATTATTGAAAAATGGTGTCAATGAGGTAAAGTTAAACTCAACTACATCTTCACTTAATTGATAAAAATAATTTTGAATAGTATGAAGTGCATAGTAACTTTTATTTTTCTTTTATAAAAATACAGGTAAAATATGTTGCAATAAAGGCCACAGTTGTAATGTTACATATGGAAACCCCTTTGGCACAACTTTCCTGCAATAAATGTGATAAGAAAATTTTTGAAAGTGTCAACAATGGTAAATGTGTTCGTTGTAATGATTCAACGATACCAACAAAGATGAGATACATATATAATACATTAAAATAATAACATATCTACATCCGGAAAATATTATGGCACAATTAATTTTAATGTTCCTTTTTATATTCTCAGATACATTGCAACTATAACAGTCGAGGATCACACCAAGCAAGCAACATTATTTATGCATGATGAAATACTAAAGGATTTCATAAATGCAACTGAAGAAGCATATAAAGACTATGCGGATAAGGTATTTTTAAATTTATCTCTTTACTTTAAATGTTTCTATATATAAACATTATCTATGTATATGTATACATTAACTTTTAAACTATTTTGCAGATTAATTGGTATGATCTATTGGCAACTGAAATAAAAAAGGCATTGTGGAAACAATATTTATTTCATATAAAAATAGACTCAAGTATGAAAAGACTGACATTTGAAAGTGGAATCACGGTCAAGAAAATAAAAGAAATACATTACAAAAAGAATCTGAATTTTTGTTGGCAGAAATTGAAAAATGTAAGTCTTATTAAAACATCTTCAACACTATTCTATGAAATACCATTAACAATTCCTAATTCATGTGAAAATTGAACATGCAGTATCAAACAAGCAAGAAATTAGGACAAGTGAAGATGTTGGAGCAAATAATTTGGAAGCAATAAAAAATAAAAAAAAATATTGCTGAGACAAGCGCAGGTGCTGAGACAAGTGCAGTTGCTGACAAAATATTAAATGCTGGGACAAGTCAATGTGCTGATACAAGCGCGGATGCTGACACAAGTCAATGTGCTGATACAAGCGCGGATGCTGACACAAGTGCAGTTGCTGACAAAATATTAGGCTCCGAGACAAGTCATTGTGCTGAAACAAGTTCAAGAGATGAGACAAGTGAAATAAATGAAACAAGTGGATAGGGTGAAACAACTGCACGAATCGAATGAGTTGATGGACAAAAGAAATATCATGAATTGATTGATGAAGACTTATAAACATTATTCATATTTTATTTTAATCCATTGGCCCTTCATATCATAGTTCATTTATATGCTTTTTTATATACTAATTCTATTTAATAAATCTATGAAATATTTCCTTTTAAATAATTTTATTTCTTATTTCCGCTCATCATTTTGCTTTCTCTTTTCCATTCTTATAAGTTTCATATAACATTCATACATGGTTTATGTAAATAGAAATTTTAGTTATTCCATTGCAGATTCGAGCGTCAACATCAGCCTCCTCTCCGACTGCATCCTATGATATGTTACATAGAATAAAAATCTCTACCATTGTCACCACTCATACCATAAAATAAACGGTATATTTGACTCGAACATTATTTGATGTTTTCCTTTTCACAATTGATTTAGATTTATATATAAGATCATTTTAAAATATTTGCCTTTCTCTTACAAATATCAACGCCACATGAGAATTGGAAGGCGTAAACGTATATGGAGTTCTCCAAAAGATGGTGACCAATCTTGAATTTCGTATACAATTGTATTAAATGTAGTTTGTATATTTACTCGGTGTCTACTTCGATGAATTGCCCAACGCGGGCCCAGAAGCGCTAGTATGCATAATAAGCATCGGTCGATTAGTCCAATACGTTCCAGCCTATGCCACGTCAACTTCACCAATCTCTATCCTCACGAACATGCCCATTTCCTTTTAACTTTCAAGTTTGGATCTCCAGATCTATCGTGGGCCCATCGAAAGTCATATCCTTAAATTTTAATGCAATAGGAGTAGATTGCACCGTGAGATTGAGCAGATGACTGATGTGAGATTGAGACATAAGTACTCCTAGCTTCGAGCACATGCGTCATCTACTAAGGGCCCATTGGCCTTACTTAATGTAAGGTAAATTATTGACTACTGATGGAACAAGAATTAGATAAATCGGATGGGATTACCCATTTCATCAAAGGCCCTCATCAAAAGATCAGACAATTTAGATTATATATATATATATATAGGTGTGCAACTCATCAGATGGTCAAACAAGTCCAACAAGCAAATAGATACTCTCACGCATTTCACCATTGCATCCATTCCATGATTTCAGTGGGCCCACCCTATAGGTATAGCCTTGCTCTTGTCCCTGCTCACCAAAAGTCATGTGCGCACGCTTGCCACGTCAACACCTATCGCATCTCCTCATCCTTTCTTTGAAAAAAAAAATAATAATAATAAAAAAACTGATTTTAGGAAAATGGCTTTCAAAGCTCGCTTCCTCTTCTTTTTCTTCCCCTAAACCGCCTTCTTCTTCTTTAGAGGCAGTCTAGTATTATGTCGACACCTATCTCGCCCTCTCATTGTCACGTCCCCAAAATAAGAATTGGGGAAAAACGTGAAAATTAAAATCTTAAATTCAAATTCCTGTATTTAATACAACACAAGCTTCCAAAAGTGGACCCACATAACATCACAAACCGTGGTGAGTCCAAATAAAATTTCATTTAATGCAAAGGAAGCTTCATTCAATTGGTATTCAATGACCGTAAATAAGATCCAACACGAAAATCAAATAAACATTAATAATTAAAGTTGTAGAATGAATTAAACAATTACTAAGGAAATGTATATTATTAAAGAAAGTTCATCTAGAGGATTGCTAAGATGACGTCACTCTCATGCAAGCTCAGACGGCACCGAAACCGTCTCCGGCGTCCCACTCAGGTTCGTCAGTTGGCTCAAACGTTTGAAACATTTGATCCTCCTCCATTTCCTCGGTAAAGTAGGGCTCGGTACCTATGCACCAAATATTACAAAGTAAATAGCAAGTACATAATCATAGTTTGAAATTAAATGTAATAACGAGAAGAATATAGACAAGTGTGATCATATAGAAGTAAATGCAAAGATATAACACGAATGAACGTATGACATAAATCCAAATAAAACAAATGGAGCAATAAGATTCACACGGAGACAAGTGTCCCCGTTGTGGGTGGTCAACCCTACATAATCGGGAAAGCCCGTGTATAACGTCGATGGTCATAAACCGATTGTTCACATTCATAGCGGATTATAAGTGATCCGGACACATCGGTGATCAACCGTCCATATACGATCTGCAGTCGTTCATAAATGACCAACATAAAGAAAAACATATATGCATAATAGACCCGAATAATAATGCTCCGACACAAGAGTCCTAAGTCAAAATGAAGTGCTGGCCAATCCATAATCCATATCATAGTCAAATCACATACATAATTTGCCAAGCAACTTCATAGCCCATACACATAACAGGGTATGCATCTAAAGGAATACATATCCTAAACCAACATAATATATGCATGCAAAGGTCAAAGAGTAATCACAAGCCAATCCTAATGTCAGACATAAGGTCTCGTACCCAACAACCACAAGAATCTCTAAATAGATAAAAGGTCAACACATCCCTTCTCAATCAATGGTGCATAGACCCAATTAAGGGTTCTCCAATAGAGATGGGTTGAGCTCGAATCCATTAGGATTTTCCCGAGGTCATATGAAGCACAAAACCCTACGTTAGTAATATACCGTGTGCCCAGACGATATTTACTCAGTCCAATGATCCAATTATTAGTTCCCAAAAATATAAATTTATCACATTAAAAACCAAAGATATCATTTAAATATTAATTTACAAATAACAACCATAATGTATAATTTTAGAAAACCTAAAGTTTCCATTTATAATATTTTCCAAATTCAAGTCTTTATGAAATAGGCCCCAAGGGTCTAATTGGCTTTATAAAACAACCAGGGCCCTTTTTTCTAGTTCTTAAAAACTAATGGTTGAAAGTAAATATTCCAAAAGTAGCATGTGGATTCAAAAACATGCCCAGGTCAAATGCTCCCATCCAAAACGTGTCCATTCATCATTATTTTCCATTCTTTATTTCTATCCAATGTCAGGTTCATGTTACCAGGTCATCAGGTCACCCACCCCCTTCATTACATTATTTTCTCTCCACTACAGTTACCGGTCCAAAGAGTTCTGTGATGAAGCTCAACGCCCAAAGGAACTGGGCCACTCGGATAGTGGGTCCCGGTGATCAAGAACCCATGATCAGTCCCACCAACAAGGTCCCCGAAGCAGGTCCGGCCCTTTGATCGGACCGGATCTGTGATCAGTTTATCCAGTGGGTCCCACAACATGATTAAATACAACTAAAATATTTCTAGAGTAATGACGCCTCAATCTGATCAGATTGCTGGATGGCAGGCCAACCAGGGCCCACCTCGCACGGGTCCGCATCTATAGGGTCGCCCGTGGGTCCTCCTCCGGATCCACGGATCAGATCTACCATCAAGTGGCCCACCTGGGTCCCACGGTCAGAAACACGTAGAAACAGTTCCAAACAGCCGTGTCCGGGAACCTGTTTCAAGTTTGGTCTTCACTGGTTTTCAAAGGGGTTTGCAATGAATCCAATTCCATCCCACCTATCTACATTAATACATAATTTATAGATTTTTGCATGATTAAAAAGGGTTTCGAAAACCAGATATGTGTGGGCTATGTCAACATAAAGATCGGAATATTGCTACAGTGACACAGTTATGAGAAAACTAATGGAATCCACCCCAATAACATTATCATCACATAAAAGGGCATAAAAAAAAGAGATTTCTATATGCATCCACACACGAATCAACGAGGAGCACCATCATTAAATCTACAAATTATGGTTAAGTACTTGCCTTTCACCGGGGTGGAAGAAAACGCAGCAGATCTAACCAATACCCAACCCGAGATAACCGGGGCGCTCGATCACAATCCTATCGCCAATCTGACGTAAGAGATGGGAAAGAAATGCCCAGATGAGCAGATCTATTATAACCCTACCCAAAACCTAACATTGGAAAGAAGAAGAAGATAACCCAAGAGTATAGATTTACTTCTCTAATGGCTTGAGGAGATGATTACCTGATATTAGAAAGTCGAACCAAGAATGATGGTATCTTCAGATCTTGATTCCGATGGTTGGATCCTTAAGTTGCAGAGGCTTGGGAAGTTGAAAAGAGGAAGAAGGCGAAGAATGATCGGGAGACGTTGCAGAGATAAATGGGAAGAGATAAAGACTTGCGATTAAAGGGATTAGGTTAAGAGAGTATTGGGCTTAAGTCATTGGGTCGGGTCAAACTGCGGGTCAGGTCATCTACCCATCAACCCAACTCACCAATCCACATATCTAATCTAACGCGTGCCCCACTTAATCCTAACCACTTAAATAACTAAAATACATTCAATTAAAATAATACTAATATCTAATTAAAATATAATAAATATATTAAAAATAATAAAAGCGGGACCGGGATCTTACATTCTCCCCCCCTTAGGACATTTGGTCCTCCAAATAACTAGTATTACTCTGGAAGGAAAAACGGGTACCGTTGCATCACTAAGATTAGAATGGTACCTTCCACGACGCCCGCCGAAGCATTTGCATTCTCATGGGTAAAAGCATACATCATGACCTGCTGTGGTTGGTTATGTTGTCCTTGCGCTGGCCCAAGTGGTCTCTGTTGACCTTGAAGTTGCCTCTGCTGCTGTGGAGCTTGTCCCCTAAACTGCTGATTCTGAGGAGCCCTAAATTGTTGTTGCTGCTGCTGCTGCGCCCGAGGAAACTGCTGACCTATTTGTTGTGGTCCTAGCTGAGGTGCTGTCCTCCAAAGCTGTTGCGAATGTGCGTGAGGAGTTACTAGCTGGGATTTTGGCAATTGACTACCGTCGTTGGGACAATCGCGAACTTGATGTCCGAACTGTCCACAATGAAGACATGCTCCAGTCTTTCTATAACACTGCTCTGTTGTGTGATTCCTCCTACCACATCGCTCACACTGTTGGTTCTGACTAACCGAGGGTTGACTTTGAAACTTTGGTTTCTTCGGGTTGCCTTGGCTAGAAGACTGCCCTAACTGATGTTGCTGAAATTTAGCCTGTTTTTCTGCTGACTTCTTCTTTAGTGCACCTTCAGCCCAATATGCACTCTTTACCATCTCTTGGAATGTCGGGCGTTGATTGTCTCCAATCATCATATAGATATCAGCTGATAACCCATCAAGAAAACGCCTGATTTTCTCTTCTTCAGGAACGACTAGTGTAGGAGCATACTTAGCCAATCTAGTGAACTGCTGCTCATACTGCTGCACTGACATGTCACCTTGCACCAAGTTTTGAAAATCTCTCTTCCATTGGTCCTTGACATACTTAGGGATGAATTTATCTATAAACTCCTTGGTGAATGTTTTCGATGAAATCTCTTCAGCCACTGCATCTGCTTGCACTACCACCTTCACCGAATTCCACCATTGGAGAGCTATCCCTCTGAACATGTAAGCTGCCAAATTCACTCGCTGTCTCTGAGTACAACGGAAAACTGCAAAGATCTGCTCCAGCTGCTCTATGAAATCATCTGCTGCCATGGGATCTTCTGACCCATGAAACTCAAGAGGAACCCTCTTCCTAAATTTCTCGTACAGGTCATTAGGATCTACTTCCTTTAGAGGCATGACCACTTGTACTAGTTGTGCTGCTCTGTCAGTTAATGCTATGATATGAGCCTGAAATGTTGCTCTATCGTGATCTGCTTGTGCTCTCTCAGCAGCTCTCTCTTCTCTTTCTTGTTGCTTCTCTGCAGCCCGTTCTGCCTCAGCTGCTTTCTGTTGCTCATTTTGAGTGGCCTGTGATTGCATAAAAGCTTGCAACAGCTGATTAAAACGTTCATCGGAGTTGTTTGATCCATTCCCAGGTTCTTTGTCCTGAGATCTTGTATTACGTTGTGCCATGACCTGCAATAAAATAAAGATGGTTTAGATCCTATAAAACAAGCTAACAGACAATTCTATAGACTTTACAGTTAGCACTTTAAAGTCTGTCTAACGAAAATCGTAATCCTCACCACGTCCTATTGTTTCTGTCCATTTTTTAATTCCGAAGATCGTGCTGGCTCTGATACCAACTGTCACATCCCCAAAATAAGAATTGGGGAAAAACGTGAAAATTAAAATCTTAAATTCAAATTCCCGTGTTTAATACAACACAAGCTTCCAAAAGTGGACCCACATAACATCACAAACCGTGGTGAGTCCAAATAAAATTTCATTACATGCAAAGGAAGCTTCATTCAATTGGTATTCAATGACCGTAAATAAGATCCAACACGAAAATCAAATAAACATCAATAATTAAAGTTGTAGAATGAATAAAACAATTACTAAGGAAATGTATATTATTAAAGAAAGTTCATCTAGAGGATTGCTAAGATGACGTCACTCTCATGCAGGCTCAGACGGCACCGAAACCGTCTCCGGCGTCCCACTCAGGTTCGTCAGTTGGCTCAAATGTTTGAAACGTTTGATCCTCCTCCGTTTCCTCGGTAAAGTAGGGCTCGGTACCTATGCACCAAATATTACAAAGTAAATAGCAAGTACATAATCATAGTTTGAAATTAAATCTAATAACGAGAAGAATATAGACAAGTGTGATCATATAGAAGTAAATGCAAAGATATAATATGAATGAACGTATGACATAAATCCAATTAAAACAAATGGAGCAATAAGATTCACACGGAGACAAGTGTCCCCGTTGTGGGTGGTCAACCCTACATAATCGGGAAAGCCCGTCCATAACGTCGGTGGTCATAAACCGATCAATAAACAAATATCAGGATAACCTGTTCACATTCATAGCGGATTATAAGTGATCCGGACACATCGGTGATCAACCGTCCATATATGATCTGCAGTCGTTCATAAATGACCAACATAAAGAAAAACATATATGCATAATAGACCCGAATAATAATGCTCCCACATAAGAGTCCTAAGTCAAAATGAAGTGCTGGCCAATCCATAATCCATATCATAGTCAAATCACATACATAATTTGCCAAGCAACTTCATAGCCCATAACACATAACAGGGTATGCATCTAAAGGAATAAATATCCTAAACCAACATAATATATGCATGCGAAGGTCAAAGAGTAATCACAAGCCAATCCTAATGTCAGACATAAGGTCTCGTACCCAACAACCACAAGAATCTCTAAATAGATAAAAGGTCAACACATCCCTTCTCAATCAATGGTGCATAGACCCAATTAAGGGTTCTCCAATAGAGATGGGTTGAGCTCGAATCCATTAGGATTTCCCCGAGGTCATATGAAGCACTAAACCCTACGTTAGTAATATACCGTGTGCCCAGACGATATTTACTCAGCCCAATGATCCAATTATTAGTTCCCAAAAATATAAATTTATCACATTAAAAACCAAAGATATCATTTAAATATTAATTTACAAATAACAACCATAATGTATAATTTTAGAAAACCTAAAGATTCCATTTATAATTTTCCAAATTCAAGTCTTTATGAAATAGGCCCCAAGGGTCTAATTGGCTTTATAAAACAACCAGGGCCCTTTTTTCTAGTTCTTAAAAACTAATGGTTGAAAGTAAATATTCCAAAAGTAGCATGTGGATTCAAAAACATGCCCAGGTCAAATGCTCCCATCCAAAACGTGTCCATTCATCATTATTTTCCATTCTTTATTTCTATCCAATGTCAGGTTCATGTTACCAGGTCATCAGGTCACCCACCCCCTTCATTACATTATTTTCTCTCCACTACAGTTACCGGTCCAAAGAGTTCTGTGATGAAGCTCAACGCCCAAAGGAACGGGGCCACTCGGATAGTGGGTCCCGGTGATCAAGAACCCATGATCAGTCCCACCAACAAGGTCGCCCAAGCAGGTCCGGCCCTTTGATCGGACCGGATCTGTGATCAGTTTATCCAGTGGGTCCCACAACATGATTAAATACAACTAAAATATTTCTAGAGTAATGACGCCTCAATCTGATCAGATTGCTGGATGGCAGGCCAACCAGGGCCCACCTCGCACGGGTCCGCATCTATAGGGTCGCCCGTGGGTCCTCCTCCGGATCCACGGATCAGATCTACCATCAAGTGGCCCACCTGGGTCCCACGGTCAGAAACACGTAGAAACAGTTCCAAACAGCCGTGTCCGGGAACCTGTTTCAGGTTTGGTCTTCACTGGTTTTCAAAGGGGTTTGCAATGAATCCAATTCCATCCCACCTATCTACATTAATACATAATTTATAGATTTTTGCATGATTAAAAAGGGTTTCGAAAACCAGATATGTGTGGGCTATGTCAACATAAAGATCGAAATATTGCTACAGTGACACAGTTATGAGAAAACCAATGGAATCCACCCCAATAACATTATCATCACATAAAAGGGCATAAAAAAAAAGAGATTTCTATATGCATCCACACACGAATCAACGAGGAGCACCATCATTAAATCTACAAATTATGGTTAAGTACTTGCCTTTCACCGGGGTGGAAGAAAACGCAACAGATCTAACCAATACCCAACCCGAGATAACCGGGGGGCTCGATCACAATCCTATCGCCAATCTGACGTAAGAGATGGGAAAGAAATGCCCAGATGAGCAGATCTATTATAACCCTACCCAAAACCTAACATTGGAAAGAAGAAGAAGATAACCCAAGAGTATAGATTTACTTCTCTAATGGCTTGAGGAGATGATTACCTGAGATTAGAAAGTCGAACCAAGAATGATGGTATCTTCAGATCTTGATTCCGATGGTTGGATCCTTAAGTTGCAGAGGCTTGGGAAGTTGAAAAGAGGAAGAAGACGAAGAATGATCGGGAGACGTTGCAGAGATAGATGGGAAGAGATAAAGACTTGCGATTAAAGGGATTAGGTTAAGAGAGTATTGGGCTTAAGTCATTGGGTCGGGTCAAACTGCGGGTCAGGTCATCTACCCATCAACCCAACTCACCAATCCACACATCTAATCTAACGCGTGCCCCACTTAATCCTAACCACTTAAATAACTAAAATACATTCAATTAAAATAATACTAATATCTAATTAAAATATAATAAATATATTAAAAATAATAAAAGCGGGACCGGGATCTTACACTCATTCAGTTTCTTTCTGTTGATTTTACTACTCATTTTCTTCGATTTGCAGATAGGAAAGAGATATTTTTCTCGATGGGGAATGCAAATGGAAGAGATAAGGGAGAGAACCGACGGGACGATCCTTCTCGAGTTTCTGGTGCTGCTGATTCGAACGGACGGGACTGCTCTGTGTCGATTTAAATGATGGGGAATACGCCGCTGGAGAGCCTTGCAGGGTCTCAATCTCCTCCTTTGTTTGCTTTACAGGTAATTTCCATCTCTATCTTTTCTTCGTTAGGAAGGATATGAATGTTTGTATTTTTTGCTAGAAAATTAAAAAAAAATGTATCTACAGGCTTGCTAATCTGAGAGAAAGCTATAATCCAAATTATGCAACTGAAGTAAACAATAAATGGAAGCAAATCAAAGAATGATCAAAGAAATATTTATAAAATATAAACAATATTAAAGAAAATTTTAGCTCGGGTTACTATGGAAAATATTGAGAAGTACACGATGTTGGAATTGATTGATTAACCAAATTGTTCAACAAAACCTTAAGAGCATGTTTGGTAACAGGTAAGGAATCCATAAATCTGATGATTTTCACTACCACTGGAACAATGATTCCTCGCTTGTGATTTGTATAGCTGAGGATTTCACATTGATATTGGTGTGTATTGATGCATATAGCTGAGAAAAATAGAGTTCGATGTACAGATTCACTTAAGTAAGGATTTTCAAATCTTATGGGAGGTGGTCAGATTTGAAAATTCTAACAAATGAAAATTTCCATTCATCCAAATTTTTACAAATTTACAATTGCCAAACATGGATTTACCATAACTTTAGAAAAGCAAACAATCTTTTCCCTAAAAATTTGGTTGCCAAACGTGACCTAAGAGGTTGTGTAACATCCGGGAATTCCAAGGTTGTAATTGGCTTGGTTAATTATGCTTTTAGATAATTAAGCTTGTTTATAAGCCAAATAGGTCCGATTAATCATTAGGATCATGCGTGCGAAGTTGGGTTGAGATTGGAGCCCGTTTGGGTACAGTAGGGGTGTGTGTCGCTATTTTCGAGGGCTTTTTAGTATTTTTTACTTTTCAAGATTTTGGTACCATCAGGTAAATTACCTAATTTTCCGAACCTTATCCTTCCATCGTATCCCAAGCCAGACCCTTGAATCCGACCCAAAACTGGACCTGACCCGAACCCATTCAAGCCCATTCTATCATTTCCCTTTTTCCCCATCTCATTCCTCATTTACCCCTCCCCCTTTAGGTCACGATGGACCACCCCCCCTTCTCATTCCACACAACACAGCCGCCGCCCCCCCAACCCCCCAATCTGTCTCGTTCACTCTCGCTCACTCTCCTCGCTGCCTCAGCATCACCTCCTCCGAACTCTTCTCCTTTCTCCACTCTCTCATCTCGTCTCTATCCCTCTTCCCAGCTCACTGCCGCCCCATCTCTCTCTTTTGCCCCTTCTCTCTCTCTCACTTCACCCACAACATGAATAAAGCCCCCCCCCCCACTCATTTCATTTCTCTCTTTCTCTCCACTCACTGTCAACTTGAGTTGACTTTCTCCCCCCCGCCCATCTCACCATCTCATTCTCTCTATTCTCTCTTTATTTCTTTCTCTTTTCTTTTCTTTCTTCCATTCTGTCTTCTTCCTTCTTCATGTCAATGGGCCACCAATCAAGTGGGCCACACAGCCTTCCCATCTCAATTTCAGTCCCATTTCTCATTCTCATTCTCTCAATCTCTCTCATCCACCTTGCTGGAAATGGACTGCAAAGGCAGCCCCCACCTCCGATTATCACCATCATCTTCGCGTAGACCCCGCGAGCATCTCATCCTCAATTTCAAGCCACCACTCCATTCCCTTCACTGTTTGGTAAACTCTTCTTCCCCCTAGGTTTGGTTTATGTGCTTTGGGTGTAGTAGTGTGATAAAATGGATTAGAGCTTTTCATTCTTTTAGTTTTATTTTGATATTTATCCCTTAGGATTGGTTTGTTGGGCTTTGAGCTAGTGCTTATGGATTTGGGCAATTTCGACCAAAGGCAAGTAGATATTTATATATATGCTTGGATATTTTTGTCTCTCCGTTGATTTGATGATTGATGATGATTTAGATGACCACATACTCATTGATACCTTAGATGTTTGAAAACATGATAATTAGGCTTCATGTTTTGAATGGAATGTATTTGTTTGAGGTTTTGAATGGACTCTGAGAGGGGGATGCATGTTGTATGTGAAGAGGGCAAGGCCCTATTGTTTGTCTGCAGGTGTGGATGAGAGGGGAATGAATTTTCCCCAAAATCTGAACTGAAATAGAATTCAGATCAGAATTCTTAAGCTTCACGACGAGTTGTGGATTGCTCTACGGCTAGCCGTGAATGCCACTACGGCTAGCCGTGAAGGCTAACCATAGAAGCCTGGGATGCCTGCACATTTTGGGATTTATGTTACAACTCTATTCTACGGCGACCTCACGGCGAGCCCACGGTTAACCGTGAATCCATGGGTTCGGTTCTGTCTAGGACCTGACTAACGGACACCTGATGGGATTTTACAACCCAGTGCCTACGGTGACATCAGGTAAGTCTGAATGCTAGCCATATGGTAGCCATAGGGTAAGTCTGAATGCTTTTGAAAAGGGGTTTCTTTCTCTAGTTTGCTGACCTAGGTGGGACCCTTGGTAACATATGATGCCTTGCTTTGGACCTGATACGAGGAATGTTTTGAGCGGATGGGTTCTCGTAGTTATTCCGGTTTTCTCGGATTTCAATTTATCTTAATCTTGAATGGTACGGGATAATGAGATGCCTTCCTTTATATCTATGCACGAAAATGACTCATTCGGGTATCGCGAACCTTATTCCTTTCGTTGACTTAGTAGAGCTGTACGAGACTTCGGGAATAAACATTGTACCTAGGTTTGGATTGTTTATCGTTTCTGATTCTGAATTGTACCATCTGGTACCTTCTATGTGCAATGTCCATGTTCGTTAGCTTCGTTTACTTTGCTTTGTTTGGGATCAAATGAAGAACTTAGATGATGAACTCAGGATCCTTTTGATGTTCCATTTGTTTTGAAGTTTGATGAAAGTGTTGAGGCTAGGCGGCTTTGATTGTAAAGCTTGTTGAGAACTACTTATGATGATGATGTTTTGAAGAAGTCTGGTGGTTTTGGTTTTGATTTGATGATGGAAAGGTAGTTTCTATATTATTTGATGAATCTTGTTCACGCAAGAAAGCCTAGTCCCTCACTGAGGTTTGTTTAGGATTCTTTGTGTCAGGCATCACTCAGCTGTTAATGCCCAACACAGTTGGGGCACCATCTGTGTGAGGACTTTGGAATGAATGTCTGTAGTACAACTTTTTATATTTTATATGGATGTATACCATTGGATACCCATTTTGAAAAGAAGTTTGAGGTTTGGTTTTGAAGGGTGTCATTTTGATTGCTTGCCGAGTTTTTATGCCTTCCCTATTGCTTAACTACCATAGCTCGTATGTAGAGCCAGGAGGGCGATGTTGAACTATCCCGTGGTGATTAGCATATGTGGACTGCCTATTTGATAGATATTTCTGTTAGTTTGTTCATAACTCCGATGCTACGCATTCCTATGATTTTGTTTATCGTTTGCTCTGATTCGTTCTGCATATCTATTGATGTTTTTGATATATATCTACTTGCCAACCGTCGTGTCTGATGCTGCACTTGGTGCATAGGTACCGGGTACATTTACCTTTGGGAAAGTGGAGGCTTCGCTTTAGGCAATTTTGGCCTGATGGTGAGTACGAGTTGTGTGTCGACGGTATTGTCGTCGTGACCAGCACACGAGTGCCTTTATACTTTAGTTAGTTTGTATTTATTTTCTTTTGGATTAGGTTTTGATAGAACCCATTAATTAATATACTTTTGTTATGTTTTGTTAAACTTAAACTATAGAAAAGAAAGATGTGTAAACTCTAAAATGCTATAGTGTACCATTTGTTTAATTATGATGTTCCGTTGTGTTTTATGGTTACCGAGGAAATATTTATACCTCACCACGGACTTCGATCCTATGGGACATGATTGGGGCCACGTTATATTGGTTTAATGTTGAAAAATCTTAATTGGCCCTAATCTCATGCATAATCCTCGGTTCCACAAATGGGGGCGTGACAGTTTGAGAGGAGAAAAGGCAGATGAATGGAGAAGGTGCATTATGGCCTCAATTTTACAAGAAAATATGGGTGGCATATGTAAAACTATGCATACTTCATGGGGTCAAAATCATGGATTGTGCCAAGTCAACTCTAAGATCTAGAAAGGGAAAACCATTTATTTCTACTGGGAGATGGCAGCCGCTACTGCTATCAGTCTTGATCTCATATATTACTCCTGTTGGTTCTTTCCTCTTTTTTTTTTTTGTAGATAATGTAGGCGGGCGAATTGGGGAAGTTCCTTTATGAGTGCCCCATCTTACGATATTACAAATTCTCGTTGTAGGTAAATCTGGCTGATATGGCATTGCTTTTCAGTATTTATGTTGTCGCTGAAGTATTCCTGAAACTGACTATTAATTTCAACAATAAACCAATCTTATTAATGATAAGACATTTACAATGTTTATATAGAATTACAATGAGGATAAGCAAGCCTGCTGATATGATATTGTGTGGGGATGTTTCCACTAAGCCGAGATCAGGACTAGCCTTGACATCAATCCGGTTAATCATGCCTCCGCTCAGCCAGGACGGACCCTAGCTCACGGGTCACGGCACCTGCCGAGGTGAAAGCCCCGAGGTCAGATGGCACAGGTACTTGTGTATCGACCTCGGCACGGCGGATTTGACAGACGCTGATGGGACCGTTGACAGGACGAAGGCACGCACTATGACGTGCCCTGCAGCCCATCATTCCTGACAAAACGACATTATGTGGAACACGTGTGCCCCCAAAGCATGGCTCCAGGCCAGGCCCGATGGGACTTGGCCCGAAAGTCAACCACCGCCTGGCCCGATAAGATTGGCATTTAATGAGGAATGGGTAGGTGCGGTTAGCATTTAATGAAGTGTGGGCTGAGTGGACAAAGGCACTCGAGTGGCAAAGCTCATCATGAGGCTTGTCCATGCACGTCATCTCCCTCTCCTATAAATAGGCACTCCAACTCCATTCTAAGGCATGAAATCCAAAACACATACACTTACTCTGCAAATTTCTCTCCATCTCCCTTACTCAGTCCCCGAACTGACTTAAGCATCAGAGAGCCTTGCGCTGCCCACAGCCAGGGTCCTTTGACTTGCTTCCTCTCTTCCTTTTCAGGTCTAGCCGGAGCCACGTTAAACTTCATCCAGACTACTCAAAACAGGGGTCCTAATCCCTGATTCAAAGCCCGTAATTTTTAGGCACTTACAATTGGCGCCGTCTGTGGGAAAGTAATAACCCAAACCCAAAATCTTTCCAGTCGCCATGGCTCCGAGAAACTAGAGTGGTGGAGAACACCCGAAGTCCCTCCCTCTAGGGCCACTGGTTCTCCCTGGACCGTTGCCGTATGTAACCCATCCAGAAGAACGTAACGCGAGAGGGGAGGCCGCAGAGGTGGAAAGTTACCACACTTAGTCTGCGTCGTCCCCATTAGAGATGGCAAGCCCACCGCGGCGAGATGCTTCCATGCAGGAGCGCCTTTCAAAGGGTGTAGCCCCGGCAGCGGCGCGATCACGCCGATCCGAACGCCGCACGAACTATGAAGATGACAGAGCCAACCCCGCTCAAGCGGCAATCAGGGCTCAGAACCTCACCCTCCAGGAGAAGGACGGCCTTATCCGCCAGCTCAGGCAGTAGCTCCGGGAGAAGGGGACAGTCCCAGTGGGTGGTGACCTCATAGGCAGAAAGGATCTCGTCATCGGCAGAGATTTGAGAGAACATCTGAACGAGAAAAGCCGCGAACGGAGTCAGGCTGGGAGCTCTTGCTATAACCACATTGACAGGAGGTCAATGCCGAGATCAGAAGTGGGAGATCAGAAGGCCCTGATTGACCACCTGGTCAAGTAGGCAATCCAGAACAATCTGAAGGAGGCCGGGTTCGCTCAAAACCAGCCAGACATCCCCGACTTCGCCGGCCTCGACTCGTCCCCCTTCTCCAGAGAAATCAACGAGTATCCCCTCCCAAAGAAGTTCATTGTTCCGAGGTTCGTCCTTTATGACGGAACCTCGGACCCGGCAGCACATCTCCGGCATTTCACCCAAAAGCTGTCCGTTTGGGGTGACGTCGGACACCTCAACTATAGGGTCTTCTCTTCCAGCTTGGGAGATCTCCCCCTTAAGTGGTTCTGCGCACTCCCGGAGGGGTCAATCACGAGCTAGCGCCAGTTGCGGGACTCGTTCCTGGGAAAATTCCAGGTGCACAAAGTCATCCCAAATACTGACAGTGACATCATGGCCCTTAGAATGAGGTGGAATGAGAGCCTCACCCAGTTCGTGAAGAGGTTCTGGACGGTGTACAGCCAAGTAGACAACTCCTCCGAGGATGTGGCGATCAGATCTTTCGAGCACGCCCTCCTGCCAGGGTGCGAGCTCCGGAAAAAGCTCGTTCGAAACCCTGTGCCCTCTGTAATAGCCCTGATGGACAGGGTAAACAAGTTCATCGAGCAAGAGGAGGACGAGGCACGGGCCAATGAGAGTTTTGGTGTCACCAAGAACCGGTCTTGGCAGGAGAACCGACCTCGGCAGGAAGATCGACCGCGGCAGGAGGACCGGTCTCGGCAACAGTATCGGCCCTTCGGAAGGGAAAAGAAGACATTCCGCAGAGAAGAAACGAGCCGAGACCACCACTCGGGCGGCCAGGCATGAGCCCTGACTCGCACCTCGGGAGGAGGTAAGAGACACAAACCGTCCTACTCCTCGCGCGAAAGGGTCTATACTGTCTTCAGAGAGCCGATTCACCAAATACTGGACAAGATCCAGGGGAAGTTGTACTTTAAGTGGCCGGGGCCCATGCAGGGCGACCCCTCCAGGAGAGATCAAAATAGGTTCTGCGCTTACCACAAGCAGAACGGACATCATACTGAGGACTGCTACACTCTCAAAGACTATCTCAAGAGGCTCATCAAGGGCGGGCACCTAAAGGAGTACTTCAAGGGAGCTGACAGCAGGGGCAACGAGCGACCTCGGCGCCGAGCGGAGGAGGATCATGACAGCGAGGAGTCGAAGAGGATCATAAGTGTCATTCATCTGGCCCCCACTAAGTAGGGGGGAAACCAGGCCCATGCCGAGGCCAGGAGGGCCTCCCATGGGAAACAGGTGATGGCAGGCGAGCTCGAACCTGCCTGCAAGAAGGCACGGAAGGAGAGGCCTAAGATCTGATTCTCAGACAAGGACCTGGAGGGAGTCCAGCTCTCCCACAACGACCCGCTGATTATGACCCTGAAGCTGAAGAGTTGCAAGGTACAAAGGATTCTCGGCGACCCCGGCAGTGCATCCGAGATCCTTTACTTCGACAGTGATCGACCCCAGTGATCCAGAGAGGTACTTCCTGTTTGGGAGTCAGCTCACCGAGCTGGAGAGGTCCGAGCTGCTTAGCTTCCTGTTGCGAAACAGAGAGGTCTTTGCTTGGACCCCACAAGAGATGCCTGGCGTAGACCCCGAGGTCATGAGCCACAAGCTGAACGTGGACCCACAAGTCAAGCCTGTGGTCCAGAAGGCACGAAGGTCGGGAATAGAGCAGTCAGCGGCCGTGATCGAAGAAGTGGGGAAACTACTGGAGGCAAGCGCCATCAGGGAGGTCCAGTACCCGAAATGGCTGGCGAACACCGTGGTGGTGAAGAAGAAGACTGGGAAGTGGAGAGTCTGTGTCGACTTCACTGACCTTAACAAGGCATACCCCAAAGACTGCTTTCCACTCCCAAAGATCGACCAAATGATCGATGCCACCGCCGGCCACGACAGGATGAGCTTCCTTGACGCCTACCACGGCTACCACCAGATACCCATGTATGGGCCAGACGAAGAGAAAACGACATTTATCACTCCTAGGGGGACCTATTGCTGCAAGGTGATGCCTTTCGGACTGAAAAATGTAGGAGCGACCTACCAGAGGTTGGTCACCAAGATGTTCCGGGACCATCTCGGCAAAACGGTCGAAGTCTACATCGACGACATGGTCGTCAAGTCCAGACAGCCTCAAGACCACCTGACGGACCTCGGCCAGGTGTTCGACGTTCTCCGGAAGTTCAGATTGAAGCTGAACGCCTCCAAGTGCGCCTTCGGAGTAGGCTCCGGCAAGTTCTTAGGAAGCCTTGTCATGGGACGGGGCATCGAAGCAAACCCAGATCAGATCTCTGCAATCCTGGGTATCCAAAGCCCATCGATGAGGAAGCAGGTCCAGAGGCTCACTGGCATGGCTGCCGCGCTCAATCGTTTCATCAGCATGTCCTCTGACAAATGCCGTCCCTTCTTTCAGCTGCTGAAGAAAAACTTGAAGTTCGAATGGACCCCGGAGTGCGACTCAGCTCTCCAAGAGCTTAAGGCTTACCTAGCCTCACCTCCATTGCTGTCAACCCCGGAGAAAGGAGAAGCACTGTACTTGTACTTGGCGGTCTCAGATCATGCTGTGAGCTCGGTCCTAGTCAAAGAAGATGACGGGCAACAGAAGCCCATTTACTACACAAGCAAGATTCTCCTCGACGCCGAGACCAGGTACTTGCAGATGGAGAAGCTCGCACTGGCCCTCGTCAGTGCCTCTCGCAAACTCTCGCATTACTTCCAAACCCACACGATAGTGGTGGTCACTGAGCACCAGCTCAAGTCTGTCTTCCGGAAAGCTGATTTCTCCGGACGAGTTTCAAGATGGGCAGTGGAGTTGGGACGGTACGACATCCAGTACCAACCAAGGACGGCGATCAAAGTGTAGATTTTGGCCAACTTTATCATGGAGTTCACTTCCCCGAATTCGGCGCCGAGCCCACTCGACGCCGAACTGGGGGGTAAAGGGCATGAGGACTTAGTCTCGGGGACTGATTACGAGCAATCTCAGAGTACGTTCCGTGATTCAGCTTGGAAGGTCTTCGTTGGCGAATCCTCTACCTCTAGGAGGGCTGGCATCGGCATAGTTCTCCAATCTCCAGAAGGGCTAGTCATTGAGCAGGCCCTGATACTTGACTTCAGAGCATCAAACAATGAGGCAGAGTACAAAGCATTGCTAGCAGGGCTGAACAGCGCCAAGATTTTCGGCGCTCAACAGCTGGTGGTCTTTAGTGACTCACAGTTGTTGACAAGCCAGCTCATCGGAGACTACCAGGCTCGCGACGATAGAATGGCGGCCTATTTGACCCTCGCCAAGAAGCTCCTCTCTCAATTCCTGGAAGCAGAAGTCAGACAGATTGGCAGGGATTCTAACTCACACGCCGACGCGCTCGCCAACCTGGCATCCGCCGTCTAACCTGGAAGGAAGAGGACTGTGGAAGTAGGATCGCTGGCATCACCGAGCATAGAGGTTCGCCCACCTCGGCAAGTTATGAGCGTTGATCTCGGGCCCAGTTGGATGGACCCTTTCATCTCATACCTCAAGGACGATCAACTCCCTGAGGACAAAGCTCAAGCTCACAAAATCAGGCTGAGAGCAGCCCGGTTCTGGCTCTCTCCAAAAGGAAAGCTGTACAGAAAGTCGGTCACAGGCCCTTATCTCCAGTGCATCCACCCGAGCCGAGTTGAAGACTTCCTCTTCGAGATACACGAAGGCATCTGTGGGAGTCACATCAGAGGAAGGTCACTAGCATACCGGGCTATAAGCCAAGGATACTGGTGGCCGTACATGCAGAAGGACGCACAGATGTGCGCCATGAAGTGCGAGAAATGCCAGAAGTTCTCACACAACCTCCATCAACCTGCACAGGATTTAAGCCCGCTCTCCAGCCCGTGGCCCTTTGCCCAATGGGGGCTGGACATCGTAGGACCTCTCCACCGAGCTCCAGGGATTAAGAGATGGCTGATAGTGGCCACTGATTATTTTACCAAGTGGATAGAGGCAGAAGCATTATCTTCCATTACCGAGCGAGACTCCAAAATCTTCGTATGGAAGAACATCATCACGAGGTTCGGCATCCCGCGAATCTTGGTCTCGGACAACAGGACCCAATTCGACTCCAGCCTTTTCAAAAACTTCTGCAAGGAGCTCGGCATCGGGAATCATTATTCGAATCCAGCCTATCCCCAGAGCAATGGCCAGGCCGAGATCTCCAACAAAGTGGTCCTTGATGGACTCAAAAAGAGACTCGACGGGGCCAAAGGAAGATGGGTGGAAGAGCAACCTAGTGTCCTATTGGCGTACAGGACCACCCCGAGGCGATCCACTTTGAAAACTCCATTCTCCTTGGCATATGGGATGGAAGCCGTGACGTTGCTTGAGATCGGCCTTCCAACACTCAGATCCGAACTTTTTGACCAAAGCCAGAACGAGAAGAACCTGACCCTGGGGTTGGATCTGGCTGAAGAGCGCAGAGAAGCAGCGGCCATCCGTTTAGCAGCCTATCAGCAACGGCTCACGAAAGATTACAACCAGAGAGTCCGGGAAAGGAAGTTCTCCATTGGCAAACTGGTCCTGAAGAAGGCACTGCCAGCGGACAAGGATCCAAACCAGGGCAAGTTGGCTCCAAACTGGCGCGGCCCATTCAAAGTGGTCTCGACTGCTGGCCGGTCCGCGTACAGACTCGAGGATATGGATGGAAAGCAACTTCCACGACAATGGAACGCCTCGCGCCTCAAAAAGTTTTACTTTTGATATGTACTCAGATTATGCAAATTAATGAAGACAATTTCTTCTCAGAGATTTCTTTTACTTTTCTAAGTCAAGGACCTCGGCAATAACACAATTCTCCGGCTCGGCAGCAGTGCGCAAGGTCATCCTAGCTTCGGAAATAAAAATCGGCAAAGGAATGACTTCGCCCTCTCCAGCTCGGTAGAAAAATCTCCATTCGTGTGGTAAGTGCATCTCGGCCCTCATGCCAGATAGCCACCACGGCCCCTGGTGAAGAGCCAGAGGGATCTCCATTCGTGCAGAAAGTGCATCTCGGCCCTCGTGCCAGATAGCCACCACGACCCCTGGTGAAGAGCCAGAGGGATCTCCATTCGTGCGGTAAGTGCATCTCGGCCCTCGTGCCAGATAGCCAGCACGGCCCCTGGTGAAGAGCCAGAGGGATCTCCATTCGTGCGGTAAGAGCATCTCGGCCCTCGTGCCAGATAGCCAGCACGGCCCCTGGTGAAGAGCCAGAGGGATCTCCATTCGTGCGGTAAGCGCGTCTCGGCCCTCGTGCCAGATAGCCAGCACGGCCCCTGGTGAAGAGCCAGAGGGATCACCCTACTTGCACATCTATTCGCTGGGCAGCTATCATAACAATATAATCCTGGGCTAGCTGGGGCAGCTCGGCACCTACTGAGCTCATATACTTGTGCAAAGTATTGAAAACAAGAACGCACGCAGAAAGGGAGAATATCCAAAAAATGCAAAAGATTATTACTTTTTATCTTTAGGTAACATCATTCATTCTCCATTACATTGCGGAAAACACTCAATGCCTTGGATGGGATCACCCCTACAACAGAATGGGGGCCCTACGCCGCATTCTAAGAGCTACAGCTACTGAGCATGGCTAATCGATCGCGGGTTTCCAAGGTGTGGGGAGCTCGGCCATGAAGCCGAGGCGAAACACTTATCACATTCAAATCAAAGAAAGTACAAGAAAGGAGAACACAAAATAGGCAAAAGAAGTTTTCATTAAAACTGATGAAGTTCTTTACATAAGGGCGCGATGCGCCTGAGCAAAATTACATTAAAAAGAAAAAGAGAAAAAAGCAATGGAAAAGGAGCTTCACGCAGCAGGAGCGGCGTCATCCGCGGCCTGGGTCCCGGTTGCTGCAGCAGGCACTTCGGATGAAGATGAGGGGAGTTCCGGCTCTGGCTCGATAGCAGGATCCTTCTCGGATTCCACCGCGGGGATTGGCTCAGTACCCGGGCGCGGATATTCATCCGGGCTCACATATGCCGGGTGGTTGCTGGGGACTCCTGCCTTCACCAAAGCAGCTCTCCATCCCATCTCCCAAGTCGAGACCCTTATGTCATCGACCTGCGTCGAGTATTCCTCCCCGGCTACGTCAATCCCCTCCTGAAATGCAGCATCAACCGCGGCTCGACTTTTGGACTCGAGCTCGGATTTCTGCCTCTCCAGGTTGGCGATCCTCCTCTCCAGCTCCGCCTCCCTCCTCTTGACCGCCTCAAAGGCAGATTTCGCCTTGTCAAGCTCGACAAAAAGGGTTTGGTGCGTCTCCTCATACTCCCTCACCCTCGCTTGACCCTCCTCCAAGGCTTTCCTGTGCTGCTCACAGTTCGCCTGGACCCTCTTGAGCTCGGTATGGCACTTCTGGACTCGCTGTACCGAGACCTGGGCCATCTACACAATTTGCAAGAAAATCAAAGCCATTAGTGAACAAAAGCTAGAGTTGAAAGGAAAGAGGTCGGAAGAGGTTGTACTTACGCTCAAGCCTGCCTTCATCTGCGTTGCCAGGAGGGAGATGTCATCCATCTCGTCGTGCTTCTCCATATCGCGCGGCAGAGCGCAGGCACTGCCCAGGCAGGCAATCACCAGCGGGTTCCCGGATAGACGATCCTCCACCGTCATCGGTCTCCCGGGCTGGAGCATAAAATTCGGCCTCCAAGGTGTAGGAGGAGGCCGCGTTGCCGTGCCGGCAGCCGAGCTTTCCCCTGCCGAGCCTTCGACCCTGCTCCTTTTCCTGGCCTGGTCATCTGTCTGCGTGGCCTGAGGAGAGGTGACCATGGGAGTTCCGGTCCCAGTCGCGGCAATGGGTGGAGAAGTCGGAGCATGAGGAGTGGTAGAAGAAGAGGGCGCGCTAGACGAAGGGGGTGCGTGCGAAGAAGATGCAACGCCTCGACCTTTACCTCCCACGGGCTGGGCCTTCAGATTCTTGAACACCGGCTTGGGGCGGGTCCTCTCCATCGCCTCGTCGGGGTCGCTCTCTGATGATAAAACGATCCTGATAGTCTCGGCGTTATCCGCGTCGGCACCCGAAGTGGATGCCTCGGTATCGGATGCGGCACGGTCTTCAGTGTCAGCCGCGGTTTGTTCGTCTTCCTCTCTGCTCTCCTCTTCTATCTCTGCCGCGGCTTACGAACGGTGAGCGGTGTATTTCTTATAGGCGCGATACCTGGGCCTGTATCCCAGAAGCTTCCACGCCGACTTGTCCTCGTGGCCGTGGTAGCTCTCTAAGGACTTGATCCAGGAATTGTTCCTTCTCCATCCATCTCGGCTAGCTGCCGCCTTCCTCTGACGAACACCTGCAGAGCAAACGAATAACATAAGCCTAACAATACAAAAAAACAGAAGATATAAAGAAGCATGCTAGGACTGTAATTACTTGGAGGAGTGCCGAAGTGGCGAGGAATTTTGAAAAATCTCTCTGCAATGGGCTCGTCATCACCGAACTCCCAGTTGCCTGTAACCATCAGACGGTCGTCCCCGGCATACTTATTGGAATCCTCCAGGGCTTGTACAAACGGCCTCCGACCCGGCTTGATACGGAGGTAATACATATCCTTCCTGGATTTGCATAGGTCATAGGTGTCCTCGATATCATGGACGCCGAGACCAATGCCTAAGGTCATGTTAAGCACGTCCGTACCCATTACGACCTTGAAGTTGTTGGGCATCAGTTGACAGGGGCAGAGGTTCCATGCCCTGAGGCATTCCCTTAGTAAAGGGTGGAGGGGAAATCTAACCCCGCCCTCAATGACGGCCACCAAGGGGAACGACATCCAGTCGTCATAGATTCCCCCGTCAGCATAGACAAAGGGATGGGCCGCCATGACTTGGACTCCGTCCGGTATCATATACCTAACCCTAAGGTCGGCTGACCCCCTCTCAAACCCTATCCAGTGACTGTAAATGCCCATCTCTTGAAGAAAAAAAAATTAGAAGAAGGAAAGGCAGTGCTGAAAGGACATAAAAACCCTAAACAGAGCCCTGAGCGCTAGAAGGAATGAAACAAAAGGAAGAAGACTTACGAAAAGCTAAAAGCAGAATGGTGGTCAAGCCTACGGAAGCGAAACTATGGCAGCACCTCTCTCCAGTGAATCTTTTCCTCTGGAGAATCTCTGCAGGGTTCTCTCTCTCTCTGTTCTGGAATACGAAGATAGAGAAAGAAGAAGAAGACTCTCTCTCTCTCTGTTCTGGAAGGCGAAGATAGAAAAAGAAGAAGAAGGCTCTCTCTGTCTCTCTGTTCTGGAAGGCGAAGGTAGAAAAAGAAGAAGAAGGGTAGGGGCGCCTCCCCCTACTTATAACAAAAAACAGAGCGCCAATGATGGCGCCTTTTCGAATTTCGAAAAGGACGCGTCTTTTAACTGTGCGCGCCACTATGAAAAGACGGGCCAACCAAGCCAAAGGCGACACGTGGAAACGCCAGCCTGATTTCAGTGCGCCATTTAATGCCTCGAGCATCGAAGCGACAGCGGATAAGAGCAAGGCATCCGCGACCAAAGCCATAATGAAACTTCAAAATCATGGGCCTTTTGGGCTTCCTCCGGATCTGGATGCAAGGCAGTACGGCATTACGGCACACCGCCTCTCGGCAGTCCTTCTAGGAGTCCTTGTCAGCTTCCGACCTCAAAGAGTCGGGATACTCTAAGAGCTCAAAAGCTGGGGGGCAGTTGTGTGGGGATGTTTCTGTTGGATACCGCGATCACTGAGAGGGGTGGGGTGAATCAGTGATTTCTAAAAACAGGTCCAATTCAACAACAAAACAAGTCAAACCACACAATGACACCAGATTTAACGTGGTTCACCGAAAGGCTACGTCCACGGTTCAAAGACTGTCCGAACACCAATCCGGGACAGATCTGAATCTTATTTAGTCGCACCAACGACAAAGAGCACCAACCCTTAGTTTCAGATAGCACCAACTATCTAGGAAGCACCGACTCCCTTTACAATTTATCTGCACCAACAGATAGGATCACCAAACCCCAGACATCAAGCACCAACTTGATGTAAAAATAGAATATAAGATAAACTCTGTCTACAGCCCTTCCCCTCTACAATTCTCTCTCTCTCAATCCCTTACAAATTGAAATTAAAGTATAAACAGAGAGACACTTAACTCATGGACGAAATACCATCTTCAAGAGCACATCCTCGTCCACACTTGCTGTAGAAAGATGTAGCACAAAAGCACACAGCACCAACACTTCTTTCTCTCAAGAACTCTCTCAATTTTCTCTCTAAAACTCTTCTCTTCTGGTGTCTTTAGAACGACCCATACATGCCTTTATATAGGTTATAGTAACCCTTAATTGTATTCAAAACAGGCTACAATTCGTTTAGAAAGAGTCCCAAACGAAATAGATAAGAGTGCTGAATTTTCGTGCAAGACTTCTGATTCTGCGCAACTCTGGTTCCCGTGCTCGGTCGACATCCTTGCTTGCTCGGTCGACATCATACACTGTCTGGAATCAGTCAGTTATCGCGCTCGGTCGACATCCTGGGGTCCCGGTCGACCGAAGACACACTGTGTCACGAAAATAACTGAGAGGTGCCTGAATCTGTTTCTGCAGGTTTCTCTTGCTTCGGTCGACCGCATGGGGTGCCAGGTCGACCGACCACTCTGTTTCAGGAATTCTGATTTCCTGACTGTTTCAATTCTGATTCCTTCTTTTAAGCTCTATCAACACCAATCTATTAACATCACATTTGTGACAATGTGTTGACAATAATTCCAACTCAAATCAATACTTGAGATACTGATTCTTCAAATTCTTCAAAAGATTTTCAAGTCATC
The DNA here is from genome assembly GCA_012931725.1 of Litsea cubeba. Lineage (NCBI taxonomy): Eukaryota > Viridiplantae > Streptophyta > Magnoliopsida > Laurales > Lauraceae > Litsea > Litsea cubeba. The sequence goes on from CM022944.1 coordinate 81,088,130, forward strand.
TCAAATTCCAACAATCTCCCCCTTTGGAATTGTTGGCAACACTATTGGAACTTCAACACTTTCAACTCCAGCTTGCAGCTCTTCCAAGTTCTTTTCAACACTCACTTGGAACCAATTCTTAAATTCTGAAATAACAACCATGCACTGTCAACAATCTTCCCCTAGCTTTTGTAGCATAACATCTCTCCTTGCTATCATAGCATAACATCTCTCCCCCTTTGACAACAAGTCCAAAGGGACCAAACCGAGGAGCGAATAGGATATTCAATGAATGCATTGCTCCCCCTTTCAAGCACAACTCCTACGGTTTAGGAGAGTGAGTAACTCCTAACTTTTTCCGGAGATACTCGAAGACTTCCTTTGGTAGAGGTTTCGTGAAAATATCAGCCACTTGCTCAGTTGTTGGAACATATTCCAACTTGACCTCTCCATCAGCAACTTTATCTTTAAGAAAATGATAACGAATTGCTACATGCTTTGTTCGAGAGTGCCGAACAGGATTCTTAGATATATGAATTGCACTCGTGTTGTCACATAGGATCGGCGTAGGATCCGTTGTAGGAACTCCTAGATCAGAGAGCATTTGCCGCATCCATAACACTTGCGTACAACAAGTTGCCGCTGCAATATATTCCGCTTCCGCTGTCGAAAGGGATACTGAGTCTTGCTTCTTACTATGCCAAGCAACTAATCTTTCTCCAAGATAAAATGCGCCGCCGCTAGTACTCTTGCGATCATCTACGCATCCAGCCCAATCGGCATCAGAATATGCAACAAGAGTGAAGGATTTTCCTTTGGGATACCAGATACCAAGCTCCATAGTACCTTTCAGATATCGAAAGATTCTTTTCACTGCTGTAAGGTGCGTTTCAGTTGGTGCTGCTTGAAAACGTGCAACCATACATACTGCTTGTAGAAGATCTGGTCTTGTAGCAGTCAAGTAGAGCAAGCTTCCTATCATAGAGCGATAGGTGGTATGATCAACGGACGAGGCCTTATCATCTTTGCTAAGCTTCGTGTTTGTTGACATTGGTGTGCTCACTGGCTTGCTGTCTTCCATATTGAACCGTTTCAGCATTTCCTTAATGTACTTCATTTGTGATATGAAGATACCATGTTTCAGCTGCTGAACTTGTAAACCAAGAAAGAACTTTAGTTCTCCAAGCATTGACATTTCAAATTCTTTCTTCATCTCTGCAGCAAAATTCCTGCACATCTCCTCATCATTGCCACCAAAGATTATGTCATCAACATAAACAATGACAACCAGCTGTTTGCTTAACTCAGTTTTGACATACAGATTGCTATCAACCATTCCTTTTCCAAAACCGATCTTGCGGAGATAGAGATCCAGCCTTGCATACCATGCCCTTGGCGCTTGTTTCAGTCCATAAAGAGCCTTTTTCAACTTGCACACTAGATCTGAATTTTTGCTGATGAGAAAACCATCAGGTTGCTCAATGTAGACCTCTTCTTCAAGTAAACCATTCAAGAAAGCTGACTTTACGTCCATCTAAAATACCTTGAAGGTTTTGTATGCTGCCAATGCAAGAAACATACGAATGGCTTCCAGACGAGCCACCGGTGCAAAGGTCTCTTCAAAATCTATGCCTTCAACTTGAGCAGAGCCTTTACAAACCAACCTTGCTTTGTTTCTAATGACTTGACCATCTTCATTCAGCTTATTCCGAAAGACCCATTTAGTACCAATAACATTCTTATCAGTAGGTCTAGGAACAAGTTCCCATGTGGAGTTCTTCTCAATTTGCTCCAACTCCTCATGCATAGCGTTCAACCAACTTTCATCGAGACTGGCTTCAGCCACAGTCTTGGGTTCAATGGTGGACACAAGTGAGTAATTGCGAACTACACTTTGTCTAGTTTGAACGCCTGCCTTAGGATCTCCAATGATTTGATCCTTAGGGTGTTGCTCTACCCAAGTGCTGTGCTTCTTAGGTGAAGTATCTTCTGAGTCATCCTTTGATTTCTCAGAATCATTAGATTCAGCCATCTCATCATCAATCTCACTCGAGTCCTCATAAACTGGACTGTCATTATGAGTTTCATTCTTTGGTTCAATATTCTCATCTATTCTCACATCAGCACTTTCTATGATTTTTCTGGTTCTTTTGTTAAGACACCTATATGCCTTGCTAGTAGAGGAGTAACCCAGAAATATACCTTCGTCAGCTCTTTCTTCAAATTTGCCCGGATTTTGTTCGAGCCGCTTGATGTAACACTTGCTGCCGAAGACTCTGAAGTGCTTGACTGTTGCTTTTCTTCCAAACCATAGCTCATAGGGAGTTTTGTCTTCATGTGGCCTGATCAAGCATCGATTTTGAATGTATACAGCCGTATGAATTGCCTCTTTCCAATACTTGTCAGCCATCTTGCTTTCACTTAGCATCGTACGAGCCATCTCTTGTACGGTGCGATTCTTCCGTTCCACAACTCCATTTTACTGTGGAGTTCTAGGGGCTGAGTACTGTCTTTGAATGCCATGATGTTCACAATATTTAGTGAACTCTTCAGATGTGAACTCGCCTCCACGATCAGACCTTAAAATCTTGATACGTTTTTCCAATTGATTTTCAACCTGTGCTTTAAACACTTTAAAACGATCAAGTGCTTGATGCTTATGCTTAAGAAACAATACCCATGTCATACGAGTATAATCATCAATGCATAACATGAAATACTTATCTCCATTGGTGCTTTGAGTTCGCATCGGTCCACAGAGATCAGTGTGCACTAGCTCAAGAGGTTTCTTGGAATGATGCTCCTTCGACTTGAACATAACCCTCGTTTGCTTTTCCTTTTGGCAAGAGTCGCAAATGGGATTGGAAGGCTTTTCAACTGTAGACATGCCTCTTACAGCCTTTGAATTGCAAATCTTTGACATGTTATCAAAGCTTAGATGCCCAAGGCGTTTGTGCCACAGCCAACTTTCCTCTGTCCGACTCATCAAGCAGGTCTTTTCAGCTCCATCTGACAATGTATAGAGATTTCCAGCAGTTCTTGATCCAGTTGCCACTGTTTTGCCGTTGCTACTCTTCTTGATGGCAAACCCATTCTTTGTGAAGATAACTTCGTGACCCTTGTCACAGATCTGGCTCACAATAAGCAGGTTGTGTCTCAATCCAGACACATATAAGACTTCTTCAGATCTGATCTTGTTTGCCATAAGCTGAATAACACCTTTTCCGCGGATTTTGGCACCATCATTGTTGCCAAATTTCACTGAACCGCCTTCATAGTGCTGTAATTTGATGAATTTCTCTTTATCACCAGTCATATGACTTGAACAACCACTATCAAGGACCCATGTTGCTGCCTTCTTTTGTGCATTGAATGCCATTTGCACAATGAGAGATTTTTTGGGACTTTCTGCACTTTGCTTTGCTCTCCAAGCCTTGACTAACTTGGGTTTCTTTTCAACCTGAAATTTGTTAGCAATATGCAACCTACAATCCCTAGCCAAGTGTCCATAATTATGACACATATAGCACTCAATTTTGTGGCTGTTTAGGATTGAAAAAGGATTCCTAGTCACAAATGGGCTGTTTCTTACATTGAATTTGCAATCAGCTCTTTTATGTCCAAACATATTACAATGAAAGCAATAACCATAGAATTTATATCTTCTTTGTGGCTGGTTAGTCTTCATTATCTTTCTAACTGGAATGGACTCCTTTCTAGGTTGAGTGGGCTTCATAGAGTTAGAAGGTGCAGTGACTTGCTTCACAAGCTCTTTCTTTTCAGGAGGTGCAATCTTAGAGGATTCACCTTTCTCAAATCCTAGACCAAATCTGAAGTGGGCAGGTCTTTGAACTTTCAGTAGTTCATTGAGTTTCATAGTCCCTTCAATCGCTTGGAGCGCTTTGAGTTTTTTGCTATTTTCCAAATTTTCAGCCTTTGCTCTAGCGATCTCAGTTTCAAGTTTCATAGCCTCTTCCTTTTTGATACTTATTTGGTTTTCAAGGACTTCTACCATTCTTTTATATTCTTCTACTTGAGTTTTCAAAGCAATAATAGAACTTTCAGATTTTTGGCTTCCACGATGGCTGAGACTTTTGAATCAAACCGGGGAAGAAGAGATCTTAGAACCTTTTTGACGATGACCGGCTCTTTAATCTCTTCCCCTAGTCCACGAATGTCATTCGTGACTTCATTCACTCGTTGCATATACGAGTCAACATTCTCGCTTTCCTCCATGCGAAGAGACTCGAATTGAGAGCGATGAGTTTGCAATTTGGCTTCTTTAATCTTCTCATCACCTTCATGTATGCTTTGCAACTTGTCCCAAATTTCCTTGGCTGTTTTGCATGCAATTACTTTGACAAGCTCGCTGTCCACAAGGCCACTAAAGAGTGCATTCTGCGCCTTGGAGTCGTTGTCTGCCAACTTCTTCAATGTTGTATCATTGGGTACGGTGGCAGCATTGTAACCGGCTCTGACAGCCTCCCAAACATCATAGCCAAGAGATTTAATGAAGGCTTGCATCCTAATCTTCCAAAAAGAGTAATTAGAACCATCAAACAGAGGTGCTTTCATATTCCCTGTATTGACTGCCATGTGATTTGACAAGAGATCACCCTTAGCGTATTAAACTGATCAAGGGAGCCTCGCTCTGATACCAATTGTTGGATACCGCGATCACTGAGAGGGGGGCGTGAATCAGTGATTTCTAAAAACAGGTCCAATTCAACAACAAAACAAGTCAAACCACACAATGACACCAGATTTAACGTGGTTCACCGAAAGGCTACGTCCACGGTTCAAAGACTGTCCGAACACCAATCCGGGACAGATCTGAATCTTATTTAGTCGCACCAACGACAAAGAGCACCAACCCTTAGTTTCAGATAGCACCAACTATCTAGGAAGCACCGACTCCCTTTACAATTTATCTGCACCAACAGATAGGATCACCAAACCCCAGACATCAAGCACCAACTTGATGTAAAAACAGAATATAAGATAAACTCTGTCTACAGCCCTTCCCCTCTACAATTCTCTCTCTCTCAATCCCTTACAAATTGAAATTAAAGTATAAACAGAGAGACACTTAACTCATGGACGAAATACCATCTTCAAGAGCACATCCTCGTCCACACTTGCTGTAGAAAGATGTAGCACAAAAGCACACAGCACCAGCACTTCTTTCTCTCAAGAACTCTCTCAATTTTCTCTCTAAAACTCTTCTCTTCTGGTGTCTTTAGAACGACCCATACATGCCTTTATATAGGTTATAGTAACCCTTAATTGTATTCAAAACAGGCTACAATTCGTTTAGAAAGAGTCCCAAACGAAATAGATAAGAGTGCTAAATTTCCGTGCAAGACTTCTGATTCTGCGCAACTCTGGTTCCCGTGCTCGGTCGACATCCTTGCTTGCTCGGTCGACATCATACACTGTCTGGAATCAGTCAGTTATCGCGCTCGGTCGACATCCTGGGGTCCCGGTCGACCGAAGACACACTGTGTCACGAAAATAACTGAGAGGTGCCTGAATCTGTTTCTGCAGGTTTCTCTTGCTTCGGTCGACCGCATGGGGTGCCAGGTCGACCGACCACTCTGTTTCAGGAATTCTGATTTCCTGACTGTTTCAATTCTGATTCCTTCTTTTAAGCTCTATCAACACCAATCTATTAACATCACATTTGTGACAATGTGTTGACAATAATTCCAACTCAAATCAATACTTGAGATACTGATTCTTCAAATTCTTCAAAAGACTTTCAAGTCATCTCAAATTCCAACAGTTTCCACTAAGCCGAGATCAGGACTAGCCTTGACATCAATCCAGTTAATCATGCCTCCGCTCGGCCAGGACCGACCCCGGCTCACGAGTCACGGCACCTGCCGAGGTAAAAGCCCCGAGGTCAGATGGCACGGGTCCTTGTGTATCGACCTCGGCACGACGGATTTGACAGACGCTGATGGGACCGTTGACAAGACGAAGGCACGCGCTACGATGTGCCCTGCGGCCCATCATTCCTGACAAAACGGCGTTATGTGGAACACGTGCGCCCCCAAAGCATGGCTCCAGGCCAGGCCCGATGGGACTTGGCCCGAAAGTCAACCACCGCCTGGCCCGATAAGATTGGCATTTAATGAGGAATGGGTAGGTGAGGCTTGCATTTAATGAAGTGTGGGCTGAGTGGACAAAGCCACTCGAGTGGCAAAGCCCATCATGAGGCTTGTCCATGCACGTCATCTCCCTCTCCTATAAATAGACACTCCAACTCCATTCTAAGGTATGCAATCCAAAACACATACACTTACTCTGCAAATTTCTCTCCATCTCCCTTACTCAGTCCCTAAACTGACTTAAGCATCGGAGAGCCTTGCGCTGCCCACAGCCAGGGTCCTTTGACTTGCTTCCTCTCTTCCTTTTCAGGTCTAGCCAGAGCCACGTTAATCTTCATCCAGACTACTAAAAATATGGGTTCTAATCCCTGATTCAAAGCCCGTAATTTTTAGGTAGTTACAGATATGATAGAACTGAACTATTTGAATGTAACTTAAAGATCTTATCACTTATCCTAAGATTCATTCCAAACATTGATGCTGTAGTAATAGATGTATTTAATGATTTCAGTCTTTTCTCTTCTATAACGATTTATATAAGGGCTCGCCAATTGTGGGTAATGACGAAGTGCTTCTGTGGAAGTGCCGAAGCACGTGGCCACGGACACTATATCATGTCTTCGCAGAGACTTCAGCATGAGAACGCACCTCCGATGGGTAAAAAACCGGCGATAATATTATGAGCTTTTTGTATATACCCCTCTAAGGTTTATAGAGTTTATAAATAGGCCCCTAAGGTTTTAGTATTTGCAAAGAGGCCCCTGCATTTTTATTTTTAATACTTTTTGTGTCCCCGAAATCAATAGTCTTCCAACCACCATAGGTTGTTAGAGTGAAATGACACTTTTGTCCATCTCTTCTATCCTTATATGCATAATTTCAAAAGCTTGGACTCCAAATTTTTTTATAGCGCACATAAAATTAACAATTACACTTAGTGGGAGAGAATAACCCTACATAAATTCATTTTTTTTATCAATACCGAGCTCATTTCATTAAGTTCAAATTGATCATAACGACAATCAACACCTGTACTTATAATTGATTATAATTTATCCAATCCATTCATGACCCACCGTTGGATTGATGAAAGTTTCAAAATACATGATTAAGCTTCATGTGTAGGTGTAAATGTAAAGAAAATATTAATTTTTATCATTTGAAAGGGGGGTCGGGGGTGGTGTTTGGCTCTATGTAAAAGAAATATATATATATATTTTTTTTTTGGGGGGGGGGGGGTGTGTGCAGATGTAAGAAAAGATAACATATTATTAGAATGTGCAGGGGAGGGGGGATTTTTTTCTCAGATCTGGGTGGAGGCTTCAGTCCCCAGGTCCTTATACCTGGGTCCACCCCTGGTCATGTGCATGAGAGAGTTATTGAGAGAAACCATTGGAACATGAGATAAGATAATAGTATTTTTGTGAATAAAAATATACTCATTTTTGTTTAATGGATCTAAGGGAAAAGTTGTCATTTATATAAAAATCCAATACAAATCTCATGGTGGCTGCCCATTCTTGTTAGGAATATTGATTTTGGGGAAATGAAATGTATTAAAAAGAAAAAGCAAGGCCCTATTTATAAATACTAAAACCTCAGGGGCTTGTTTACAAATCCTACAAATCTTAGGGGCGTATATACAAAAAGCTCTAATATTATTCCGATAACCAAAGTTCGAGAATTCTTTCTCTATAAATATAGTAAAAGCACACTTATGGGCTAAAAAATATAATAAAGTAATAGAAATTATCCTAATTACAACTCTTTGAAAAAATAGGAACCTATTAACAAATAATTAGGGGAGTAAAAGGGAAGAAAAAAAAATCTGCCTAAACTATCATGGGTGGTCCCACTCGTGGGCTATTCGTTCTTCATCATTCCCTCCACGCTGAAAGAAGAGTTCGACATTGAACTTGAGTCCTTTTCATGTTGCCTATGGTGTACTTGAAGTTCTTAGCTTCCTTTGGACACTGGATCTTAATCCTTTCTTTGGTGGTTTTGCCTTCTTTGAATGGAGCGTGACTTGCTTTCTTCCGAGCATAAATATGTGTTGTCACACATTCCATGAGTTCTATTTTTTTCATACATCCATGGGCGGCCCAACTAGATATCACCATTATCCATTGATCACACCAAACTATATCCTTATAATCTTCGCCAATTGCAAAAGTAACTTGGCATGTATGTCATACTTACACCTTATCACATGTTGTTAGCCATTTGAAAAAATATGGACGATAATGCTTTCGAACCTTCAGCGTTAAGCGATCCATAAGAGTTTAAGAAATAATATTTTCATAACTTCCTCCGTCAATCACAACTGTGCAAGTTTGTCAATGTGCTATACCCTGTTAATGAAAATTTTCCATAACAGTTTATTTTCAACATTAGGTGCAGTCTCCTTGAGTACCATGAGAGGTTCACCAGCCTTTTCGGCTTCTATTTCCTCCGTTTCCTCTATTTCTTTATTCTAAGTATCATCTTGTGTATCTGGTTCATTACATTCACCTTCCATTAGGTTCATTCGTTTTGGATATTCAAATGATCGATGCCTCGGTTGATGACACTTGAAGCATGTGACCTTACTCTGGCCTTCATGCTTGGAAATTTTTTTTCTGAGAAACTACCACTTGGATTAGAATCCGTGTTTGATGGGGTTCCTTTTGTACAGTCCATTTAGACACAATTAATTCTTCGGCTTGATAATTTCCAATGTCCCAAGCCCGGGGAAAGGAGATGGCTACGTTAGGTATGTTGATCGCCATAATGAATTTTGAGATAACAACATTCTGAAATCATGCTAGGGTGTTGCCCGCTCTAATCAATGCATTGCAGCGTCGCTCGGATGCAGTGGAAAGTGTGCAAGGGCTACCACACCATTTTGGACGAATGCGGCTAAAGAAGTCAATCGAGCAGGAAAAAAGAGGAAGATTTGACTTTTTACTTGGAATACAGGAACCTTGATAGGCATGAGCGTGGATCTAGTCAAGGTAATAAAAAGAAAAGGAGTAAATGTAGTTTGTCTACAGGAGACACAGTGGAAAGAGGATAAAGCTAAGGAGCTCACTGATGGTAATAAACCTTTTTATATAGGAAAGAACAATACAAGAAATGGAGTGGGCATAGTTATAGACAAGAATTTGATAGAGAAAATTTTGGGGATAAAGAGATTTGGTGTTAGATCATAGTAATTAAACTAGTATTAGAGGAAGACATAATTCATATCATTAGTGTTAGTTTTATGGACTTAATCCAGTAGATGATATAATAAATTGATTAATTTCTTTATTTATCAGTATATTCATACTTTCCTTTCATGAGATGAATTGTGATTTATTATATACTTGCACATAACCAATACGAATGACATGATGGTTCATGAGATGAACCGGAGTCCACAAGTATATTAGATGTAACACATGTGTATGGATGAGATCCACATACATGTGTGACAAATTTTATACTTAAATAACTTCGTAACCAGTGATGAGACTGGACATCTCATACTGACAAGGCTGCAGTACTTTGGTTACTATGAGATAGTATGATTTATCTCGATCATCAGAATGGAAAATTCTGGATCATAGTACTGGTACATTGGATGTATTGAAGGACCATGAGAAGCACCTTATGAACACTGTCTTTAAACTTAAGGTCTACTCTCATAATTCCCTAGCAGTAAGCTCTCAATCCTGAGACATTAATGAACTCAAGTTTCTATCTATTCATTTGCTTTGAGTCACCAATGAGTGGGGCCAACTGTAGGTCAACACCTCGGTGATTTGGGTATGTGGTAGTAGAGCTGTAGGAACATTCAATGGTCAAAATGGAATCTATCTCTAATATCTCTTTGTACCAATTAATGGATTTATCATTGGTAAGTGCGCACCCATTCCGATTAAGAGTTAATTGAAAAATTACCTATGATCACTATAATTAATTGGGGCTCAAGGATAATAAGATGTGGATCTAGTTTGGAAGACAGGTCCAATTGATTCATAGATATTGATAGAGGGGCCTATTTGTGGTAATGTGGAAGTTTCGGGTCTTCTATGTAATATTTTAAAGACTGGAGTTCAATTGTATTTATATAGTGAAGTTATTTGCAATTAATTGTGGGCCCGGATTGCACATGAGATGTGGGGTCGCGAGTCCTAGTTGGAGCCAGCTTTCTAAAGAATCCCTAGTGGTCCACATGCTAGCCCAATTATTAGAAAGATACTAATTCTAGTTGAACTCTAAAAGGAAAGTTACTATTTCTATTTGAAGTGAGACTTCTAATAGTGGTAATAATAAGTTACTAATTTTAGTAGAAGTGAGACTTCTATTTTATTTAGAAAGGAATTAGAAAGTTACTAATCATATTTAAGGTGAGACTTCTAATTATGATATAGTAAGTTACTAATTGTTAGAGAAGTGAGACTTCTATTTCAATTAGAAAGAAGAGAAAGTTACTAATTCTTATGGAAGTAAGACTTCTAATATTAATTAGTAAGTGGAGGTTTGCTTTTGTGCTATAGAATGAGATGAGTAGTGCTGGACGTCTACCCCCTTATTCCCATAAGTGTTGCACGCCCAACCCTTGGACGTTCACCCTCATTTTGTGCAAGAGTTACATAAGCACTTCCTCTCTTCCCTCTTTTAGTTCTCTTTCTAGTTTCCCTTTGAGTTCCTAGTAATTTTCTCTTGGAGATCCCACCATCTTCTTGAGAAAAATAGAATCTGATACAGGTCATAGCGTGGAAGATCAAGAGGTCTTGAAGATTGCTAATTGATTAGTGAAAGTGTTTCATCATCAAAGAAAGATGCAAGTTCTCCATTAGAGCATAACCGAGCTCCACCGGTATAATCTACTTCCTTGTATATTGTAGATTTATTTGTTGCTTGTTAGTTGTTATTTCTATCTTCTAGATAGAGTTATTTAGTGATCATGATGGCTGAGATTGAGGGTAGGCATCTTGGATTGGTTTTGGTAGCCTTCTAGATAGTTGATTTCTGCATCAAGTGGGTCAAAAGTTTTTGAAACCTATCCTAGAGGCCCACCTATTTCAAACAATTGGTATCAGAGCCTTACCTCATCTCTAATCATGTTTGATCAGTAAGCTTATTCTAATCTTTGCATGAGATGCGAAGAGTATAGAGCGAGGGCTATGTACGGATCAGTTTTGTTGGATTTACTTTGTTTATTAGTAGATCTAAGTTTGGATAATCACAAAATGGTTTAATAATGATGGAAGGATGGTAGGAGGCCATTGGGAACCTTCAGAAGTGTTTTGGAGGTGTTTGGACGTGAATTACAAAAAACCCAAAAATCTGGGTTCGTCAGTTCGATCGATTGAGACCCGTGCTCGGTCGGCCGAATGGTGCAGGTCGGTCGATCGACTGAGCACACTGCAACAGCCATGCAGATTTTTTAGTTTTTCAAAATTCGGATCCTTTTTGGCCTCCTATTTTTCCAGCATTGTTTGGCAGCATATTTGTGTGTTTTGTATGTTTGTTTGAGATACTAATATGCAGGTTATCTTGTCCTCTCCATGTGGCCAACAAGTCTTATTACTTTCTTTTATGTTGATGATTTAGTTTTAGCAATTTGTAAAGGGCATCATGGTTTCCTTGGTTTCCCGGTTTAGGGCAAGGCATGGTGAATTTTCTTATGAGCCTTTTTTATTTCCATTAACAGATTACCATGTAAGTCTCACCGTAGAGACATAGGAATTTATGTGATTTTCTAAATTTATAAATTCTGACGATGTCCGAGACAAAGAAGGAAAGTGAAGTTGGACTCCTAATCATAAAGTTTGAAGATTACAAAAGGTGTTTTGGAGTTTCCCAAAGAGTTTTAGGAATTCTGAATTTTTGGAAAGTCTAGAAGTCCAAGAAGTTTATTCCACTTGGGCCATGTGGAGGAGAGGACTAGTTTTTATTTTTTAGCACTTTCTATATTTTATGGATGAATGCTTTATTTATAATGTTTCCAAATCTGATCCAAACATAGCAAGTGTCGTGACCCCAGACCGAGTTATGAGCCTAATCCGGGATCCGACTAATGATACCGCGCCACGTGCATCTTTTTGGTTAGCTAATCCATACACGGTTTATCAAAAACATTTCATCCGTGCACGTGATTTCCAACAGGGTTCCGCGGTGAGGATTACACATCCCATACATTTACATATAACCATATCAAACATACATTTGAGATTTGCGGAAGCATGTAGTAAATCATATTAGTACCATTCCATTCCATAGACAAGACTGATTTATAAATGATATGACAAGATATCAGAATGAGCAATGATCATTAGCATATTTTCCAAAAGTAAAGTTAAATGTTTATACAAAAGATCAGTTAATTAGTTACCCCAAAATAATGGTCAACAAAGACCAATACAAAACAAAAGAATAAACCCAAAAGATGTTAATCACGAGTTCCCAAAAGTATGTCGAATCTCTAAGCCTGAACGAGTGTCTACATGACATCGTCAGCTTGCCACTCTATCACTCGCTGTGGTTCATCAACTGCCTCCTCAGGCTCCTCCTTAATGGCAATGTGTTCTGGACCTGAGTACCAAAATAAATGGATCAGACATGACGGTTTGGCATGTTGGATATCGCGATCACTGAGAGGGGGGGGGAGGTGAATCAGTGATTTCTAAAAACAGGTCCAATTCAACAACAAAACAAGTCAAATCACACAATGACACCAGATTTAACGTGGTTCACCGAAAGGCTACGTCCACGGTTCAAAGACTGTCCGAACACCAATCCGGGACAGATCTGAATCTTATTTAGTCGCACCAACGACAAACGGCACCAACCCTTAGTTTCAGATAGCACCAACTATCTAGGAAGCACCGACTCCCTTTACAATTTATCTGCACCCACAGATAGGATCACCAAACCCTAAACACCAAGCACCAACTTGATGTAAAAACAGAATAGAAGATAAACTCTGTCTACAGCCCTTCCCCTCTACAATTCTCTCTCTCTCAATCCCTTACAAATTGAAATTAAAGTATAAACAAAGAGACACTTATCTTATGGACGAAATACCATCTTCAAGAGCACATCCTCGTCCTCACTTGCTGTAGAAAGATGCAGCACAACAGCACACAGCAACACACAGCACCAGCACTCTATTCTCTCCAAACTCTCTCTCTTTTCTCTTCTCTTCTTTCTCTCTTCTGGTGTGTCTTTAGAACGACCCATACATGCCTTTTTATAGGTTTTGATAACCCTTAATTGTATTTAAAACAAGCTACAATTCGTTTAGAAAGAGTCCCAAACAAATTAGATAAGAGTGCTGAATTTTCGTGCAAGACTTCTGTTTCTGCGCAACTCTGATCCCGTGCTCGGTCGACATCCTGTGTTGCTCGGTCGACATCATACACTGTCTGGAATCAGTCAATTATCGCGCTCGGTCGACATCATGCCTTGCCCGGTCGACATCATACACTGCCGCGGTCGACATCCTGGGATACCCGGTCGACCGAAGACACACTGTGTCACGAAAATAACTGAGAGGTGCCTGAATCTGTTTCTGCAGGTTTCTTCTTTCTCGGTCGACCGCATGGGGTGCTCGGTCGACCGTGTGCTCTGCTTCAGGAATTCTGAATTCCTGACTATTTCAATTCTGATTCTTCTTTTCAGCTCTATCAACACTAGCCTTTTAACATCACGTTTGTGACAATTTGTTGACAATAATTCCAACTCATATCAATACTTGAGATACGAATTCCTTCAATACTTCTAAGAACTTCTCAAGTCATCTCAAATTCCAACAATCTCCCCCTTTGGAATTGTTGGCAACACTATTGGAACTTCAACACTCACTTGGAATCAATTCTGAAATTCTGAAATATCAACCATGCACTGTCAACAATCTCCCCCTAGCTTTCATAGCATAACATCTCTCCTTGCTATCATAGCATAACATCTCTCCCCCTTTGACAACAAGTCCAAAGGGACCAAACCGAGGAGCGAATAGGATATTCAATGAATGCATTGCTCCCCCTTTCAAGCACAACTCCTACGGTTTAGGAGAGTGAGTAACTCCTAACTTTTTCCGGAGATACTCGAAGACTTCCTTTGGCAGAGGTTTCGTGAAAATATCAGCCACTTGCTCAGTTGTTGGAACATATTCCAACTTGACCTCTCCATCAGCAACTTTATCTTTAAGAAAATGATAACGAATTGCTACATGCTTTGTTCGAGAGTGCTGAACAGGATTCTTAGATATATGAATTGCACTCGTGTTGTCACATAGGATCGGCGTAGGATCCGTTGTAGGAACTCCTAGATCAGAGAGCATTTGCCGCATCCATAACACTTGCGTACAACAAGTTGCCGCTGCAATATATTCCGCTTCCGCTGTCGAAAGGGATACTGAGTCTTGCTTCTTACTATGCCAAGCAACTAATCTTTCTCCAAGATAAAATGCGCCGCCGCTAGTACTCTTGCGATCATCTACGCATCCAGCCCAATCGGCATCAGAATATGCAACAAGAGTGAAGGATTTGCCTTTGGGATACCAGATACCAAGCTCCATAGTACCTTTCAGATATCGAAAGATTCTTTTCACTGCTGTAAGGTGCGTTTCAGTTGGTGCTGCTTGAAAACGTGCAACCATACATACTGCTTGTAGAAGATCTGGTCTTGTAGCAGTTAAATAGAGCAAGCTTCCTATCATAGAGCGATAGGTGGTATGATCAACGGACGAGGCCTTATCATCTTTGCTAAGCTTCGTGTTCGTTGACATTGGTGTGCTCACTGGCTTGCTGTCTTCCATATTGAACCGTTTCAGCATTTCCTTAATGTACTTCATTTGTGATATGAAGATGCCATGTTTCAGCTGCTGCACTTGTAAACCAAGAAAGAACTTTAGTTCTCCAAGCATCGACATCTCAAATTCTTTCTTCATCTCTTCAGCGAAATTCCTGCACATTTCTTCATCATTGCCACCAAAGATTATGTCATCAACATAAACAATGACAACCAGCTGTTTGCTTAACTCAGTTTTGACATACAGATTGCTATCAACCATTCCTTTTCCAAAACCGATATTGCGGAGATAGAGATCCAGCCTTGCATACCATGCCCTTGGCGCTTGTTTCAGTCCATAAAGAGCCTTTTTCAACTTGCACACTAGATCTGAATTTTTGCTGATGAGAAAACCATCAGGTTGCTCAATGTAGACCTCTTCTTCAAGTAAACCATTCAAGAAAGCTGACTTTACGTCCATCTGAAATACCTTGAAGATTTTGTATGCTGCCAATGCAAGAAACATACGAATAGCTTCCAGACGAGCCACCGGTGCAAAGGTCTCTTCAAAATCTATGCCTTCAACTTGAGCATAGCCTTTACAAACCAACCTTGCTTTGTTTCTAATGACTTGACCATCTTCATTCAGCTTATTCCGAAAGACCCATTTAGTACCAATAACATTCTTATCAGTAGGTCTAGGAACAAGTTCCCATGTGGAGTTTTTCTCAATTTGCTCCAACTCCTCATGCATAGATTTCAACCAACTTTCATCGAGACTGGCTTCAGCCACAGTCTTGGGTTCAATGGTGGATACAAGTGAGTAATTGCTAACTACACTTTGTCTAGTTTGAACGCCTGCCTTAGGATCTCCAATGATTTGATCCTTAGGGTGTTGCTCTACCCAAGTGCTGTGCTTCTTAGGTGTAGTATCTTCTGAGTCATCCTTTGATTTCTCAGAATCATTGGATTCAGCCATCTCATCATCAATCTCAGTCGAGTCCTCATAAACTGGACTGTCATTATGAGTTGCATTCTTTGGTTCAATATTCTCATCTATTCTCACATCAGCACTTTCTATGATTTTTCTGGTTCTTTTGTTAAGACACCTATATGCCTTGCTAGTAGAGGAGTAACCCAGAAATATACCTTCGTCAGCTCTTTCTTCAAATTTGCCCGGATTTTGTTCGAGCCGCTTGATGTAACACTTGCTGCCGAAGACTCTGAAGTGCTTGACTGTTGCTTTTCTTCCAAACCATAGCTCATAGGGAGTTTTGTCTTCATGTGGCCTGATCAAGCATCGATTTTGAATGTATACAGCCGTATGAATTGCCTCTTTCCAATACTTGTCAGCCATCTTGCTTTCACTTAGCATCGTACGAGCCATCTCTTGTACGGTGCGATTCTTCCGTTCCACAACTCCATTTTGCTGTGGAGTTCTAGGGGCTGAGTACTGTCTTTGAATGCCATGATGTTCACAATATTTAGTGAACTCTTCAGATGTGAACTCGCCTCCTCGATCAGACCTTAAAATCTTGATACGTTTTTCCAATTGATTTTCAACCTGTGCTTTAAACACTTTAAAACGATCAAGTGCTTGATGCTTATGCTTAAGAAACAATACCCATGTCATACGAGTATAATCATCAATGCATAACATGAAATACTTATCTCCATTGGTGCTTTGAGTTCGCATCGGTCCACAGAGATCAGTGTGCACTAGCTCAAGAGGTTTCTTGGAATGATGCTCCTTTCACTTGAACATAACCCTCGTTTGCTTTCCCTTTTGGCAAGAGTCGCAAATGGGATTGGAAGGCTTTTCAACTGTAGACATGCCTCTTACAGCCTTTGAATTGCAAATCTTTGACATGTTATCAAAGCTTAGATGCCCAAGGCGTTTGTGCCACAACCAACTTTCCTCTGTCCGACTCATCAAGCAGGTCTTTTCAGCTCCATCTGACAATGTATAGAGATTTCCAGCAGTTCTTGATCCAGTTGCCACTGTTTTGCCGTTGCTACTCTTCTTGATGGCAAACCCATTCTTTGTGAAGATAACTTCGTGACCCTTGTCACAGATCTGGCTCACACTAAGCAGGTTGTGTCTCAATCCAGACACATATAAGACTTCTTCCGATCTGATCTTGTTTGCCATAAGCTGAATAACACCTTTTCCGCAGATTTTGGCACCATCATTGTTGCCAAACTTCACTGAACCGCCTTCATAGTGCTGTAATTTGATGAATTTCTCTTTATCACCAGTCATATGGCTTGAACAACCACTATCAAGGACCCATGGTGCTGCCTTCTTTTGTGCATTGAATGCCATTTGCACAATGAGAGATTCTTTGGGACTTTCTGCACTTTGCTTTGCTCTCCAAGCCTTGACTAACTTGGGTTTCTTTTCAATCTGAAATTTGTTAGCAATATGCAACCTACAATCCCTAGCCAAGTGTCCATAATTATGACATATATAGCACTCAATTTTGTGGCTGTTTAGGATTGAAAAAGGGTTCCTAGTCACAAGTGGGCTGTTTCTAACATAGAATCTACAATCAGCTCTTTTATGTCCAAACATATTACAATAAAAGCAATAACCATAGAATTTATATCTTCTTTGTGGCTGGTTAGTCTTCATTATCTTTCTAACTGGAATGGACTCCTTTCTAGGTTGAGTGGGCTTCATAGAGTTAGAAGGTGCAGTGACTTGCTTCACAAGCTCTTTCTTTTCAGGAGGTGCAATCTTAGAGGATTCACCTTTCTCAAATCCTAGACCAAATCTGAAGTGGGCAGGTCTTTGAACTTTCAGTAGTTCATTGAGTTTCATAGTCCCTTCAATCGCTTGGAGCGCTTTGAGTTTTTTGCTATTTTCCAAATTTTCAGCCTTTGCTCTAGCGATCTCAGTTTCAAGTTTCATAGCCTCTTCCTTTTTGATACTTATTTGGTTTTCAAGGACTTCTACCATTCTTTTATATTCTTCTACTTGAGTTTTCAAAGCAATAATAGAACTTTCAGATTCATGGAGAAGTTTCAGATTTTTCTTACTTGATTTGCGTTCCATGCTAAGCTCCTCAAGTGCGGCTATGAGTTCCTCTTCAAGATTGACTTCAGCCTCCTCATCCTCTTCCGGATCTAGCTCTTCTTCTTCTTCAACAGTGACCATGAAGAGAGCTTCGGTTGATTCATCATCGTCTGAAGTTTCAGACGTGCTGTCATCTTGTTGACATAGAAAGTTTTTAGCTTTGCCCCTTTTTCTGAAATTTCTCTTTCCTTTACTCTTTTCAGCATAAGAGTCATTATCATTGTCTTCTTTTAGCGGACACTTCGCAGCAAAGTGACCAATACCTCCACAATTGAAGCATTTAAAGGGTAGCTTCCCTTTGTACTTGCCATTGCTTCCTTTCTTCAACTTTCTAACAAATTGAGCCTCAAGCTCATCATCATCGGTATCAACATCATGACCAGCAGTCTCTTTTGCCTTTTTCTGAACTTTGAAGGCCGCTTCTTTATCAGATGAAGACGTCTTTCCTATGCGCATCTCAAAGGCAGTTAGAGAACCATGTAATTCATCCATGGAAAATGCATTCAGATCTTTTGCTTCTTCGATGGCTGAGACTTTTGAATCAAACCGGGGAAGAAGAGATCTTAGAACCTTTTTGACGATGACCGGCTCTTTAATCTCCTCCCCTAGTCCACGAATGTCATTCGTGACTTCACTCACTCGTTGCATATACGAGTCAACATTCTCGCTTTCCTCCATGCGAAGAGACTCGAATTGAGAGTGATGAGTTTGCAATTTGGCCTCTTTAATCTTCTCATCACCTTCATGTATGCTTTGCAACTTGTCCCAAATTTCCTTGGCTGTTTTGCATGCAATTACTTTGACAAGCTCGCTGTCCACAAGGCCACTAAAGAGTGCATTCTGCGCCTTGGAGTCGTTGTCTGCCAACTTCTTCGATGCTGTATCATTGGGTACGGTGGCAGCATTGTAACCGGCTCTGACAGCCTCCCAAACATCATAACCAAGAGATTTGATGAAGGCTTGCATCCTAATCTTCCAAAAGGAGTAATTAGAACCATCAAACAGAGGTGCTTTCATATTCCCTGTATTGACTGCCATGTGATTTGACAAGAGATCACCCTTAGCGTATTAAACTGATCAAGGGAACCTCGCTCTGATACCAATTGTTGGATATCGCGATCACTGAGAGGGGGGGGTGAATCAGTGATTTCTAAAAACAGGTCCAATTCAACAACAAAACAAGTCAAATCACACAATGACACTAGATTTAACGTGGTTCACCGAAAGGCTACGTCCACGGTTCAAAGACTGTCCGAACACCAATCCGGGACAGATCTGAATCTTATTTAGTCGCACCAACGACAAAGAGCACCAACCCTTAGTTTCAGATAGCACCAACTATCTAGGAAGCACCGACTCCCTTTACAATTTATCTGCACCCACAGATAGGATCACCAAACCCTAAACACCAAGCACCAACTTGATGTAAAAACAGAATAGAAGATAAACTCTGTCTACAGCCCTTCCCCTCTACAATTCTCTCTCTCTCAATCCCTTACAAATTGAAATTAAAGCATAAACAGAGAGACACTTATCTTATGGACGAAATACCATCTTCAAGAGCACATCCTCGTCCTCACTTGCTGTAGAAAGATGCAGCACAACAGCACACAGCAACACACAGCACCAGCACTCTATTCTCTCCAAACTCTCTCTCTTTTCTCTTCTCTTCTTTCTCTCTTCTAGTGTGTCTTTAGAACGACCCATACATGCCTTTTTATAGGTTTTGATAACCCTTAATTATATTTAAAACAAGCTACAATTCGTTTAGAAAGAGTCCCAAACAAATTAGATAAGAGTGCTGAATTTTCGTGCAAGACTTCTGTTTCTGCGCAACTCTGATCCCGTGCTCGGTCGACATCCTGTGTTGCTCGGTCGACATCATACACTGTCTGGAATCAGTCAATTATCGCGCTCGGTCGACATCATGCCTTGCCCGGTCGACATCATACACTGCGCGGTCGACATCCTGGGATGCCCGGTCGACCGAAGACACACTGTGTCACGAAAATAACTGAGAGGTGCCTGAATCTGTTTCTGCAGGTTTCTTCTTTCTCGGTCGACCGCATGGGGTGCTCGGTCGACCGCGTGCTCTGCTTCAGGAATTCTGAATTCCTGACTGTTTCAATTCTGATTCTTCTTTTCAGCTCTATCAACACTAGCCTTTTAACATCACGTTTGTGACAATGTGTTGACAATAATTCCAACTCATATCAATACTTGAGATACTAATTCCTTCAATACTTCTAAGAACTTCTCAAGTCATCTCAAATTCCAACATGGCAGGTGGGTGAAAAGATATGACAATAAAATAAAACAATGATACCTTGCAAGAGTGTAGAAAACCTGTGTATAAATAATGAATTTCATAAAAGACAATGCATCATTTATTAAGTGAAGACATGAGCAATATAAAGCAATAAAGGTACCAAGAATAAGAAACTGTCAAGATGGCAACCACACGAAGCTAAATCCTCTTACACTAAAATGAAGAGAGTTAGCAGGGCGTTGCTCTCAGTCACACAAGGTGAGGAGATTCAACGATTATATATATATAAATACATATAGCTGGACAAGAACACGGTAGCGAACTGGATAGTAAGAGAAGACAAGATCCAGGCTGCAGTTGGCAGGACAAGAGGGGGATCAACAAGCCAGTGGATCAAAACGACAAGGTATATCCAAGCTTACTGGTGCTGACTCATAGGTCATGAACAAGAAAACAAAACAAGTGCATGTGTAACGGGACAAGATGCTCATAGGCACAAGACATGTCGTATCAGGTCAAGTATGAACAAGATTGCAAAATGCTGAAACAATATCCGGGCAAGACTAGTCACAAGGCATGAAACTTGAAATGTATATAAGTGAGATTCGGTAAAAATTAAGTACTAATAGATTCTTTACATTCCCTGGGTCTAGTGTTGGAAGTCTAAGATTTGATTCAGTGTAAATAGGTTCCCGTTTGTCGATTTTAATATATATTTGGTACTCCGTAAGAGTTAAAGACATTCCAGGTCCTTACGTACATTGACAAGTCTAATAGACCTTAACAAATCATGATAAAGGGATTTCTTCTTCAAAATAGTTCCACATTCTTCTCCCATATAGTTCCGCAAGTTCTTCAAAAAAAATCCATTAGGACTGAAATTTTAGTCAACCCTTGGTTGGCTTGTCGGTTGACCGACAAGCTGACCGACGGCTAGTCGAGTTCAGAAACGGGGAGAAAACAGCTCTCGGGAATTGGAATTGAGGGGCTATCGGTTCACTGTCGACTAACCAACACTTCAGCATCAGAAATTACAGAAAATTGCAGCACTCTGGAATTGGAACCGAGAGGCTGTCGGCTCGTTGTCGGTTGGATGTCGGTTAGCTAGCTGCGGACACATCATTTCTGAAGCTATTTTTCAGTCCTTTCCTCCCCCAAACATTCCTCCTTTCTATACTTCTATTCCCTGCAATAAAATGAGCTAAAAAGCGCCTTTAATTCATCACTACAATCCCATGATTTGACCTTATCCATTCTTCCATCAAATCATCCATAAAAATGGATCCAACCTCTTCATCCCATCCACATTCAACCAAGAGAAATCCATTACAAGAAACAAGTCAAAACTTAATACAAATGAGATATCATTTTCAAGAAAGCAATATATTAACAAGATACGCTAATGAGTGTATTTCAAATCTCAATAAAAGCATGTCATGAAGTAAAGCTTTAAGTAATAAAATCATTAATGAAAGATAAACATTTGCATAAAACATGATCAATGAAAATAAATCATTTCATCCACTTGCCTTGGGTCCAAGCTAATGCAAATCCAAGCCACTAATCACCAATCAAGCCAAGAAACACAATCTAAACAAAAACCCCCAAATACAAGCCCTAAAATGTCAAAACCAAGAAATACAAAGAAAGAGCTTCTAATAATTAAAACGAAGCTTCTCCAAGGCCCAATAAACAAGAATCTATGAGATGGAAGTGATCTCTTACCTAGAAGGTCTTCAAATAAGCAAGGCTGGATCAATGAGAAATTCGAAGTTGATGGATCCTTCTAAAAATGGTGCCAAATGAAAGCTCTAGAAGAGAGGGTGAAGATTTCGAGATCAAATCTTAGTTTTAGTGAGGTCTTGTGGTGATTTGTGAGGAAGAAAGCAAGAGAAAAAGGGGAAGAACGGTGGCTGCTGGAACTCCTTCTCTTAGCCATTTTTTAGGATCGTTGAAGCCCTTCTTGAGGCATTTTTAGGCAAAAGAAAGGGGATCAAGCTAAGGAAGGCTAATGGTCATTAAGGAAAGCTAAAGCTTGGATTAATGAAGTTAAACCACCAAGTAAGCTTTACCTTTTGATAATCATATGTTTTATGCTTTAATTAAATTATTGGTAAATGATTTTTAGCATATAACTATGATGTGTTGAATCCTTTCTTCTTTTAATCTTTGATTCAAGTCACTGGATTCTTCACCTTGATTAAAATCAAGTTTGTTTTAGAAAACTTCTTAAATATGTTTTAACAAAACCTTTGATTTCTTTTATAACATGTTTCATTAACTTGTTGAATCTTCTTTGTTGTTTTCAATCTTTAAAACCATAGTTAAACTCTTTTGTTTTGAAAACAACATTGTATATGCATCACATGCTTAGGCTTAATTAATTTCATACAACTTGTGAATCTTTTGATTTTCATATCGTCTACAAGTTTGTAATTTGTACATGTGATTTGCATATCACTTCAATCATATCTTTATGTGCATAAACTTTAAAATGCATTAAGCATATATTGATTGGACTTAATTTTAACTTGATTGAAGTTTTCACACACACACACACACATCATAAGCATACATCTTTGCATTTCTTTGAGTGTTTGTGTGAGTTGATTTACAATTTCATATCCGCCCATTTTAGAGGCAAATTTATTGAGCTTAAATTGTATATCTTAGAGTGTTTTGTGAAAACACTTTCTTTGGAGAAATCTATTATGTAAGGTTATTGCTAAGCCATTGAAAAGCATAGTGTAAAGGTTCTTGCTTAGCCTAGAAAAGCATATTGTATAAGTTGTTGTTAAGCCTTTAAAAACAACATTGTAAGTTTATTGCTTAGCCTTGGAAAGCATACATAGTGGAAATCTGGTGGGGTGTTGAATCACAAGCCGGTAGTGGATGTAGGCATTGAGGTCGAAACACTATAAATCTTGTGTGATGGTGATTGATTTGTGGTGATTGTTTTGTTTAAGCTTCTGCATATTGTATGTTAATCATCACATTTGACTAGTTTATTTTAAAGAAGTTAAAAGTGGTCATAATTAGTCATTAAGTGTAGCTCACCCTATTCACCCCCCTCTAGGGTTAGGATCCCTTGGGCTTTCAACGAGTATTTTATCACTTTCACCGATGATTACTCGAGGTATGGATACATATACCTTATGCACCGCAAGTCCAAGACTTTTGAAAAGTTTTCGCAGCGGAAGCGGAAAAGCATTTAGGTAAAACTATAAATATTCTTCGATGAGGTCGAGGAAGAAAATATCTCTCCACTAATTTTATAGTATACCTATCAGAAAATGGGATTCGATCCCAGTTGTTTACTCCTGGTTTGCCTCAATAGAATGGAGTAGTAGAAAGAAGGAACCAGACCCTTTTAGATATGATCAGGCCTATGATTGAGTTTCTACGGATTACCTATATTTTGGGATATGTAATGTATATACTAAACCTCATTCCATCTAAGTCTATACCTGAGACTCCCCGGGAGTTATGGACTGGGCGAAAGCCTAGTCTACAACGTTTTTAAGGGTTGTCTGGCACGCGTGCTAAAGGTTAAGACAGATTAGTTGGAATCAAAGTCGGAAGTATACACCTTTATAGAATATCCCAAAAGAACTAAAGATTGGTTATTCTATAATCACAGAGAGCATAAAGTGCTTGTCAGCACCAATGCGGTTTTTTGGATGAAGATTACATAATTGACCGAAAATCACTAGAAAAGGTTATCTTGGAAGAAATTTAAGAGCAATCAATTCCAAACCCAACAATAACTGAACTTTAAGAAAACCCGCCCATACCTGACCCTGTAGTTACACCAGTGGAGCATTGTCAGGACCCCTGACAGGTTCTCGATTTTGGGTGAGTCTTACGAGGCAATCCCGGAAGAACCGGAATAAGATCCCTGTAACTATGATGAAGCAGTTAATGACATAGTTTCGGGAGGTTGGCTAAATGCTATGAAAGTTGACGTTGAGTCTTTGTACTCTAATCAAGTCTGAATACTTGTGGACTTGCCTGCCAATAGCAAACCTATTGGGTGCAAGTGAGTCTACAAAAAAAAAAGGACCAGATGGAAGAGTTCCATCCGGATACTCTTATCCATTGCGGTTCATCTCGGTGATGAGATTTGGTAAATGGATGTCAAGACAGCCTCTCACGACGGTAGTTTTGAGGAAGACATCTATATGATGCAGACAGTTTTATGGCTAACAACCAAGAGCAAAGAGTTTGCAAGTTGCAGAAGTCCATTTATGGACTGAAGCAGGCATCCTGAACCTGGAACATCCATTTTGACTAGGAAATCAATTCATTTGATCTTGTGAGAATCTGGATAAGTCATGTGTGTACATAAAAAGTCAAGAAGGCAGGGTAGTTTTTCTGGTATTATATGTCGACGACATCCTTCTCCCATGGAATGATATAGGGATATCGTCAATAGTAAAAGTTTTGGTTGGCAAAGACTTTTGATAATAAAGGACTTGGGAGAAGCCAGCTACATCCTAGGGATCAATTTCCATTGAGACCGGAATAATAGGATGATAGGCTTATCACAAGATGCGTACATAGATAAGGTACTGGTACGTTTAGCTATGCTTTGTATTAGACCGGATATCTGTCATGCAAGGGGCCTAGTCAGCGGATATCAGTCTAACCCAGGTCCTTATCATTTAACTGCTGAAAGATGTGTTCTCAAATACTTGATAAGGACTAGAGATCACATGTTAATTTGCAACAGTGATGAGTTGATTTCAGTCGGTTACATGGATACTGACTTCTAGTCAAATCAGGATTCTAGGAAATCAACTTCTGGGTATGTGTTTATGATGTAGACGCTTGAGAAGCAGCTACAGAAGCAGCATGGCTCAAAAGATTCCTTATGGAAATTGGAGTGCTTTCGGCAGGACAGCCGCTCACAGTTTACTGTGATAACAGCAGGGCAATCACTAAGTCCAAAAAACCTAGGAGCCAAAAAGCATGTACAAAGGAAGTTATATATGGTCAAACAGATTGTGCAGATAGGTGATGTATGATCACCAAGATAGCCTTTGCAGACAATCTGGGAGATCTCTTTACTAAGCCTTTGACTATCAAAGTCTTTAAGCGGTATGTAGACGGAATGGGCATGAGATGCAATCCTAGCGGCATTGAGCCAAAGTGGGAGATTGTTAGTTTTATGGACTCAATCCAGTAGATGATATAATAAATTGATTTATTTCTTTATTTATCAGTATATTTATTCTTTCCTTTCATGGGATGAAATGTGATTTATTATATACTTGCACATAACATGACATGATGGTTCATGAGATGACATGACATGACATGAGATGACATGACATGTGTATGGATGAGATCTACATACGGGAGACATGTGTGATAAATCTTATACTTAAATATGTTCACAACCATTGATGAGACTGGACATCTCATACTGACAAGGTTGCAGTACTTTGGTTACTATGAGATAGTATGATTTATCTCGATCATCAGAATGGAGGATTCTAGATCATAGTACTTGATGGACCGGGCGTTCATGGCTCGGTGCTACCGAGGTCGGCAGACGTGGGAGTCCATTGGGTACGACCCTTTCGCGCCGGGGGGGCAGAAGCTGGTATCAACATTTTTTTGTGTGGGTGAGCCAGATTTTCTATTTTACTTGGAATTGCAAGTGGTGATCCGGAGATCGACCTTCGCAACTAAAAAGGAAATCAACTTCTTTCGAGTTTCCATTTCACATATATTTAAGAAAAGAGACATTTTTCTTCATTTGCCGTGAAAGGTGATTTTTTTGACATTTATAGCCGATTTTTGGCGTTTTATAGCCGGTTTTTGGCGTTTATAGCCTATTTTGGCATTTATAGCTAATTTACAATTCTTATCGATAATGAAAGACAAGAGTTGTGATTTTTGTCTCTTTTAAAAATACAAACTACAATGAAAAACAAGAAAAGGAGGATTTAACTTCTCAGGAAATTATGGGAGACTCGTTCGGATTGACGGTCGCAAGCCATATATGGATTCGTCATCATCCATGCAGATGAGAACAGAGGATACTCTTGATTCGCTTGGCTTGGCTATAACCTCGGGTTTTTAGAGGAAAAAGGCCAAGAGGAGGTCCTATGTCCAATAAAAAGCTAAGTAGACGGGCTGAAAAGTCACGTATAAGCCCTTGGAGGCAGAAGGAAAAGGCAAGGACCTTGGGGGGGGGGGGGTACCCCCCAAAGTTCTTTTGTCACCTTGTAGTGGTGGCCGGTGCAGAACTTTCGCAGAGTTTTATCTCTTTCTTTCTCTTAGATTTCTGATGCCTTTTTTTTTCTGGATCTCCGGATTTTCCCAAGTCTCTGTGATTTTTTCCGATCTCAGTGATTTTTCCGATCTGGATTTCTTTGGAGTGCTCTCCTATTTGTAGGCTCTTGGGAGCCTTTTAGGAGAGTTTATGGGCTTTTATTGTCATTAAGCCGCATAATGGGAGGAGTTACAAGGTTTAATTCCTTTATTTTGTAACTCCTTTTTCTTGGCTTCTGATTGGCCGGTGGAGATTAAGGGCATTTAATCACCTTTAATCGCCATGATGGGAGGACTTTCATGGTTTAAATGCCATGAATCTCTTGACTTGTAACTCCCATTTAATTGCTTCTGATTGGGTCATCCAAAGAAATGAATTAATGACTGTAATAAAGCTAGTCAATTAATCGCATTAAATGGTCGCTGAGCAGTGGAAGAGTCGCGGGTCGTGCCGCGTCTTTTGGGATTCTTCTGGCGATGATCATCGATGGATCTTCATGTAGATCGACATTGGATGACCATGTAACTTCAGGTATTGGTTGCCAACATCGGGTCGGTGCCATCTGTCCTGTTGATTTCTCGATCGATCGGGTAGAAAGCACACTTTTTTGGTTGACCGGTTGGCGATCAATGTTGATTTTGATACTCTTGATGATTGACCCGTGATTTTGACTGATGTCAAAGGATTTGGCACCTCAAAAGTATGAATTTCGAAAAATCCCAGGAGTCGGAAGCTTCGAATCGCGGAAAAACGATGAAAAATGGGCTTTCCGGGGCCAACCCGGTGATTCCGGGCTCCATGGTCACAGGGGCCTGCAACCTTGGGGGGATTTCCCCCCTTTTGTCCCGTTTTGCGGCCGTTTTTTATGTTTTTCGATTCTTTTTTCTTCTGTATTTTTTCTTGAAATTTTTGATTATTTATTGACCTGATTTCCCTGTAGAAAACTTGGCAAGAATCCTTGCATTTTGGAGTGCAAAGTTTCCAATTTTTCGGGAAAGCCGAAGACTTTGTCGCGTAGAGCTGCCGATTTTCCATCAGAAGTCGAAACGGGGTCAAACAATGTTAGAATGACCTGAAATTTGGGGTGAAGCCTCCTGAGCAATAAATAAGACCAACCATAGGCTTTTTCTTGAGTTTTGAACCTGTTTGGGGTCCTATTACCAGTGGACTTGTTTTTATCGCGATGAAGATGTCGCGGCTTGATGTGCGGTCAACCGATGTCCGATTGACTTGAAATTTGACAGGGAACCTATTGGAGTCATTTTAAGATGATCCATAGGATCTGTCTTGGAAGCCATGGTCTCGGAGAACTGTTGGGATTGGTGTATGCCCTAAAGCCCACTAGCTGCACTCTCATCTTTTGTTACTGGATATTTACTGGTTATTTAATGGAATGACTTTTTTATGCTTAAACATGTATATATGTATGGTTGTGTAAGGCCCATTGTTTCTAGTAAATGAATTAGGTGTGTAGTGTCTACACACAGATAGGTCTAATTCATGGACAACTGGAAACATCATATTTGTTCATAATTGAGAGATGGAGCTGGGCACTTCATCTTGGTATAAGTTATAATGAGAGACTCTCCTGTATTCAGGGTGACTTACCTAAGTCATGGGAGGGCTTTCCCGGATTTATCTCATTAGTGCATATGCAATGCATTGAACAGGACCATGGTAGGTGTGATCTCTAAAATAGTACTATCACAGAGAGAGATCAAGTCACCTCATGCTACTGAGTGACCGGTGCTCTTAATCTTGAGTATTTGTGGATGAACTGACGAAGTCAAGTTCTTGTGCTTTAATTCACTATGGGTGAGATTCTTTTCATGGGTCAACAGCTCTGTGTTTTGGGTACTCGGACTTGATTAGTTGGGACGTGCAGATGCAATATAGAATCTATGCCATCTGTTGATGGAATAATCGTCCCCTTAGAATTATCCGATTAATCATCAAAATCTAAGATCTTAGTATATGGATGTTACATATGGATATTGAACTTGTGGGTCGCTCCCTGGATCAAGAGAATGATATTCGAATGATGATTATGTTAAGGATATGTAGTTCTAAGGTTTAGATGTAATCGGGAAGGTTGATAGTACATGTGATAACCTGACTCGATTATGGATGTTACATAGAGGGGCATTCAGGTCATTACACTTAGTAGGTCGAAGACAACCGTCATTTTATGACGAGCTTATTATATTATATATTTGTCCTTGGAGTTCAACCATAACTCTTTAGTGGAATTAGTTAAGGTTAAAATGGTCTTAATGTTGCTATGGGTTTAGCATGGACATTTTGGTCATTTTGGGAGCCAATGGCAAATATGTCTTTTGGTCCCTTCTCTAGTCAGTTTCCAAGATTGGCATGGTTTCCTATAATGTTTAGATAACATTTGGATGAATTATTTTAGTGGAAAAATAATTTTGAGTTTAAATTCAAATAGGCCTTTGATGGCATACATGAATTTAACTCTAGATAAATTGTATGTGGGCCATGGTGTGCATTAATATGTGGGACGTCCATAATAGGATTTCCATGGGTAAGGTTTCCAACTTTGAGTAGGACTCTCTACTTGGAAAGTTGGACTTCTCTTTGGATTTGTATTCCTTTGAGAAAGTTTCCTTTTTGGATTAGGAACTTAAAATTAGTAAGTGTTCTACAACTAGGATTACTAATTGTATGGAAAGTTCCTTTTGGTTTCCTTTTCTAATTAGAGTGTTTCTTAAAGGAAATAAGTCTTTCCTTTTTGGACATCAATGAGAATTAGAAGAGATAAACTTTTAGGAAAGGTTTCCTCAAAGTTTCTATAAAAGAAACAACACCCCCTTTTTGGACGTCCAAGCCTATGAAAGGAAGAGTCCCACACGTCCAGCCCTTGAAGCTCTTTCTTCTTCATTGAAGAAAGTTAAGGTCTGAGATTTTTCCTTGGAGAAATACTTCTTGATTACTAGATTAAGATCCCACCATCTTAGCCAATCAGATTTGGAAGTGAGATAGAGAAGAAGATCAAAGGCAATACTAGTGCAGAAAATTCCAGCAACTTGTTTGCTAATTGCAAGTCTGAGTTCGGGCCTTTGGATCTATTTTTTCAGAGATTTGAAGTCTACAAATCTTCGAGGTAATAGTCTTCTTCGTTCTCCTTTAATTATACACTTGTTGGTCATGAATTCATGGAGTTCTCATGCGATCTATATGGCTGATTTTTGCTGGCCAAATCAGATTTTTAAAATCTGTCATGTTACAAATTAGCCATGAATATCTTCCGCTAATTCAGATATGAATCGCAGTTTCTTTCAGTAGTATCTGAGCCACTCCATGTGAAATCATGATCCCATGTTGTGTATAATTAATCCTAGATTGATTATGGGTATGGTGGCACCCTTTTAAACTTATGTTGTGATGCATGTTATGTGCAAGTTTCATTAACATTGCTGGAATTTATTTTCCAGATTTGTTTAATGATGCACATAGTGTTTTTGCATGCACTAACCTCTTTGATTGCAGCCGTATATTGCATCCTTGATGGTTCGCATGATTGTTATGTGGATTTGGACGTTTTTTCAGAAGTTGGAAAGTGTACGATTGCGCGTTTAGCAATCATAGGAAGTTGTAACTCTTTCTTTACTTTTATTCCAACTAGTCTTGATGTAAGCTTTCTTGAAAAGCATAGGTATCTCCAATGTAATTTGGGGTTTTGTTTTTTATGGGTTTGCTTGTATAAATTTAATTTATTGGAACAAGCAAGAAGAAGAAAGTTTCAAGAAAGGTTGCAAGTAACCGGACTCCTTAGTGGTGGAGGAGACAAGACTTCTTGGTGAAAGATGAGACCTATTCTTGATGTCCTAGTTCAATAAGGATTACAAGTCCGAAGAGCAAGGAGCCATCAAGGATTGCATACTTTTATTTGCTTTTATATATGGAATGCATGGATGAGTGCTTTATATAATTGCTATAATTGTCACCTAGAAACATGGCCACCATTAGGTTCTAAAATTGGCATCTTTATTGTATTAGATTGTTTTTAGTTTGGCAAATTATTTTAAACGAAACTTAGACCAGCACCTTCTATTTGTCTAAGGTTTAAAATTGGATAGGGTTTGGTTTATCTTGGTACCCTTGGTTTCCAAAGAAGGCTAAACTAAAATCTAATTAGATGCTACCTATGGGTTTCCATAACCCAAGATAGGTTTTTGATTCTTTAAAGGGATTTGCTCAAATGTTTTAAAGCAAAGGTTATTTATTTTTAAGATGACTTGAGTCATAAATTTAATTAACCAAGTTTGCTAGATTTGAAAAGAGCTTTTGAGTAAAACAATGCAAAGGTCAAGTAGTATAAACCCTAGTGATAAATAATCAAGTGGGAGAGGGGTTTTAGGAAAGACCCCACGGCCTTCCATTTTCGGTTCATGTTATCTCATTAAAGTGTTAGTAGGAACGGCCATCCCTTCGGTAGAGTTCTTTAACTAAAGACCGCTTTGATGGGTTAATGGGTGAACTAATGTGAATATTCGTAATGAGGTGTTAGTAGGAGCGGCCATCCCTTCGGTGGAGTTCTTTACTAAAGATCACTTCTATAGAATGTCAATGAAGTGTTGGTGGGAGCGGCCATCCCTTCGGTGGAGCTCTTTACTAAAGTTCACTTCTAGAAAGGATAAAAGTCTCTTCCCTTCGGAGGACTTAATCATAGACATTCTGGGAAAATTCATAAGAGATGGTTATACACTTGACATAAGATGGTAATAACCTCTCCCTAGGAGTTAAAGGGTTATTTGTCATATGAGGCCAAACCAATCAGTGATTGGACTACCACTGGATATGTGTCCAGATAGTGATAATCCAAATAAGTCTGCCTTAATTCAACGTGACTGTAGGCTCGGCCATCCCTTCGATGGAGGGTCTATGAGGAGGTTGAAACACTGATACATTATGATTGGGGTTGAATAATGTAAAAAGTTTTTGTGCTTTGTTTTTGCTTTTGTAACAAGCACCATATGCATATTACATATATACTGCATGTCTAATTATAAACCGTTTTATATCCAGAAAGAGATGGGTAAAGACTCTTTTAGTCCGTTGATGTGCATTCTTCGTGAGAATAAACTGACTGGCCCTAACTACGTAGATTGGAAGAGAAATCTTGACATAGTACTCACTGCTGAGGAGTACAAGTATGTCTTGCTGGAAAACTGTCCCGATATTGATGCTAATTCTACTGATGACCAGCGAGAGGCTGAGAAGAAATGAAAGAAAGCGAATAGCATGGCCAAATGCTACATGCTCGCTTCCATGTCCAACGTGTTGCAAACACAGCACGAGCATATGGACACAGCCTATGAAATCATGATGTCCTTGTCTGAGATGTTCGCAGACAAGAGCAGGCCAGCTAGGCAAGCTGCTATGAGGACCATCATGAATGCTAGGATGGCTGAGGGAACACCTGTCAGAGAGCATATGCTCAAGCTGATGGATTGTTTCAATGAAGCTGAGATTCTAGGGGCTGAGATTGATGCTGGGAGTCAAACTGACATGATTCTCGAAACTCTGCCGGACTCTTTCAATCAGTTCAAGCTCAATTTCAATATGAGCAAGATGGACATGACTCTACCTGAGTTAATGAAAGAACTCCAGGCGGCAGAGGCCATCATGAAGCCCAAAGCCCAAGCTCATTTTTTCCAGTCTTCCTCTAAATCAAACCCGAAAGGGAAGAAGTTCAAGAAGAAGCAGAGTAAGGGAAAAGGGAAGAAAAAAAAATAATGCTGGTAATAAGAAGGACAAGGGTACAGATGGAAAGCCCAAAGGGAAATGCTTCAAGTGTGGCCTCAAAGGTCATTGGAAGAAAGATTGTCCCAAGTTCCTGGCCTCAGTTAAGAAAGGTACATCTTTTTCATACTACATTGAAACTTGTCTAGTGGTTGATTCTACTGACTCATGGATAGTAGACTCAGGAGCCACTAATCATATCTGTAATTCATTGCAGGGGTTTCAGATAATGCAGAGAATTGAGAAAGGAGAGTTTGCCTTTAGAGTCGGAACTGGAGCTAAAGTTTGGGCAGTTGCAGTAGGAGTTGTTACCTTACATTTTCCATGTAATAGGATATTAGTTTTAAATAATGTTTTCTATGTTCCGGACATGAGGAAGAATTTAATTTCAGTTTCCAGATTAATTGAATTTAATTATTCAGTTTCTTTCCATTCTGGTGTTGATATCAGTAGAGATGGAAATATTATATGTTCCGGTAGAATACATGACAACTTATTTTATATATATCCTATTGCTCCCACACTGCATAATGTATAACAAGAAAGCTCAACTTCCCTTAACCGAAAGGTATCTTCAATCAATGACACATATCTTTGGCACTTACGTTTGGGTCACATTAACCTAAAATGGATTCAGAGGTTGGTAGAAGATGGGCCTTTAAGCTCATTAGATTTCGAACCTTTTCCTCAGTGCGAATCTTGTCTCAAGGGAAAGATGACCAAACGGTCATTCTCTGGAATGGGACTAAGGTCAAAGGAGTTGTTAGAATTGATTCACACTGATGTGTGTGGTCCTATGAACAAACCGGCTCGAGGAGGGTATGAGTATTACATCACCTTCACCGATGATTACTCTAGATATGGATATGTATACCTAATGCGACACAAGTCTGAGGCGTTTGATAAGTTCAAACAATTCAAGGCTGAGGCGGAGCTACAACTAGGAAAACATATCAAAGCCCTTCGATCTGATCGAGGTGGCGAGTACCTCCTGGGTGAGTTCAAGGAGTACCTCACACAACATGGGATTGTGTCTCAGTTGTCTACACCGGGTACAACCCAGCAAAATGGCGTAGCGGAGAGAAGAAACCGTACCCTTCTTGATATGGTAAGGTCCATGATGAGTCATGCAATCCTGCCTATATCTTTTTGGGGATATGCCCTAGAAGCAGCAGCATACATTTTAAATCTGGTGCCTTCTAAATCAGTACCTAGGACACCCCAAGAAATGTGGACAAGTCGAAAACCTAGTTTAAGACATATTCACATTTGGGGTTGTCCAGCCTATGTACTGAATGATAAAGCTACCAAGCTGGAACCCAGATCAGAAATGTGCTACTTCATTGGGTATCCTAAGGGAACGAGAGGTGGCATCTTTTATCATCCAAAGGAGCAAAAAGTGCTCATCAGCACTCATGCTAGGTACTTGGAGGATGATTGTATGATGCACCAAGAGCTTAGTTGTAAAGAAACCCTTGAGGAGATTCTTCCGGGATCTCCTATAACATCTGTACCGGATCCTGAGACAGTAGATGAACAAGATATTCCTTTGAACACTCCGGAGCCTCGTCGTAGTGGGAGAATTTCTAGACAGCCAGAAAGATATCTAGGAGTGTCTTTTAAGACAGACTCTGGAGATCTGGTTGAGGATCCTACTAGTTATGATGAAGCAGTAACGGATATAGATGCTGACATGTGGCAGCAAGCGATGAAATCTGAAATGGATTCTTTGTATTCCAATCAAGTCTGGGAACTTGTAGATGCACCTGAAGGGATTAAACCCATAGGGTGCAAGTGGATCTATAAGAGAAAGAGAGGAGTGGATGGGAAGGTGGAAACCTTCAAAGCAAGACTGGAGGCGAAAGGATATACTCAGAAAGAGGGTATCGATTATGAGGAAACCTTTTCACCAGTGGCTATGCTTAAGTCCATAAGGATTCTCTTGGCCATCGCATGTCATTATGACTACGAGATATGGCAGATGGATGTCAAGACAGCTTTTCTTAATGGAAGTCTTGACGAATGCATCTATATGATGCAACCAGAGGGCTTCATTGCTAATGGCCAAGATAACATGGTTTGTAAACTTAAGAAGTCCATTTATGGACTTAAGCAAGCATCTAGAGCATGGAACATCAAGTTTAATCAGGCAGTCAAATCCTTTGGCTTTAATCAAAACATTGATGAACCATGTGTGTATAAGAAAGGAAATGGGAAAGCAGTTGCATTTTTGGTTCTGTATGTAGATGACATATTACTCATAGGAAATGATGTAGGTTTATTGTCATCCACAAAGGTTTGGTTATCCTCTCAATTTCAGATGAAGGATCTGGGTGAAGCCAGCTATATCTTAGGGATCAAGCTTTTGCGTGATCGTAAGAATAAGATGTTAGCCCTATCCCAATCTTCATATATTGAGAAGATATTGGTCAAGTTTAACATGCATGACTCCAAGAAGGGCCTCCTACCTTCTAGACATGGAGTACCACTGTCTCGAGATCAATGTCCAAAGACATCTGAAGAGATAGAGACCATGAGGAGAGTTCCATATGCATCCGCTGTTGGAAGCCTCATGTATGCTATGTTATGTACTAGACCAGATATTTGCTTTGCCGTTGGCATGGTTAGCAGATATCAGTCAAACCCTGGACCTATGCATTGGACAGCAGTTAAGCATATATTCAAGTATCTTCAGAGAACGAAAGATTATATGCTGACCTTTCGAGCAGATGATCTAACGCCTTTGGCGTATACAGACTCTGATTTCCAATCTGATAGTGATGCCAGAAAGTCTACCTCAGGGTACGTCTTTACTATGTCAGGAGGGGCTATATCATAGAGAAGTGTCAAGCAATCCTGTATAGCTGATTCTACCATGGAAGCAGAGTATGTGGCGGCATCGGAAGCTGCGAAGGAAGCGGTATGGCTCAGAATATTCCTAGTGGAATTGGGAGTTGTTCCTGCAGTGCATAAACCGATTGTCATGTACTGCGATAACACTGGTGCTGTAGCACAGTGCAAAGAGCCCAGGAATCACAAGAAAGGCAAGCACATTCAGAGAAAGTACCACTTGATCCGGGAATTCATTCAGGATGGAGAGATATTGGTGGAGCATATTGCTTCAGCAAATAACTTAGCTGACCTATCCACTAAGACTCTTACTGAGAAAGTCTTCACTTCTCATGTTGAGTCTATGGGTGTTAGGTTAGGAAGTAGTGATCTTTAGTGCAAGTGGGAGTTTGTTGGGATTGGTGTATGCCCTAAAGTCCACTAGCTACACTCTCATCTTTTGTTACTGGATATTTACTGGTTATTTAATGGAATGACTTTTTTATGCTTAAACATGTATATATGTATGGTTGTGTAAGGCCCATTGTTTCTAGTAAATGAATTAGGTGTGTAGTGTCTACACACAGATAGGTCTAATTCATGGACAACTGGAAACATCATATTTGTTCATAATTGAGAGATGGAGCTGGGCACTTCATCTTGGTATAAGTTATAATGAGAGACTCTCCTGTATTCAGGGTGACTTACCTAAGTCATGGGAGGGCTTTCCCGGATTTATCTCATTAGTGCATATGCAATGCATTGAACAGGACCATGGTAGGTGTGATCTCTAAAATAGTACTATCACAGAGAGAGATCAAGTCACCTCATGCTACTGAGTGACCGGTGCTCTTAATCTTGAGCATTTGTGGATGAACTGACGAAGTCAAGTTCTTGTGCTTTAATTCACTATGGGTGAGATTCTTTTCATGGGTCAACAACTCTGTGTTTTGGGTACTCGGACTTGATTAGTTGGGACGTGCAGATGCAATATAGAATCTATGCCATTTGTTGATGGAATAATCGTCCCCTTAGAATTATCCGATTAATCATCAAAATCTAAGATCTTAGTATATGGATGTTCCATATGGATATTGAACTTGTGGGTCGCTCCCTGGATCAAGAGAATGATATTCGAATGATGATTATGTTAAGGATATGTAGTTCTAAGGTTTAGATGTAATCGGGAAGGTTGATAGTACATGTGATAACCTGACTCGATTATGGATGTTACATAGAGGGGCATTCAGGTCATTACACTTAGTAGGTCGAAGACAACCGTCATTTTATGACGAGCTTATTATATTATATATTTGTCCTTGGAGTTCAACCATAACTCTTTAGTGGAATGAGTTAAGGTTAAAATGGTCTTAATGTTGCTATGGGTTTAGCATGGACATTTTGGTCATTTTGGGAGCCAATGGCAAATATGTCTTTTGGTCCCTTCTCTAGTCACTTTCCAAGATTGGCATGGTTTCCTATAATGTTTAGATAACATTTGGATGAATTATTTTAGTGGAAAAATAATTTTGAGTTTAAATTCAAATAGGCCTTTGATGGCATACATGAATTTAACTCTAGATAAATTGTATGTGGGCCATGGTGTGCATTAATATGTGGGACGTCCATAATAGGATTTCCATGGGTAATGTTTCCAACTTTGAGTAGGACTCTCTACTTGGAAAGTTGGACTCCTCTTTGGATTAGTATTCCTATGAGAAAGTTTCCTTTTTGGATTAGGAACTTAAAATTAGTAAGTGTTCTACAACTAGGATTACTAATTGTATGGAAAGTTCCTTTTGGTTTCCTTTTCTAATTAGAGTGTTTCTTAAAGGAAATAAGTCTTTCCTTTTTGAACATCAATGAGAATTAGAAGAGATAAACTTTTAGGAAAGGTTTCCTCAAAGTTTCTATAAAAGAAACAACACGCCCCTTTTGGACGTCCAAGCCTATGAAAGGAAGAGTCCCACACGTCCAGCCCTTGAAGCTCTTTCTTCTTCATTGAAGAAAGTTAAGGTCTGAGATTTTTCCTTGGAGAAATACTTCTTGATTCCTAGATTAAGATCCCACCATCTTAGCCAATCAGATTTGGAAGTGAGATAGAGAAGAAGATCAAAGGCAATACTAGTGCAGAAAATTCCAGCAACTTGTTTGCTAATTGCAAGTCTGAGTTCGGGCCTTTGGATCTATTTTTTCAGAGATTTGAAGTCTACAAATCTTCGAGGTAATAGTCTTCTTCGTTCTCCTTTAATTATACACTCGTTGGTCATGAATTCATGGAGTTCTCATGCGATCTATATGGCTGATTTATGCTGGCCAAATCAGATTTTTAAAATCTGTCATGTTACAAATTAGCCATGAATATCTTCCACTAATTCAGATCTGAATCGCAGTTTCTTTCAGGAACTTCGCCGCCAAGAGGCCTGATTTGGCTTCCAAGCGTCAAAGTATGCTCAAATGTTGTCGAAATGACCTAAAACTTGACATGTAGCCCTTTATAAGAATTTTGAAGCCGTCCATGTGCTCTTTTTGATGAGTGATGGCCTCGGTGGTTCTCGCTGCCGAGAGGCTTGATTTAGCTATTTGAGGGTTGATGGAGGGTCAAACGTTGTTGGTTTGACTTGGAACTTGACGTGGAGCTTTTTGGATGTATTTTGATACCATCCACAGGCTCTGATCGAAGATTTGGTGTCTCCGATGCTTTCGCCGCCGGGAGCTCCTTTTCAGCTGCCAGAGAAGTGAAGTTAGGCCAAATGATTTTGAAATGGCGCAAAACTACTTGTGTACTCCTCTTTTGGCTGTCTTGAAGGACCTTGCAGTTTTTGTTTGATTCTGATAAGATTTGATTTTTTGGAAGTAACATTGCCTATTTATGGCAGGTTGTGACTTCATGTAACTTTTTGGATCTTGAAGAAGCAAAGTGACATTTTTGGAGTCAACAAATGCCCCTTCGAGGTGCAGTGACGAGTTGCTTAACTTTTGTAGTCGATGTGCCTCGAAGAGATTTTTGAAGGAGAGCTTGTGACTTGACCAAGAGTCTTTGAGCATTCTTTCTTTTGGTATTGTAGACTTTTGAGCTTCCAGTGGAATTTTATGGTAGTGAAAGGGATCACATACCATCTCGAGGTAAAGTTTTGAAGATGACATCAAGGATGTGGATTTGGGTTTTGACCTTGTGACCTGACAAGTTGTATGTGGCAGGTTAGGGGGTCGGGTTTGGTTTTGACCGTGTGACCCAACAAGCTGTATGTGGAATGTTGGGGGGTCGATTTTTGTTTTGATCTTGTGACCTAACAGGCTGTATGTGGCAAGTTAGAGGATTAGGTTTTGATTTTTGGTTTTGGTCTTGTGACCTAACAAGCTTTATGTGGCAAGTTAGGGGACCAGGATTTGGTTTGGATTTTTGTGGAATGTCAATTTCAAGATTTTGGCTCAATTTGGTAGATGAGGCTGGATGGTTTGGTTTTTGGAAGCTCATGGGGCTTAGAATTCTTTTTGTATGGTCCAATCAACTCAAAAGAGGCACAGAACCATTTTTGTAAGTCTTGGTAAGAGGGATTTCTCTTTGACTAAAAGCCCATTTTTTTTTAAGTGCCTAGGTAGTCAAACCTGGCTCATATGGGCTAACCCATGGGACCCTAAGCTTTTGAAATGGCTTAGATCTCATATGGTGTCATTTTTATAAAGAATATCTAAAAATATCTCTTTTGGATAGAGAATATCTAAGAATATCTTTATTTGGAGAGAATCTCTCATATTCCCTTTATTTTGGGAGAGAATATGTCAAGATATCTTTCTTTGAGAGAGAATATCTCAAATCTCCAATCTTTTGGGAGAAAATCTCTCATTGATTTCTTTTTGGGAGAGAATCCCTCAAGATATCTTTCTTTTGGGAAAGAATCTTTCTAATTTCTTTCTTTTGGTAAGGTTACTAATTAGTAATACTTACCTCTTTCTTCTTTCCTTCTTTGGTTTGCTATCTTCTATAAAAGCAAGGAGGAGGTTGGACCTCTTGCTCTTATTGCTTTCTTTTGCAACAATCCCAAGGGGGCTTCAAGACCCAGAGTTCTTCTTCTTCAAGATCTTCAAGCTTTTCTTCTTCTTCTCCATCAATGGCTTCAAGTAAGATTCAATTTTCAAGAAAACTCCATTGTAGGAAATAGGATGATAAAAAACTTCTGTCTTTTTTTTTTCTTTCTTTCTTTTCTTTTCTTTTTTTTTCACATGCTTTTGTTTTTTTTTTCATGCTTTTTTTATGCATGTTTTTTCTTTTTTTTTTCTTTTGTGGGCACGTGGCCTGTGAGCCATTCCCCTTTTTTTTGTTTCTTTTTTTTTCTCATCATGATAATGCATTTTTTGGCAAACCAAGATGTTCATGCATGCATTTTTTTTGTAAATTAAATTTGTAGTATGATGTGATAGCATACCTGAAAGTTTTTGCAAATTTTGGAATTTGGAGCTCGCAGCGATGTTGAGCCCTTCCTGATTTTGCGGAGACTTTGAGGTTTTGGAAGTTTGGAGTTTCGGAGCTCGCAGCGATGTTGAGCCCATCTTCAAGCTTTCTATTTCTTTCGGAGTAGTTCCTTTTCTTCGAAATTGCCCCGGAATCATTCAAAATTTCGCTAGATTTTTTTTAGCAAAATCCTGTCATTTCGATGATTGATCTTTTTCTTTTCCAACCTTTTGCAGGTGGTTCCTCCAGAACGAACAAGGGTAAAGAGCCTGCTACAAGCGTACCTCGTCGATCTACTAGATCTTCTAATCCGGCGTTCAGCATGCCTGGGAGAAGGTCCAGTATGTTGAGAGAAACCTCGAAGAGTGCGACTCTCTCAACAAAGATGAGATGAGACAATGACTAATCGCTCTCAAGGGAGAGGAATTTTATAAGATCATGGTAAGCAGTCGTCCATGGGTGATAGACGATCAGAGGGTTTTGCCCAAGCCTACCTTCTTCTTTGGTGATATAGTCCCTGACGATGTGACATACCAGAGGAGATGTTTTCAGTTCTTTTACACAGCTGATGGTGAGGAGAGAACTATTATTACTCGGTCGACGTTTGATCGCACCATCTCGATTATGAGCCTTGTTTCCACGTGCTCTAAAAGGGAAGATCCTTCAAACTGGATGAAGAGGACAAATGTAATCAAGACCGGGGTTTTTGTTGGCGGTTCTCCTGGATATGTGGAGAAGTCGCTTGCTGACATGGACATGTTGATGCCGGCCAGCGGCTACCAGCGCTCTGATTATACGTCGGTCGATTTGGGACCGATGGGCCTTGGCATTTTCAGCGGTGACGGTAGCAGTTGGGTGACCGTGATGCGGTCCGCGCCTTTAGGGAGACCGTGATCTTTTCCAACGAGGCCTTCATGGCTATGTTAGAGTCATTCCTTCCATAAACCAATACCTTCGTTGTGACGAATGGTGAGATTGGTTTCTCTTTGAAGGAGCTGAGCGCCATTACTGGATTGCCCATCCTTGGCAGACTCTATGAGGAGTTTATGCCGATCGACAGCATCCATGAGGAGCAGTCTGAGGAGTTTAGGCTTTTGTACTTTTATCTCATCGCCTTCTATGACTTTTTGAAGGAGAATGAGGGCTCAAAAGTAAGATCCAGCAGTTGGAAGAGTTTTAGCTCTTTGTCTCCCAACTTCTTTGAAAGTGGGGAACCTTCTGATAGCATGACCCGAGAAGACAAGGCTAAGGATCTGGGTTCGAAGAAGATTTTGGCTATGCAAGAAGAGTCGAGAAATTTCTTTGCGAGTACAAACGCCATATGTCCTGACATTGCACTACGGAGAGATCTCGCTGTTTACCTCACTTTTTGGCTAGGTGAGGCTATTTTTGCTGGAGGAGATGGAACGCACATCAGGCCGCATTGAATTTTTCCGGCTTGTCAGTTGGCATTTGGAGAGCGGCTTGCTTTGGTGCCAGCTCTTTTCTCCTACTTGTGTACCGAACTACGGGTTGCTGCTTTTTTTGTTCGGCTTGGGCTCCCTATGAATAGGGTATTTTCAGCCCATATCTTTTATTCGTGGTTTGTATACCACTATCCTGGCTTCCACTGGCTAGGTGTTGCACAGGATGATGATCCTCTCATGATTCGACTGGCTAAGGGCAAAGCCGTGTCCGAATCACTTTTGTTTGCCCGCATGAGGATTCGACGGTTCAGGGATGTCGAGATGGGGCAGTCTTCAGTAAAGCTTTCTCCGGAGTTGCGGAAGAAGGCTTTTGACTTTGGTGCCTCCCGAGACTCTACCAGGGCAGGGTCGGGAAGGCATTACTCCTTGACAAATGTAGAGAAGGAGTGGGTTTTCATCATACGTGTCGGCACGATGGTGTACCGCAGACATCTTTTCGTCGACATCCAGCCGTATGTACCGTCGCGACCCCGGACCGGGATTAGGGGAGAAGCCAAGTCCGGGATCGGGACGATGATGATGCCGCGCCACGTGCATCTCTTTGGCTAAACCGCACACGGAATTAAAAGAAACATTTATCCGTGCACGTGATTTCCCATAGGGTTTCGCGGTGAGGATTATCTTTACACATCATCTCCC
Source organism: Litsea cubeba (assembly GCA_012931725.1). Taxonomy (NCBI): domain Eukaryota; kingdom Viridiplantae; phylum Streptophyta; class Magnoliopsida; order Laurales; family Lauraceae; genus Litsea; species Litsea cubeba. The sequence continues at coordinate 81,129,769 of CM022944.1, forward strand.
ATATAACCATATCAAACACATTCTCAAGATTGCGGAAGCGTGTAACAAATCATTTTAGTGCTATTTCATTCCATAAACAAGCCTGATTTATGATTAACATGACAAGATATCAGAATGAGCAATGATCATAAGCATGTTTCCCCAAAAGTAAAGTTAAGTGTATAAACAAAAGATCAGTTGATTAATTTCCCCAAAACAATGGTCAACAAAGACCATACAACTAATAAAACCCAAAAGGTGTTATCACAAGTTCCCAAAATGTGTCGTTCTCGAGGCAAGGCCGAATGTCTAAATGACATCGTCGGCTTGCCATTCAATCACTCGCTGCGGTTCACCGACCACCTCCTCAGGCTCCTCCTCAATGGCAATAAGCTCGGGACTGAGTACCAAAATAAATGGATCAGACACGACGGTCTGGCAGGTGGGTGAAAAGATATAATAATAATAAAACAATGATACTATGCAAGAGTTTAGAAAACCTGTGTATAAATAATGAATTTCATAAAAGATAATGCATCATTTGTTAAATAGCAACATGAACGATATGAAACAGTAGAGGTACCAAGGATAAGGAACTGTCAAGATGGCAACCACACAAGGCTACATCCTCTCTCACCGAAGTGAAGAGAGCGCATACCCTAACAGGATCATTGACCTCAGTCACACAAGGTGAGGAGGGACAACGATAAATACTATAATATATATATATACTCTGCGGGACCACGGTAGCAAACCGGGTAAAAACTCTGCACATTCCAGACTGCAGCTGACTATCAGGAGGGGAAGGAACCCCAAGTCGGTGGATCAAACCGACGAGGTCGTCCAAGCTCAGTGGTGCCGACTCATAGGTCAAATACGATAAATCAAATCATATGCATAGTGTAAGACCCCGACCCCCAATCCCTTTCTTTAGTATGGTTTTAATCGTGATTTAGCTTTTAAGCGAGATTTGATTTAGTTTGATCTTGTTTTTGAGTTTGACTAGATTTTTCCATAGCCTTTGAAATTTTGAAGACCGTTGACTTTGGTTTGACCCGGTTTATACGATACGTATTTTTTTTATGAGAAATTACTTTTGATTTCTAAACATTCTGAATTTGGTGTATTTTGACTTATTTTATGAAGTTTAACAACTTTCATGTGTTGATCATTTTGATTGGATACTCAGAAATCACGTTTTTCGAGGAAAATGGGCAAAAATGACCTTTTACACTAAATCTGTCAATGAATTTCGAAAATTTCAGAATTTGGGGAAAATATACTCTTTGGAAAGTAGAAATTTCGCTGATCATTTTTGTCTTCTTCGTCGTTTTCGTTCGGGGCCCGCAAATGTGAGTTTCAGCCTTGTGAAGATTGGGGCCCACAAGACCCACCTTATAAGAGGGGGAACCCTCCTTCTTCTCCTCCATTTCGTTTCCAGCAAGGGTTTGAGCTAGGGCTCTTTCCCTCTCATCCAGCCACTCTCTCTCTCTTCTGAAACTCTTATTTGGTGGAGTTTTCATGGAGGAATGATCTCCCAAAGTTCTTCTCCTCCCTCGTGGCTTTCCAAAGAACCTATTTTCAAGGATTTTGAGCTAAGGAAAATCCCTCATCCAAGCTTCTCTTCTTCGTTTGGGCTTTTCAAGGTTTGCAATGGCTTTCCAAACTTTAGATCTTGGTTCTCCTCTTCATTTTGAGTGTTTTCATCTTTTATGCAATGGGTTTTCATGGAGTTTGGAAAATGGTTGTTTCCTAGGGCTTCTTTTGAGCTATTTTGGGGGTTTTGTAATTTTGGAGTTTGAGGCCATAAGAGGACCTTCATGGAGTGTTTTTGCATCTCCTCTTGACCAAGGCAAGTGAATTTCACAATTAATATGATGCTTTTGTGTTTCTTGTTTAAGCTTCATGGCTTTTTCCTTATTTTGTTCAATTTTTCATGGTTTATGGATTGGCTTTGAATGAATGAAGAAACACTACGTTTATTCCACTTATGTTATTGCTTTACATTGTATAGGAGGTTTGTCTTCACTTTGCTCACTTTGAAAAATTAGTTTTCCTTGTGTTAAATAGTGTGTTCAAAGAAAGGGAGAAAAACTTTGATCTTTAAAAGTGTTGTGTTTGATCAATTGGAAGGATCATGTATGGTGATTTGAGGAGTTTAGAAGGTCAAGAAATGGCCCAAATTATTGTGGAATTTTGTATGGAAGGAAAGGAATGAAAAATGATAAAAAACAATGCAAAAATGCAAAAAAATCTGCACTGCCGGGCTGGACTGGGCAGGCCCAGTCCGCTCGAGCGACCCACTGGGTCGCTCGAGCGGACCAGGCACTGCCTGGCCCTCGCTCGAGCGACCCACTGGGCCGCTCGAGCGACCCAGCTACTGTCTGGGTCCGCTCGAGCGGACCTGGGTTCGCTCGAGCGAGGCCCAGCTCAGCCTGGGGCTGGTTTGGGCCCGAGTTTGGATTGTTTTGTGGGCCAGATTGTTGGGGCTCCCTTGGGCCTGATTCAAGTCCGCTTTTGGGCCATTTCAAGACCTGATGTTGGGTCAGTTTAGGGCCTGATAGTGGGCTGTTTTAGAATTTGTTGGTGGGCCTGTTTTATGGTTAGTTTGGGTTTGTTTTAAAACTTGATTCTTGGGCCATTAAAGGTTCAGTTTTGGGGCTGTTCTAAAGTATGTTTGTGGGCCATTCAAGTTTGGTTTTGGGCTGTTTTTAAGTTTGTTTTGTGGGCCAATAAATGTTTAGCCTTGGGCTGTTTTTAAAGTTTGTTTTGTGGGCCAATAAATGTTTAGCTTTGGGCTGTTTTTAAAGTTTGTTTAGTGGTCCATTCAAGCTTAGTTTTTGGACTGTTTTAAGAATTGTTTAGGCCTTGTTTAAAGGGGCTATTTTGGGTTAAATGAGTAGGCTATTTTGGACTTGGTTTAAGGCCAGCTATGGGTCTGTTTTTAAGAGTTTTGACATTACTTTTGATACTTGGAAATTGGTGAAATGGGAATGATGTGAGAATGTACATAGGTGAAATTATCCGGGAACCTTTCGTGTCTCAATGCGCACTTTATCATTTAAACATTATGGATTTTCATTGGCATCAAACACATTCTTTATTTATCAATGTTTAAAGGTTAAATGTGTATTGTGATGGTTCCTTGGTAAATCATTAAGTCATTCTCCACTATCCATTCCATTTCAAGTCAAAAAATGTATTTGTATTTGTATTTGTATTCTTTGGTAAACTAATTTAAATAGCATCGGTGATTTGCTATAAAATCATGTGTTTTCCCATGTTCGAAAGGGTTGACCGTATGATTTTATACAAATCACCTTGATGCGTATTTGAACGGTTTACCAGAGATATTCGTATGTTTTCTCCGATTCGATTCGAAAAGAGATTGGAGTATGTTCGTCACATTCGGGATTTCTTCGATAAGACTATTGTTTTGACAACACTGGTATTTGAAAAAAAAAAAAAAAACCTCGAGGCAAGACGGGGCCAGAGCTATGTGGTGCGAGCCCATGAGCCAAAGAGGCTATGACTTCGAAAACAAAACCCCGAGGCAAGACGGGGCCAGAGCTATGTGGTGTGAGCCCCTGAGCCAAAGGGATTAGTATTATGTTAGATTTGTATCGGTTTGAGTTTGAAAACTAAAGGCACCACTAGGCTTAGGTCACCTTGTCGGGCTGATCACCCGGCTTGGGATCTTTAATTCGTCTGCCAGCTGCAGCTTGGATTCTGTCTGTACCGACCATGGCAACGGTTTTATCTGCCGGTCCCATTTGTATGGCTACGGTTCTGATTTCTGATCTGCCGGTCCCATTTGTATGGCTACGGTTCTGATCCTATTTCTAGTACCACGTTCAGTGGCTACGTTCTGTCTGCTCTTATTACTTCGGTAATAGGAGGATTTAGCTATTTGTGGTCGCCAAGGTTTTATCTGCATATTACTTTATTTTATGATTATTGTGGGTTATACTTTTTATGCTTTGATTTGGTTAATGTTTACTATATCGACTATTTATCATATTGTCGCTATTATTCAGGATTTGAAATGTATTTCCGACTATTAAATGTTTTATTAGACTGTTATCTTTTCGAGATATTTATGTTCCGGCGACTGTTCCTTTATTTGTTGTTATATTTATGTTCGGTCTTTCGATTGTTTTAGCATGCTTTATTGTCATTATTGTTTAGACTATTTATCCGGTTTTACGATGATTTCATCAAGTTTTATATATGTTCTTTGGTTTCATATTACTTGATTATTTGCTTGCCAGACCGTCGTGTCTGACCCTTTTTGTTTGGTGCCAGTTTCTTCTCTTTTTGATTTTAGGTGTTTGATCGGAGGAGGCGGTGGGACCGCCGGTCTGACGTGAGAGGCTGCCCGTTGATATCATCTAGATGTCAAGTTTGGCACCGGAGTTCGTATCAAATCTTTGGGGGTAGTATTTCTGTTTAGTTGGATATATTTTTGTATGGCTTTATTAGCCTTTTTATTGGGTTTGTAATGAAGATACTTGTTAATTGTAATTTGAACATGTGGGAATTAATTAGTCTTATTACTACCAGCTCAGTGTGCTCTGATGTATGATTTATGCCAGTCTGTTTATTGATGGCTATATGAGGTTGGTTGAGTGCGACACGGAACCCGATGGCCACGGATTCCGAGTCGTAACACCATGTTTAGCTTCCGCGAAAATATACTCTGATCGTGATGGAATTTGATTATCCTCATTCACGCGGATCTTGGAAAACATAACAAAAGTTTCAAATTTATCCCAAAATTTCGCACCCCGAGGTCGGATCACTGCAGGGCCCGGTTTCGGGGTGTGACACATAGCAAGAAACGGGGTGCCAAGAGGCACAAAATACATATTCATCTCAAGTTGACATATACAGGTTAGCAAAAGCTAAGCACATCTCTTCTACTACTCTTGAAACAGTCTAGTCATATCATGTGGGTTGAAATCCCAAAATAGGAGTTTGGTTGAAAATTGAATACAAATAGTTTCCCATACCTTTACAGGCTAAAAATGGGGTTTCTAGAATTGAATCAGTGCGAATAGGGTCCCGTATGTCGATCATGATATAATTTTGGTACTCTTTAAGAGTTAGGGACATTTCGGGTCCTTATACACATTGGTCAATCTAGAAAAACTCATAGAATCTTCATGATGAGGTTCCCCCTTCCTCCAGACTTCATGCAATGCCTTACAAGTCCTTAAATAACAATGGGGCTCCAAACCATACCTCCCCACTACAACCATCACAATTTACCCAAATCCTTCATGGGTTTAAATGCATCATTACAGGTTCAATGCCTTCAAATAAGAAGAGAAGGGATAGAGCTGAATTGGACTTGAGTATGGGCTCGAAATGAATCTGGAAAACAGTCCCATAATTCCCTTTTATTTTGCAGTTCATCTCATTTCAGTCCGATCGATCGGACTTATTGGCCGATCGATCGGTCCTGAAACGTTCTCAGTTATTTAAAGTCCGATCGATCGGACCTGTTGGGCGATCGATCGTTCCTGAAAACACTCTCAGTTATTTATAGTCCGATCGATCGGACCTGATAGGCGATCGATCGGACAGCGACGAATCTCAACCCCTTTGGTTGAATTCCTCTTTTGTCCAACTCCTATCCATTTCCTTTCTTTCCCCTGTTGGATACCGCGATCACTGAGAGGGGGGGGGTGAATCAGTGATTTCTAAAAACAGGTCCAATTCAACAACAAAACAAGTCAAACCACACAATGACACCAGATTTAACGTGGTTCACCGAAAGGCTACGTCCACGGTTCAAAGACTGTCCGAACACCAATCCGGGACAGATCTGAATCTTATTTAGTCGCACCAACGACAAAGAGCACCAACCCTTAGTTTCAGATAGCACCAACTATCTAGGAAGCACCTACTCCCTTGAGTTTCAGATAGCACCAACTATCTAGGAAGCACCGACTCCCTTTACAATTTATCTGCACCCACAGATAGGATCACCAAACCCCTAACACCAAGCACCAACTTGATGTAAGAACAGAATAGAAGATAAATTCTGTCTACAGCCCTTCCCCTCTACAATTCTCTCTCTCTCAATCCCTTACAAATTGAAATTAAAGCATAAACAGAGAGACACTTAACTCATGGACGAAACACCATCTTCTAGAGCATAATCTCGTCCACAATTGCTGTAGAAAACGTCACCACATCAGCACACAGCAACACAGCACCAGCACTTCTTTCTCTCAAGAACTCTCTCTATAACTCTCCTCTTCTGGTGTCTCTTCTGATGTATTTATGAACGACCCAAGCATGCCTTTATATAGGTTTTAATAACCCTTAATTGTATTCAAAACGGGCTACAATTCGTTTAGAAAGATTCCCAAACGAAATAGATAACTGTGCTGAATTTTCGTGCAAAACTTCTAATTCTGCGCAACTCTGGTTCCCGTGCTCGGTCGACATCCTGGCTTGCCCGGTCGACCGAAGACACTGACTGGAAAACAGACAATTTCGAGCTCGGTCGACATCCTGGAGTCCCGGTCGACCGAAGACACACTGTGTCACGAAAATAACTGAGAGGTGCCTTTTTCTGTTTTCTGCAGGTTTCTTCTTGCTCGGTCGACCGCATAAAGAGCCCGGTCGACCGCGTGCTCTGCTTCAGGAATTCTGAATTCCTGACTGTTTCAATTCTGTTTCTTCTTTTCAGCTCTATCAACATTAGCCTATTATCATCATGTTTGTGACAATGTGTTGACAAGAATTCCAACTCAAATCAATACTTGAGATGCTAACTTCTTCAATTCATCAAAAGACTTCTCAAGTCATCTCAAATTCCAACAATCTCCCCCTTTGGAATTGTTGGCAACACTATTGGAACTTCAACACTTTCAACTCCAGCTTGCAGCTCTTCCAAGTTCTTTTCAATACTTACTTGGAACCAAATTCTGAAATTCGGGAATATCAACCATGCACTGTTAACAATCTCCCCCTAGCTTTCATAGCATAACATCTCTCCTTGCTATCATAGCATAACATCTCTCCCCCTTTGACAACAAGTCCAAAGGGACCAAACCGAGGAGCGAATAGGATATTCAATGAATGCATTGCTCCCCCTTTCAATCACAACTCCTACGGTTTAGGAGAGTGAGTAACTCCTAACTTTTTTCGGAGATACTCGAAGACTTCCTTTGGCAGAGGTTTCGTGAAAATATCAGCCACTTGCTCAGTTGTTGGAACATATTCCAGCTTGACCTCTCCATCAGCAACTTTATCTTTAAGAAAATGATAACGAATTGCTACATGCTTTGTTCGAGAGTGCTGAACAGGATTCTTAGATATATGAATTGCACTCGTGTTGTCACATAGGATCGGCGTAGGATCCGTTGTAGGAACTCCTAGATCAGAGAGCATTTGCCGCATCCATAACACTTGCGTACAACAAGTTGCCGCTGCAATATATTCCGCTTCCGCTGTCGAAAGGGATACTGAGTCTTGCTTCTTACTATGCCAAGCAACTAATCTTTCTCCAAGATAAAATGCGCCGCCGCTAGTACTCTTGCGATCATCTACGCATCCAGCCCAATCGGCATCAGAATATGCAACTAGAGTGAAGGATTTTCCTTTGGGATACCAGATACCAAGCTCCATAGTACCTTTCAGATATCGAAAGATTCTTTTCACTGCTGTAAGGTGCGTTTCAGTTGGTGCTGCTTGAAAACGTGCAACCATACATACTGCTTGTAGAAGATCTGGTCTTGTAGCAGTTAAGTAGAGCAAGCTTCCTATCATAGAGCGATAGGTGGTATGATCAACGGACGAGGCCTTATCATCTTTGCTAAGCTTCGTGTTCGTTGACATTGGTGTGCTCACTGGCTTGCTGTCTTCCATATTGAACCGTTTCAGCATTTCCTTAATGTACTTCAATTGTGATATGAAGATGCCATGTTTCAGCTGCTGAACTTGTAAACCAAGAAAGAACTTTAGTTCTCCAAGCATCGACATCTCAAATTCTTTCTTCATCTCTTCTGCAAAATTCCTGCACATCTCCTCATCATTGCCACCAAAGATTATGTCATCAACATAAACAATGACAACCAGCTGTTTGCTTAACTCAGTTTTGACATATAGATTGCTATCAACAAGTCCTTTTCCAAAACCGATCTTGCGGAGATAGAGATCCAGCCTTGCATACCACGCCCTTGGCGCTTGTTTCAGTCCATAAAGAGCCTTTTTCAACTTGCATACTAGATCTGAATTTTTGCTGATGAGAAAACCATCAGGTTGCTCAATGTAGACTTCTTCTTCAAGTAAACCATTCAAGAAAGCTGACTTTACGTCCATCTGAAATACCTTGAAGGTTTTGTATGCTGCCAATGCAAGAAACATTCGAATAGCTTCCAGACGAGCCACCGGTGCAAAGGTCTCTTCAAAATCTATGCCTTCAACTTGAGCATAGCCTTTACAAACCAACCTTGCTTTGTTTCTAATGACTTGACCATCTTCATTCAGCTTATTCCGAAAGACCCATTTAGTACCAATAACATTCTTATCAGTAGGTCTAGGAACAAGTTCCCATGTGGAGTTCTTCTCAATTTGCTCCAACTCCTCATGCATAGATTTCATCCAACTTTCATCGAGACTGGCTTCAGCCACAGTCTTGGGTTCAATGGTGGACACAAGTGAGTAATTACTAACTACACTTTGTCTAGTTTGAACGCCTGCCTTAGGATCTCCAATGATTTGATCCTTAGGGTGTTGCTCTACCCAAGTGCTGTGCTTCTTAGGTGTAGTATCTTCTGAGTCATCTTTTGATTTCTCAGAATCATTAGATTCAGCCATCTCATCATCAATCTCACTCGAGTCCTCATAAACGGGACTGTCATAATGAGTTCCATTCTTGGATTCATGGTTTTCATCAATTCTCACATCAGCACTTTCTATGATTTTTCTGGTTCTTTTGTTAAGACACCTATATGCCTTGCTAGTAGAGGAGTAACCCAGAAATATACCTTCGTCAGCTCTTTCTTCAAATTTGCCCGGATTTTGTTCGAGCCGCTTGATGTAACACTTGCTGCCGAAGACTCTGAAGTGCTTGACGGTTGCTTTTCTTCCAAACCATAGCTCATAGGGAGTTTTGACTTCATGTGGCCAGATCAAGCATCGATTTTGAATGTATACAGCCGTATGAATTGCCTCTTTCCAATACTTGTCAGCCATCTTGCTTTCACTTAGCATCGTACGAGCCATCTCTTGTACGGTGCGATTCTTCCATTCCACAACTCCATTTTGCTGTGGAGTTCTAGGGGCTGAGTACTGTCTTTGAATGCCATGATGTTCACAATATTTAGTGAACTCTTCAGATGTGAACTCGCCTCCACGATCAGACCTTAAAATCTTGATACGTTTTTCCAATTGATTTTCAACCTGTGCTTTAAACACTTTAAAATGATCAAGTGCTTGATGCTTATGCTTAAGAAACAATACCCATGTCATACGAGTATAATCATCAATGCATAACATGAAATACTTATCTCCATTGGTGCTTTGAGTTCGCATCGGTCCACAGAGATCAGTGTGCACTAGCTCAAGAGGTTTCTTGGAATGATGCTCCTTTGACTTGAACATAACCCTCGTTTGCTTTCCCTTTTGGCAAGAGTCGCAAATGGGATTGGAAGGCTTTTCAACTTTAGACATGCCTCTCACAGCCTTTGAATTGCAAATCTTTGACATGTTATCAAAGCTTAGATGCCCAAGGCGTTTGTGCCACAACCAACTTTCCTCTGTCCGACTCATCAAGCAGGTCTTTTCAGCTCCATCTGACAATGTATAGAGATTTCCAGCAGTTCTTGTTCAAGTTGCCAATGTTTTGCCGTTGCTACTCTTCTTGATGGCAAACCCATTCTTTGTGAAGATAACTTCATGACCCTTGTCACAGGTCTGGCTCACACTAAGCAGGTTGTGTCTCAATCCAGACACATATAAGACTTCTTCAGATCTGATCTTGTTTGCCATAAGCTGAATAACACCTTTTCCGCATATTTTGGCACCATCATTGTTGCCAAACTTCACTGAACCGCCTTCATAGTGCTGTAATTTGATGAATTTCTCTTTATCACCAGTCATATGGCTTGAACAACCACTATCAAGGACCCATGGTGCTGTCTTCTTTTGTGCATTGAATGCCGTTTGCACAATGAGAGATTCTTTGGAACTTTCTGCACTTTGCTTTGCTCTCCAAGCCTTGACTAACTTGGGTTTCTTTTCAACCTGAAATTTGTTAGCAATATGCAACCTACAATCCCTAGCCAAGTGTCCATAATTATGACACATATAGCACTCAATTTTGTGGCTACTTAGGATTGAAAAAGGATTCCTAGTCACAAATGGACTGTTTCTTACATAGAATTTGCAATCAGCTCTTTTATGTCCAAACATATTACAATGAAAGCAATAACCATAGAATTGTATCTTCTTTGTGGCTGGTTAGTCTTCATTACCTTTCTAACAGGAATGGACTCCTTTCTAGGTTGAGTGGGCTTCATAGAGTTAGAAGGTGCAGTGACTTGCTTCACAAACTTTTTCTTTTCAGGAGGTGCAATCTTAGAGGATTCACCTTTCTCAAATCCTAGACCAAATCTGAAGTGGGCTGGTCTTTGAACTTTCAGTAGTTCATTGAGTTTCATAGTCCCTTCAATCGCTTGGAGCGCTTTGAGTTTTTTGCTATTTTCCAAATTTTCAGCCTTTGCTCTAGCGATCTCAGTTTCAAGTTTCATAGCCTCTTCCTTTTTGATACTTATTTGGTTTTCAAGGACTTCTACCATTCTTTTATATTCTTCTACTTGAGTTTTCAAAGAAATAATAGAACTTTCAGATTCATGGAGAAGTTTCAGATTTTTCTTACTTGATTTGCGTTCCATGCTTAGCTCCTCAAGTGCGGCTATGAGTTCCTCTTCAAGATTGACTTCAGCCTCCTCATCCTCTTCCGGATCTAGCTCTTCTTCTTCTTCAACAGTGACCATGAAGAGAGCTTCGGTTGATTCATCATCGTCTGAAGATTCAGACGTGCTGTCATCTTGTTGACATAGAAAGTTTTTAGCTTTGCCCCTTTTTCTGAAATTTCTCTTTCCTTTACTCTTTTCAGCATAAGAGTCATTATCATTGTCTTCTTTTAGGGGACACTTCGCAGCAAAGTGACCAATACCTCCACAATTGAAGCATTTAAAGGGTAGCTTCCCTTTGTACTTGCCAATGCTTCCTTTCTTCAACTTTCTAACAAATTGAGCCTCAAGCTCATCATCATCAGAATCAACATCATGACCAGCAGTCTCTTTTGCCTTTTTCTGAACTTTGAAGGCCGCTTCTTTATCAGATGAAGACGTCTTTCCTATGCGCATCTCATAGGCAGTTAGAGAACCATGTAATTCATCCATGGAAAATGCATTCAGATCTTTGGCTTCTTCAATGGCTGAGACTTTTGAATCAAACCGGGGAAGAAGAGATCTTAGAACCTTTTTGACGATGACCGGCTCTTTAATCTCCTCCCCTAGTCCACGAATGTCATTCGTGACTTCATTCACTCGTTGCATATACGAGTCAACATTCTCGCTTTCCTCCATGCGAAGAGATTCAAATTGAGAGCGATGGGTTTGCAATTTGGCTTCTTTAATCTTCTCATCACCTTCATGTATGCTTTGCAACTTGTCCCAAACTTCCTTGGCTGTTTTGCATGCAATTACTTTGACAAGCTCGCTGTCCACAAGGCCACTAAAGAGTGCATTCTGCGCCTTGGAGTCGTTGTCTGCCAACTTCTTCGATGCTGTATCATTGGGTACGGGTGGCAGCATTGTAACCGGCTCTGACAGCCTCCCAAACATCATAGCCAAGAGATTGATGAAGGCTTGCATCCTAATCTTCCAAAAGGAGTAATTAGAACCATCAAACAGAGGTGCTTTCATATTCCCTGTATTGACCGCCATGTGATTTGACAAGAGATCACCCTTAGCGTATTAAACTGATCAAGGGAACCTCGCTCTGATACCAATTGTTGGATACCGCGATCACTGAGAGGGGGGGGGTGAATCAGTGATTTCTAAAAACAGGTCCAATTCAACAACAAAACAAGTCAAACCACACAATGACACCAGATTTAACGTGGTTCACCGAAAGGCTACGTCCACGGTTCAAAGACTGTCCGAACACCAATCCGGGACAGATCTGAATCTTATTTAGTCGCACCAACGACAAAGAGCACCAACCCTTAGTTTCAGATAGCACCAACTATCTAGGAAGCACCTACTCCCTTGAGTTTCAGATAGCACCAACTATCTAGGAAGCACCGACTCCCTTTATAATTTATCTGCACCCACAGATAGGATCACCAAACCCCTAACACCAAGCACCAACTTGATGTAAGAACAGAATAGAAGATAAATTCTGTCTACAGCCCTTCCCCTCTACAATTCTCTCTCTCTCAATCCCTTACAAATTGAAATTAAAGCATAAACAGAGAGACACTTAACTCATGGACGAAACACCATCTTCTAGAGCATAATCTCGTCCACAATTGCTGTAGAAAACGTCACCACATCAGCACACAGCAACACAGCACCAGCACTTCTTTCTCTCAAGAACTCTCTCTATAACTCTCCTCTTCTGGTGTCTCTTCTGATGTATTTATGAACGACCCAAGCATGCCTTTATATAGGTTTTAATAACCCTTAATTGTATTCAAAACGGGCTACAATTCGTTTAGAAAGATTCCCAAACGAAATAGATAACTGTGCTGAATTTTCGTGCAAAACTTCTACTTCTGCGCAACTCTGGTTCCCGTGCTCGGTCGACATCCTGGCTTGCCCGGTCGACCGAAGACACTGACTGGAAAACAGACAATTTCGAGCTCGGTCGACATCCTGGAGTCCCGGTCGACCGAAGACACACTGTGTCACGAAAATAACTGAGAGGTGCCTTTTTCTGTTTTCTGCAGGTTTCTTCTTGCTCGGTCGACCGCAATAAAGAGCCCGGTCGACCGCGTGCTCTGCTTCAGGAATTCTGAATTCCTGACTGTTTCAATTCTGTTTCTTCTTTTCAGCTCTATCAACATTAGCCTATTATCATCATGTTTGTGACAATGTGTTGACAAGAATTCCAACTCAAATCAATACTTGAGATGCTAACTTCTTCAATTCATCAAAAGACTTCTCAAGTCATCTCAAATTCCAACATCCCCTTCTTCCAAACATAACTTCATGAATATTTGGGCCCTTCCTTGACCTCCTCATCTCATCAATCATCATTCAAAATCAATAGTACCAAACTATCAAGCATGATAAACCATTAAAACTATTAATGAAGATAAATCAAGATTTTGCATAAAACATGATAAACACATGAGAATCATTTCATCCACTTGCCTTGGGTCCAATGCAAATCAAATTGAGCTCTAATCACCTCTTAAGCCCACAATCAAACACATATACAAAAACCTCCAAATCCAAACCCTAGAACATCAAAATCCAAGTAAAACAAAACAAAATCTTCCAATAAACGAAATGGAGTTTCCCTATGGCTAAACAAACAAGATTCTAAAAGCTTGGAAGGATCACTTACCTAGAAGTGGTTCAAATAAGAAGAGAAAGCTCACAAGAAGCTCTAATGGTGATGTATGTCTTCATAAATGGTACCAATAGAGAGCTCTTGAAGTGAGGAAGAAGATTGCAAGGTCCATCTCTTGATTTAGCCAAGTTCTTATGGTGATTTATGGGAAAGGAAGGAAGAAAAAAGAAAGGGAAAACCCTAGGGCTGGAAATCTCTTCTCCTTTTAGGGTTTTTACCAAAAATGGAAAAATGAAGAAGAAACTCTCTATATATAGTAAGTGGGAATGGGGCCCACAACTTAAAAGACTTCTCGGGCTCAAAACATGGCATTCGGGGCTTCAAACGAATTTGACGAAGAAGACAAATTTGATCGTCGAAATTTCTAGTTTCCAAAAAGTATATATTTTGCACATTTTGGTGACATTGAAATTGGTGTCCAGATTTTGGGTAAAAAGACCATTTTGCCCTCAATTTGTGAAAAGTCGGGTTTAGGGCTCTCAAATGGGAACGATGTTAACATGAAAGTTGTAGGGATTAACAAGATAAGTCTAATGGGGTTAAAACACAATTTTTTTGGAAATCATTGGTAAACCCCCAATCTCACACAATTTGTAACAAGAACCCCCAAAGGGTCCCACAAGTAAAAAGGCTCTCCAAATTCCCCAAAGCGATTATAAAAGCTAATCTAATCCCCAAACTAATCCAAAAACCACTAAACACACTTAGAACTAAAACACGACTTAATCAACTCTAATCGAGGTCTCTCGGGTCGGGGTCTTACATGTACCTTCTCGCTTTGCTCTGCAGTTGGGCTTTTTTCTCAAGGCGTTGTTGGAGCGCATTCAAGCATGGTGAAGTGCTTTGGAGGTTTACAGGACGGGAGAAACGCATGGGCTTTCTATAGTGCTGAAGACACTACTGCCATGATTTCTTATCCTGTGTTGTTGACTTCCCGGACTGCCAGCTTCACGAAGTAGTTCGTGGAGAGCTTTTCGGCATATCGAGGGCTTTCCAAGAAGGAGCTTGATGTGAAGCTATCGTCTGGAAAAGGCCTTGGAAAGTCGGATGACGTCCGGCGAGAGGAAGTTTGGACCTTCCTTTCTGGAGAGAACCACAAGATAGGCTTTCTCGGTGACCAGGGCGTCATTGGTTCTGAAGCTGTTCGAGAAACACCTGATGAGGCTTTAGAGCAGCTAGAACAAGAGGAAGCTGAGCTTGATGCTTGGATGCAAGCGGCATAGAGGTGAGCTTCCATGGAGTCTACTGGCAAAAGTAGACCATCCAGTGAGGAGTCAAGTAGGAAACTTGACTCTGACAGTGGGGCAGGTTCTTCTAAGAGGCGAGCCCGCAGGAGTAAGAGGAAAAGGAGTCATCATCGCAGCAAGGGGCGACGTGAAGGCTCTCCTGATTTGGAAGTTCCTCTTACTATCAATAAGGAGGTGCCAAACGATGCTAATGAGCCTCCAGAAAATAGAAGCCGAGAAGAAGAGACCGTCGGTGAAGGTATGATTCTTCCTCTTTCTCTTTCCATTTCTTTTCATGGGATTTTTCCATGTTCTGATTTGCTTTCTCCCCCTGCTGCTCTTTTTTTTTAGCAGAGGATGAAGACTTGGCAATGCCTGAGGTTCCAACCGATGAGGGGGTGACGGATCCTGTCAGGGCACCTGAAGAAGAACCGAGGGACTTTGGAGTGAATCCAGAATCTCCAATTGGTATGACTTCTTTTATTTTTTTTATTTTTTGTCTTTGACTTGGTTTGCTAACATTTTTCTAGTCAGCTGACTTGCCACAGGATTCCAATGACTTTGAACCATCGATAGACGCAAATGTTGATGATGCTTCCGATGAGTTCATGGAGGAAGAGTGTTCCGCCAGTCGTCGAAGAAGGTATTTTATAGTAATAACCCTAATAATGATTTTTTTAAATAGGATCATATTCATACCTTTTTGTGTTTTTTTGCAGGTTTTGAAGTGACAGAGGAGAGTCCATTACTTCCTTCAGAACCAGAGCAAGGGATGCCAAAGGTTGATCCAGAGGTAGAGACTCCTGCAACCAATTCTGACACGATGGAGGAGGTACCTCGTGCTGAGATTCCTTCCCTAGCAGCTCCAACTAGAAAGAGTTCTTTTGTTACTCTTCCAACGGGGCATGACATGAGCAGCCGACTGACGGAGCGGGGCGAATCGTCAACTGGGCCATCTCTTATTTTTGCGAAGAAGGTGGTTGTAAGACCCCGACCCGAGAGACCTCGTTTAGAGTTGATTAAGTTGTGTTTTAGTTTTGAGTGTGTTTAGTGGTTTTGATTAAGTTTGGGATTAGAATAGCTTTTATAATAGCTTTGGGGAATTTGGAGAGCCTTTTTACTTGTGGGACCCTTTGGGGGTTCTTGTTACGAATTGTGTGAGATTGGGGGTTTACCGATGATTTCCAAAAAAATCGTGTTTTTAACCTCGTTGGACTTATCTTTCTAATCCTTACAACTTTCATGTTGACATCGTTTCCATTCGAGGACCCTAAACCCGACTTTTCGCAATTGAGGGCAAAATGGTCTTTTTACCCAAAATCTGGACACTGATTTCAATGTCACCAAAATGTGCAAAATATATACTTTTTAGAAACTAGAAATTTTACCGATCAACTTTGTCTTCTTCGTCGAATTTGTTTGAAGCCCCGAAAACCATGTTTTGAGCCCGATAAGTCTTTTAAGTTGTGGGCCCCATCCTCACCTACTATATATAGAAAGCTTCTTCTTCTTTTTTTTCCCATTTCTGGCAAAAACCCTAGAGGAGAATAAAAATCCCAGCCCTAAGGGTTTTCCCTTACCCTTTTTCTTGCTTCTTCATCTTCAATCCCCCACTAAGCTAGTGCTAATGGAAAATTAGAGGCTACAATCTTCTTTCTCATCTCAAGGGCTTCATCTTGACACCATTTTTGAAGAAAACCGCCCACTCCAAGACTTCCTTTGGACAACACCTTGCTTTTTGAAGAACTTCCTTGTAAGTAATCTTCCTAAAAGTTTTATAATCCTGTTTGTTTAGCCCTAGGGAAACTCCATTTCATTTATTGGAAGATTCCGTTTTGTTTTACTTGGATTTTGATAATCTAGGGTTTGGATTTGGGGGTTTTTGTGTATAGGTGTTTGATTGTGGGCTTAAAAGGTGATTAGAGCTCAATTTGATTTGCATTGGACCCAAGGCAAGTGGATGAAATGATTCTCCTGTGTTTTATCATGTTTTATGCAAAATCTTGATTTGTCTTCATTAATAGTTTTAATGGTTTATCATGTTTGATAGTTTAGTATTATTGATTTTGAATGATGATTTGATGAGATAAGGAGGTCAAGGAATAGCCCAATTATTCATGAAGTTATGTTTGGAAGAAGGGGAAATAAGGGAAATGGATAGGAGTTGGACAAGAGAAGAATTCAACCAAATGGGTTGAGATTCGTTGCAGGACCGATCGATCGCCCATCAGGTCCGATCGATCGGACTGTAAATAACTGAGAGTGTTTTCAGGACCGATCGATCGCCCATCAGGTCCGATCGATCGGACTGTAAATAACTGAGAGTGTTTTCAGGACCGATCGATCGCCCATCAGGTCCGATCGATCGGACTATAAATAACTGAGAGTGTTTTCAGGACCGATCGATCGCCCATTAGGTCCAATCGATCGGACTGTAAATAACTGGAAACGATTCAGGACCGATCGATCGGCCAATGAGTCCGATCGATCGGACTTAAATGAGATGAACTGTAAAATAAAAGAATTGAGGGACTATTCTCCAAATTCATTTCAAGCCCATACTCAAGTCCAATTCAACTCTATCCCTTCTCTTCTTATTTGAAGACATTGAACTCGTAATGATGCATTTAAACCCATGAAAGATTTGGGTAAATTGTAATGGGTTGTAGTGGGGAGGTATTGTTTGGAGCCCCATTGGAAAGGGGAAACTTATCGTGGAGATTCTATGAGATTTTATAGATTGACCAATGTGTATAAGGACCCGGAATGTCCCTAACTCTTAAAGAGTACCAAAAATTACATCATGATCGACATACGGGACCCTATTCACACTGATTCAATTCTAGAAACCCTATTGTTAGCCTGTAAAGGTATTGGAAACTAATTGTATTTGATTTTCAACCAATCCCCTATTTTGAGATCTCAACCTGTGATTTGTGAGTACTCTTGAACCGAGAACATTGTGTTACCATATTGTTAATTTGTTTAGACCCGTCCCGACTTTTATACGTTTTGTACCTATGGGTTCCCGCCCCGTTATGTGTATTTATTTGCTTTGATTTTCGCATGTTACCTATGAGTCGGCACTACTAAGCTTGGATAACCTTATCGGTTTGATCCACCGGTTTGGATATCCCCCTTCAGTTATACCCGCTGCAGCATGGTTCCCGCCTCGCCTCGATATACCCGGTTCGCTACCGTGGTCCCGTAGAGTATTATATGTATTTATTATATAAAAATCGTTGATTCTCCTCACCTCGTGTGACTGAGGTCAACGTCGTTGATTCTCCTCACCTCGTGTGACTGAGGTCAATGTCCCGATGTGCTCTTATCAGTTTTGTGAGAGAGGATTTAGCTTTGTGTGGTTGCCATCTTGTTAGTCCCCGAATCATTGGTACCTTTACACGATTTTATCGCATATGTATCTCTTTTACATGAGGCATCATTCTTTTATGAAAATTCACTATTTATCTAGATTCTACTATGTTTCTAAAGGCATCATTGTTTTGAATTATTGTTATATCTTTTCACCCACCTGCCAGACCGTCGTGTCTGATCCATTTATTTTGGTACTCAGGTCCCGAGCTTATTGCCATTGAGGAAGAGCCAGAGGAGGCGGTCGGTGAACCGCAGCGAGTGATTGAGTGGCAAGCCGATGATGTCATGTAGACATTCGGCCTTGCCTTGAGAACGATACATTTTGGGAACTTATGATATCTTTATTTTGGGTTTCCTTTGGTTGTACGGTCTTTGTTGACCGTTATTTTGGGGCATTAATCAACTGATATTTTGTAAATACACTTAAATTTACTTTTGGGGAAATATGCTTATGATCATTGCTCATTCTGATATCTTGTTATGTTAATCATAAATCAGCCTTGTTTATGGAATTGAATAGTATTAATATGGTTTGCTACACGCTTCCGCAATCTTGAGAATATGTTTGATATGGTTATATGTGAAAGGATGTGTAAAGATAATCCTCACCGCGGAACCCTGTGGGAAATCACGTACACGGATAAATGTTCTTTTAATTCCGTGTGCGGTTTAGCCAAAAAGATGCACGTGGCGCGGCATCACCCCCGTGTCCCGATCCCGGACTCGGATCCTCCCCTAATCCCGGTCCGGGGTCGCGACAGTGGTGGTGCGGGTTCTGAGCTCTTGGATTGAGACTCTCCTTTCTGGGCACTTGGATGCTGGATTTGCATGATCCAGCATTGTTGGAAATAGGGTGTGCCTCTAGGATAGGTTTCAAAAACTTTTGACCCACTTGACGCAGGGATCAACTATCCAGAAGGCTATAAAACCCAATCCAAGATCTATGTCCTCAATCTCAGCCATCATGATCAGTATGACAATCTATCTAGAAGATAGAAACAGCAACTAACAAGCATCCATAATAATCTACAACATGCAAGCAAGTGGATTATACCTTTGGAGCTCGGTTGTGCTCTAATGGAGGAGTTGCGTCTTTCTTTGATGATGAAACGCTTTCACTAATCAAATAGGGATCTCCAAGACCTCTTGATCTTCCACGCTATGACCCGTATTAGATTCTCCTTTTTCTCAAGAAGATGGTGGGATCTCCAAGAGAAAACTACTAGGAACTCTAGGGAGGAAATAGAAAGAGAACTAGAAGAGGGAGAGGAGAAAAACCATGTGCAACTATTGCACAAAAGGACCTTGGGCGTGAATCCCAATGCTAGGAAAGTGCATGGATGTCCAAGACCTCCTCTCCTCTTATTTATTGCTTTTGCAAGCTGCCTCCTCTTTACTAATTACAATAGAAGTCTTACTTCCATTAATTAGTAACTTACCATATTATAATTAGAAGTCTCACTTCAAATATGATTAGTAACTTTCTAATTCCTTTCTAATTAAAATAGAAGTCTCACTTCTACTAAAATTAGTAAGTCCACTATTACCACTATTAGAAGTGTCACTTCAAATAGAAATAGTAACTTTCCTTTTAGAGTTCTACTAGAATTAGATACTTTCTAATAATTGGGCTAGCGTGGGGACCACTGGGGATTCCTTAGAAAGCTGGCTCCAACTGGGACTCGCGACCCCACATCTCATGTGTAATCCGGGCCCACAGTTAATTGCAAATAACTCCACTATATAAATGCAATTGAACTCCAGTCTTAGGAATATTACATAGAAGACCCTAAACTTCCACATTATCACAAGTAGACCCCTCTATCAATATCCATGGATCAATTGGACCTGTCTTCCAAAATAGATCCATATCTTATTATCCTTGAGCCCCAATTAATTATAATGATCATAGGTACCTTTCCAATTAACTCTTAATCGGAATGGGTGCGCACTTACCAATGATAAATCCATTAATTGGCACAAGGGGATATTAGAGATAGATTCCATCTTGATCATTGAATGTTCCCACAGCTCTACTACCATGTACCCAAATCACCGAGGTGTTGACCTACAGTTGGCCTCACTCATTGGTGACTCAAAGCAAATGAATAGATAGAAACTTGAGTTCATTAATGTCTTAGGATTGAGAGTCTATTGCTAGGGAATTATGAGAGCAGACCTTAAAGTAAAGACAGTGTTTATAAGGTGCTTCTCATGGTCCTTCAATACATCCAATGTACCAGCACTATGATCTAAAATCTTCCATTCTGATGATAGAGACAAGTCACACTATCTCATAGTGATCAAAGTGCTGCAACCTTGTCAGTGTGAGATGTCCAGTCTCATCACTGGTTGTGAATATATTTTAAGTATAAGATTTGTCATACATGTCTCCCGTATGTGGATCTCATCCATACACATGTGTTACATCTAATATACTTGTGGACCCCGGTTCATCTCATGAACCATCATGTCATTCGTATTGGTTATGCGCAAGTATATAACAAATCACCATTCATCTCATGAAAAGTAAGCATGAATATATGAACAAATAAAGAATTTAATCAATTTATTATATCATCTACTGGATTGAGTCCATAAAACTAACAGATCCAGCATGTGGAGGAGATTCTTGGTGATGCCGAAGAGGCTGGTCTGGATGTCACAGGTGCCAGGGCGATCGTTGATAGGATCATTGCACTGGGTGACAAGTGGTTTGAGACCATTGGTTTTGCTGACGACCAGTTCTTCAAGGAGATGTTCTTCGACCCTGCTGAAAAGGCTAAGTCTGACCTGAATAATGCTACACAAAGTAGGAAGCAGCTAGTCCGAGAGAAGAACTTAGAAGAGCTAGTCATCATTGGGCTGACACATGAACTTAACATCCTTGATAGGGAGGTCGATCAGGCCAGGAAACGTCTTGAGCATTTGAAGGCACAAGTCGCTGCCAAGTGGCTGCTATAATAGAGGCCCGCAATAGGCAGAGTGCTCTGATTCACTAGATTGCAGATGCTGATCGAGTTCTTGAAAGGAAGTTTCAAGAGGACGAACAATGGCAAACTGCTCTGGATAAGCTTCCCGATGTGAAATAAGGGTTACAGCCTTCCCCAACATCTCATGGCAAGTTCCTGAAGAAGCGTGTCCTGGAAACTCTGACTGCTGAGGCCAAAAGTTTGCTTGAGGAGCTGAAATTTTGGCTGAAAACCATTTTTGGTTGAGCTCCTGATTTTTGTAGCAGAAACTATCCTTATTCTTTTTTTGGTACCACATGTATTTTTTGGTACTTTTTTTTTGTAGTGCTTGTGAACACTTTCTTTTTTGGTACCGCATGTATTTTTTGGTACTCTATTTTTTTTGTTTTTCCTACACTCACTTAAATCTTTTTGTGATGAAAGTAATTGCTAAATGGTATGCTTTTTTTTTTGTTTTCCCTACGCTCACTTAAATCTTTTTGTGATGAAAGCAATTGCTAAATGGGATGCTTTTTTTTTTGTTTTCCCTACTCTCACTTAAATCTTTTTGTGATCAAAGCAATTGCTAAATGAGATGTTTTTTTTCCCTATGCTCACTTAAATCTTTTTGTGATGAAAGCAACTGCTAAATGGGATTTGATCAAAAGCTTGTCATTTTGTGAAAATCTTTTGTCAAACGATTGTTTTGGCATGGGAGCCAGATTTTTTTTTGTGGCATGGAAGCCGATTTTGGCATGAGAGCCATTTTTTGTGGCATTGATGACCGGTTTATGGCATTTATAGTCGGGTTTTTTGAAAGCCAAGTTTTTGGTTTCTGGCATTGATAGCCGGTTTTGTTTTGTGGCATTGATAGCCGGTTTGTTTTGTGGCATTAATAGCCGGTTTGGTGGCATTTATAGCCGGTTTTGGTTTTTAAAAAAATGCAAGTATCGACTAAAAGTCGCCTCCCTGCTGAATGGTCTTGCAAGTATCGATGGAATGTCGCATCCTCGCGGATTTGGGTGGAAGTATCGATGGAATGTCGCATCATTGCTTTTCAAAAATTTTGGTTTTGCGGGTACTGACTTGATGTCGTTTCCCCACGATTTTTGAAATTTGTGGTTTTCTCAAACCTTTGGGTTATGGATATCAGCTGCAATGTTGCATCTCCATGATTTCTTAGTTTATTCGAACCTTTGAAATTTGGGTTGTGGATATCAACTGAAATGTTGCGTCTCTACGTTTTTTTTTTAGGATTTTGTAAGTATCGACGAAATGTCGCTTCCCTGCGATTTTGGAAGTGTCGAACATGGTTCGCATGCTTCCAATTTATGCGAGTATCGACTAAGCGTCGCTTCCCCGTGGTTTTTGAAAAACCATCTTTTTTTTGTTTAAAGACACGAGGGTCATAAGTTTTGACCTAAAACCACTTAGGCGGTAAAAGGTAGGTTGGACTTGGGTGGAAATCCCTGAATCCAGATTTTGTTTCAAATCATGAATTTTGGTTCAAGGGTTGAAAATTTTGGTCAAGTTAGGGAAAGGTTCCTAAACTTGGAATTTCTTGAACAATGAAACGGTGAAAGTAAGTATTGTTTGAATTTCTAGAAATTTCAACATTTGATATGAAAATTCTAAAAAGAGTGGGTTTAGCGAGCGAGTACCTGGAAACCGGTTTTGGCCATACAGGCATTGCTCTTACCCAGTTGGGTAGTACCGCTTTAAGAACTTGCCATTGATGGGCAGCATACATCTGTCCCCTTCCATGCTTAGGAGTGCGTATGCGCCGTTGGAGAAAACCTTGTCGATGACGTAGGGTCCCTCCCATTTTGGCTCAAACTTGCCTTTGGACTTGTGAGCGAAGACCATTGGTCTTTTTACCGCAAGAACCAAGTCACCCTTTTTATAGGCGCGTTGCCTGACCTTTTTATCGAAAGATCCTGCCATGCGTGCTTGGTAGAGTTCAAAACTTTGCCGAGCTTCGAGCCGTCTCTCATCAAGATTGTCCAGCACATGGAGTCGCGATTTGACATTGCTTTCTTGGGTCATGTCATTTTGCAAGGATACCCTCAAGGAAGGAATTTGTACTTCCAAAGGTATGACAGCTTCGCATCTATAGACCAAGGAGAATGGTGTGCTATGGGTTGGTCCTCAAATGGTAGTTCGATAGGCCCACAAAGCCTCAGGCAGTTTTTGCTCCAGTCTCTTTTGTGACTAGAGACCATTTTCTTGAGGATTTTGCAGAGTGTCTTGTTGAAGGTTTCTGCTAATCCATTTGCTGCCGGATTGTATGGAGTCGAAGGACAGCTTTGGATTTTGTATTTGTCACAGAACTTGTAGAATCGATGATTTCGGAATTGTGGTCCGTTATCATGGACGAATCTTTTGGGTATGCCGAAACGACAAATGATGTTGGTGCGCGGGAACTGAAGGACTAATGAGTTCTTCATTTCGTTAAGCGCAAATGCTTCTGACCACTTGGAAAAATAATCCGTAGCGGCGGAGATGAAGTGAAGACCTTTGCTCGAAGGGGGAGAAATAGGACCTATGATGTCCATACCCTAGGCTTCGAAAGGCCATGAAATCGCTGTAGGATGTAGCCATTCTGGAGGCATGTGAATGTAATCTCCATGAACTTGCCATTGTTGGCAGCGCTTAGCAAATTGCATTGCGTCAGCTACCATGGTAGGCCAGTAATAACCTAACATTTTTATCTGATCATAGAGCATGGGACTAGCCTGATGAGCTCCACAAAGACCAGCATGAACTTCTTTGAGTGTTTCTTCAGCCTCTTGTTGTGATAAGCAGCGTAGAAGTACCCCGTTGAAGGATTTCCTGTAAAGGATTTCTGAAGGAATATCCAAATGAAAGCTTGAGGTTCGTCTTTGGATGCTTACCCGTTCTTTTGGATCTTCAGGTAGGATTTCGAACATAGTGTAATCAATGAACGGATCCCTCCAGTCGCCGATTGAATGTTGAAGGATAGAGATCCGACTTCCAACAACTCGGTGGCATTCAACAACTGCTTGGTGTGTGTTAAGAGGAGAAAGTATTATTCTTTTGCACACTGTGATTTGCATGTTTTCCCCTTTGTGGATTGCCATAGATGCGGTAAGTCCAGCCAGGGCATCTGCACGTATGTTTTCACCTCTACGAATTGGGTGATGTGACAGATGTCAAACTTTTGTAGAAGCGATTGTGCCTTGTTGTAGTAAGGCAGCAGATCAGGCTTCCTGACTTCAAATTTCCGATTCATCTGGTTGACGATCAGTTGAGAGTCTCCAAAGATTTCCAGCATGGTGATACCAGATTCGATGGCGAGTTCCAATCCTCGGATCAGAGCTTGATATTCAGCTGCATTGTTTGTGCATGGTTCCAGTAGCGAGAAAGCATGTGGAATCATGTATTTGTCGGGGCTAACAAAGAGGATGCCAACTCCCGAGATCAGCTGTCTTCTTTCATTTGTCCTGGTTGTACCGTCAAAGTACATGTCCCAGGAAGCATTTTGTGAGAAAGTCTCCACATTGTAGACTGGTTCGTCTGGGAGATCATCTCAGAGTGGAGAATCTTTAGGCAATGGATGCTCTGCGAGAAAGTCTGCTAGAGCTTGCCCTTTGATTGCCTTTTGTGGTACATACCTAATATCAAATTGTGACAGAAGGATGGACCATTTTGCTAGTCGGGCATTGAGAGAACCTGCTTTTGTGACAAGGACCTTCAAGAGGTTGATCCTCGAGACCAGGTAGACTGTGTTGGAAAGCAAGTAGTGATGCAGCTTTTGTACGGCAAACATCACTGCAAGGCATTCCTTTTCGACTGGAAAGTAGCGATGCTCTGCACCTACTAGCATGTGGCTGAGGTAGTATAGAGCAGCTTCTTTTCTTTCATCATTTTCTTGTGCAAGCAGAGCGCCCAGAGAGTGATCAAGGACTCTTGTGTACAAGATGAATGGTTTTCCAGTGGTAGGAGCAGCTAACACTAGAGGTTTGGTCAGGTATGACTTGATATCTTGGAATGCAGCTTTACAGTCAGCATCCCAGACTAAGTTTTCACCTTTTTTCGTCAACCGGGAGAATGGACGGCATCTCCCCAAAAAATTGGAGATGAACCGTCTGATGTAGGCCAGTTTCCCTTGAAGCCTTTGAGTTCTCTCAAGGTTCTTGGAGAGGGCATTTCTAGAATGGCTTTGACTTTTATGGGGTCAAGCTCTATTCCAGCTTCCTGAACTAAGAATTCGATGAACTTACCCGACAAGACGCCGAAGAAGCACTTCAGAGGATTCATTCGCAGATTGTGTTTGCGAAGCCGGAAGAAGACTTCTCGAAGGTCTTCGAGATGATCTTCCTTTCTTTTGCTTTTGACGGTGAGGTCATCAGCGAAACATTCAACCGTTTTGTGCTGCATATCTTGGAATATTTTCATCATAGCCCTCTGATATGTGGCACCATCATTTTTCAGACCAAAATGCATGACAATGTAGTAATACACGCCAAATGGGGTCCGAAAGGATGTATGTTTTTCATCTTCAGGATGCATCTTTATCTTATTGTAGCCAGAGAAACCATCCATGAATGTCATTTGCTCGAATCCACAGGTATTATCAATCATTACCTCTGGTATGGAGAGCGAAAATTCATCTTTAGGGCATGCGCCATTCAGGTCTCTATAGTCAATACAGACTCTGATCTGCCCGTTTTTCTTTGTCACGGGGACAGTGTTGGCCAACCATTCAGGATGTTGTTCCTCACGGATGAAGACGACGCTTTTGAGTTTTTGAACTTCTTGTTCAATTTTATCCATCACATCTGGACGGAATCTTCTTTGGCCCTGCTTAACAGGCTTGATGTCTTCTTGAAGATTGAGTTTGTGGACTGCTATTTTGGGGTCTAAGCCAGGCATTTTAGCGTAAGACCATGCAAAGCAATCAACGAACTCACGAAGAAAGGCGATATACTCGAGTAACTCATCATCCTTTATATTCTTGCTTATGAATACAGGACGTGGGTTATCTGGTGTTCCCAAGTCTATCTTTTGAATAGGATCTTCTGTTGGAAGGTTCGAAGGTGGTTCCTCCATAATATTTTCGGAGGCTTCCAGCTCTACGAAACCTTCTTGGGTTTCAAGGGCATTTCCAGACCAAGGTTTTGTTCATTTCCACGGTTCTTCTTGATAATTCCATTTTCTTAAGGCTTACTATGAGATGATCCCAATCGCCTGTTGAAACCGGGTCGAAGTAGGGTATTTCTTTTGGAGATGAGGGTTCTTCTGGGTTAGAAGACCACATGGAAAGGGCATTTCCAGACCAAGGTTTCAAGGGCGTTTCCAGACCAAGGTTTTGTTTTTGAACTTTTTTGTCAGAGAAATCGTACCAATTGGATGAGCTTACTGGATCTTTGTTAGGTGACTCATCGAAGAGATATCCAGGTAGATCGATGTCTTCATAGACTTGAGATGTTGAGTCTTGGTTAGTAAATTGACTTTTAAGCCTTTGTGTCAACTGTCTCAGGGGAGTGTCGGGATCATACCCTAGCCCATGTGAAGACTTTTCTACATGGCCTTAGAGTCTCCAATCTTCCACCTGGCTTTTGGTCAAGACAGGCCCCAATGCTGTGAGAACACCTTGTCCTTCTCCCAAACCGACAGGGTTTTGAGCGTCATAGCCCATTTTCTTCATAATAGCTTGTGCCACAGGACTATATAAGGATAGTTGAGGCATACCTTCATTTTGGAAGGGTTCAAGCATGGAGTTTGATAAAAAAACATCCGATCTATGGAAGAAGATCGGTTTTTCCTTTACTGAAGTTGCTGGAACAATGAAGGAAGCTGACGTAGGATCTTCTATGTTAGAAGTTGTCTTCATTGGAGTAAGAGCAGGCTGAACTTGCTGAGTGTCAGCTTGGCTTGATGATGTGTCGTCTTCTGGCTCTGAATCCGAATTCGTGTCTTGCATGATATGTTGGATACCGCGATCACTGAGAGGGGGGGGTGAATCAGTGATTTCTAAAAACAGGTCCAATTCAACAACAAAACAAGTCAAACCACACAATGACACCAGATTTAACGTGGTTCACCGAAAGGCTACGTCCACGGTTCAAAGACTGTCCGAACACCAATCCGGGACAGATCTGAATCTTATTTAGTCGCACCAACGACAAAGAGCACCAACCCTTAGTTTCAGATAGCACCAACTATCTACGAAGCACCGACTCCCTTTACAATTTATCTGCACCCACAGATAGGATCACCAAACCCTAAACACCAAGCACCAACTTGATGTATAAACAGAATAGAAGATCAAACTCTGTCTACAGCCCTTCCCCTCTACAATTCTCTCTCTCTCAATCCCTTACAAATTGAAATCTAAAGCATAAAAGAGAGACACTTAACTCATGGACGAATCACCATCTTCTAGAGCATAATCTCGTCCACAATTGCTGTAGAAAACGTCACCACATCAGCACACAGCAACACACACCAGCAGCTTCTTCTTTCTCTCAAGAACTCTCTAAAACTCTTCTCTATTCTTTCTCTCTTCTGGTGTATTTAAGAACGACCCATACATGCCTTTATATAGGTTATAGTAACCCTTAATTGTATTTAAAACAGGCTACAATTCGTTTAGAAAGAGTCCCAAACGAAATAATTAAGAATGCTGAATTTTCGTGCACAACTTCTAATTCTGCGCAACTCTGGTTCCCGTGCTCGGTCGACATCATACTGTACCCGGTCGACATCATACACTATCTGGAAATAGTCAATTATCGCGCTCGGTCGACATCCTGGGGTCCCGGTCGACCGAAGACACACTGTGTCACGAAAATAACTGAGAGGTGCCTGAATCTGTTTTCTGCAGGTTTCTTCTTGCTCGGTCGACCGCATGGGGTGCTCGGTCGACCGCGTGCTCTGCTTCAGGAATTCTGAATTCCTGACTGTTTCAATTCTGTTTCTTCTTTTCAGCTCTTTCAACACTAGCCTACTATCATCATGCTTGTGACAATGTGTTGACAATAATTCCAACTCAAATCAATACTTTGAGATATTAATTCTTCAATTCATCAAAAGACTTCTCAAGTCATCTCAAATTCCAACAATCTCCCCCTTTGGAATTGTTGGCAACACTATTGGAACTTCAACACTCACTTGGACTCAATTCTAAAATTCTGAAATAACAACCATGCACTGTCAACAATCTCCCCCTAGCTTTCATAGCATAACATCTCTCCTTGCTATCATAGCATAACATCTCTCCCCCTTTGACAACAAGTCCAAAGGGACCAAACCGAGGAGCGAATAGGATATTCAATGAATGCATTGCTCCCCCTTTCAAGCACAACTCCTACGGTTTAGGTGAGTGAGTAACTCCTAACTTTTTCCGGAGATACTCGAAGACTTCCTTTGGCAGAGGTTTCGTGAAAATATCAGCCACTTGCTCAGTTGTTGGAACATACTCCAACTTGACCTCTCCATCAGCAACTTTATCTTTAAGAAAATGATAACGAATTGCTACATGCTTTGTTCGAGAGTGCTGAACAGGATTTTTAGATATATGAATTGCACTCGTGTTGTCACATAGGATCGGCGTAGGATCCGTTGTAGGAACTCCTAGATCAGAGAGCATTTGCCGCATCCATAACACTTGCGTACAACAAGTTGCCGCTGCAATATATTCCGCTTCCGCTGTCGAAAGGGATACTGAGTATTGCTTCTTACTATGCCAAGCAACTAATCTTTCTCCAAGATAAAATGCGCCGCCGCTAGTACTCTTGCGATCATCTACGCATCCAGCCCAATCGGCATCAGAATATGCAACAAGAGTGAAGGATTTGCCTTTGGGATACCAGATACCAAGCTCCATAGTACCTTTTAGATATCGAAAGATTCGTTTCACTGCTGTAAGGTGCGTTTCAGTTGGTGCTGCTTGAAAACGTGCAACCATACATACTGCTTGTAGAAGATCTGGTCTTGTAGCAGTCAAGTAGAGCAAGCTTCCTATCATAGAGCGATAGGTGGTATGATCAACGGACGAGGCCTTATCATCTTTGCTAAGCTTCGTGTTCGTTGACATTGGTGTGCTCACTGGCTTGCTGTCTTCCATATTGAACCATTTCAGCATTTCCTTAATGTACTTCATTTGTGATATGAAGATACCATGTTTCAGCTGCTGAACTTGTAAACCAAGAAAGAACTTTAGATCTTCAAGCATCGACATCTCAAATTCTTTCTTCATCTCTTCAGCGAAATTCCTGCACATCTCTTCATCATTGCCACCAAAGATTATGTCATCAACATAAACAATGACAACCAGCTGTTTGCTTAACTCAGTTTTGACATACAGATTGCTATCAACCATTCCTTTTCCAAAACCGATCTTACGGAGATAGAGATCCAGCCTTGCATACCAAGCCCTTGGCGCTTGTTTCAGTCCATAAAGAGCCTTTTTCAACTTGCACACTAGATCTGAATTTTTGCTGATGAGAAAACCATCAGGTTGCTCAATGTAGACCTCTTCTTCAAGTAAACCATTCAAGAAAGCTGACTTTACGTCCATCTGAAATACCTTGAAGGTTTTGTATGCTGCCAATGCAAGAAACATACGAATGGCTTCCAGACGAGCCACCGGTTGCAAAGGTCTCTTCAAAATCTATGCCTTCAACTTGAGCATAGCCTTTACAAACCAACCTTGCTTTGTTTCTAATGACTTGACCATCTTCATTCAGCTTATTCCTAAAGACCCATTTAGTACCAATAACATTCTTATCAGTAGGTCTAGGAACAAGTTCCCATGTGGAGTTCTTCTCAATTTGCTCCAACTCCTCATGCATAGATTTCAACCAACTATCATCGAGACTGGCTTCAGCCACAGTCTTGGGTTCAATGGTGGACACAAGTGAGTAATTGCTAACTACACTTTGTCTAGTTTGAACGCCTGCCTTAGGATCTCCAATGATTTGATCCTTAGGGTGTTGCTCTACCCAAGTGCTGTGCTTCTTAGGTGAAGTATCTTCTGAGTCATCCTTTGATTTCTCAGAATCATTAGATTCAGCCATCTCATCATCAATCTCACTCAAGTCCTCATAAACTGGACTGTCATTATGAGTTGCATTCTTTGGTTCAATATTCTCATCTATTCTCACATCAGCACTTTCTATGATTTTTCTGGTTCTTTTGTTAAGACACCTATATGCCTTGCTAGTAGAGGAGTAACCCAGAAATATACCTTCGTCAGCTCTTTCTTCAAATTTGCCCGGATTTTGTTCGAGCCGCTTGATGTAACACTTGCTGCCGAAGACTCTGAAGTGCTTGATTGTTGCTTTTCTTCCAAACCATAGCTCATAGGGAGTTTTGTCTCCATGTGGCCTGATCAAGCATCGGTTTTGAATGTATACAGCCGTATGAATTGCCTCTTTCCAATACTTGTCAGCCATCTTGCTTTCACTTAGCATCGTACGAGCCATCTCTTGTACGGTGCGATTCTTCCGTTCCACTACTCCATTTTGCTGTGGAGTTCTAGGGGCTGAGTACTGTCTTTGAATGCCATGATGTTCACAATATTTAGTGAACTCTTCAGATGTGAACTCGCCTCCACGATCAGACCTTAAAATCTTGATACGTTTTTCCAATTGATTTTCAACCTGTGCTTTAAACACTTTAAAACGATCAAGTGCTTGATGCTTATGCTTAAGAAACAATACCCATGTCATACGAGTATAATCATCAATGCATAACATGAAATACTTATCTCCATTGGTGCTTTGAGTTCGCATCGGTCCACAGAGATCATTGTGCACTAGCTCAAGAGGTTTCTTGGAATGATGCTCCTTTGACTTGAACATAACCCTCGTTTGCTTTCCCTTTTGGCAAGAGTCGCAAATGGGATTGGAAGGCTTTTCAACTGTAGACATGCCTCTTACAGCCTTTGAATTGTAAATCTTTGACATATTATCAAAGCTTAGATGCCCAAGGCGTTTGTGCCACAACCAACTTTCCTCTGTCCGACTCATCAAGCAGGTCTTTTCAGCTCCATCTGACAATGTATAGAGATTTCCAGCAGTTCTTGATCCAGTTGCCACTGTTTTGCCGTTGCTACTCTTCTTGATGGCAAACCCATTCTTTGTGAAGATAACTTCGTGACCCTTGTCACAGATCTGGCTCACACTAAGCAGGTTGTGTCTCAATCCAGACACATATAAGACTTCTTCAGATCTGATCTTGTTTGCCATAAGCTGAATAACACCTTTTCCGCAGATTTTGGCACCATCATTGTTGCCAAATTTCACTGAACCGCCTTCATAGTGCTGTAATTTGATGAATTTCTCTTTATCACCAGTCATATGGCTTGAACAACCACTATCAAGGACCCATGGTGCTGTCTTCTTTTGTGCATTAAATGCCGTTTGCACAATGAGAGATTCTTTGGAATTACCTTCCCTTTTTTTTTGCCCTCCATGCCTTAACTAACTTGGGTTTCTTTTCAACCTGAAATTTGTTAGCAATATGCAACCTACAATCCCTAGCCAAGTGTCCATAATTATGACACATATAGCACTCAATTTTGTGGCTACTTAGGATTGAAAAAGGATTCCTAGTCATAAGTGGGCTGTTTCTAACATAGAATCTACAATCAGCTCTTTTATGCCCAAACATATTACAATGAAAGCAATAACCATAGAATTTGTATCTTCTTTGTGGCTGGTTAGTCTTCATTACCTTTCTAACAGGAATGGACTCCTTTCTAGGTTGAGTGGGCTTCATAGAGTTAGAAGGTGCAGTGACTTGCTTCACAAACTCTTTCTTTTCAGGAGGTGCAATCTTAGAGGATTCACCTTTCTCAAATTCTAGACCAAATCTGAAGTGGGCAGGTCTTTGAACTTTCAGTAGTTCATTGAGTTTCATAGTCCCTTCAATCGCTTGGAGCGCTTTGAGTTTTTTGCTATTTTCCAAATTTTCAGCCTTTGCTCTAGCGATCTCAGTTTCAAGTTTCATAGCCTCTTCCTTTTTTATACTAATTTGGTTTTCAAGGACTTCTACCATTCTTTTATATTCTTCTACTTGAGTTTTCAAAGTAATAATAGAGCTTTCAGATTCATGGAGAAGTTTCAGATTTTTCTTACTTGTTTTGCGTTCCATGCTTAGCTCCTCAAGTGCGGCTATGAGTTCCTCTTCAAGATTGACTTCAGCCTCCTCTTCCTCTTCCGGATCTAGCTCTTCTTCTTCTTCAACAGTGACCATGAAGAGAGCTTCGGTTGATTCATCATCGTCTGAAGTTTCAGACGTGCTGTCATCTTGTTGACATAGAAAGTTTTTAGCTTTGTCCCTTTTTCTGAAATTTCTCTTTCCTTTACTCTTTTCAGCATAAGAGTCATTATCATTGTCTTCTTTTAGCGGACACTTCGCAGCAAAGTGACCAATACCTCCACAATTGAAGCATTTAAAGGGTAGCTTCCCTTTGTACTTGCCATTGCTTCCTTTCTTCAATTTTCTAACAAATTGAGCCTCAAGCTCATCATCATCAGAATCAACATCATGACCAGCAGTCTCTTTTGCCTTTTTCTGAACTTTGAAGGCCGCTTCTTTATCAGATGAAGACGTCTTTCCTATGCGCATCTCATAGGCAGTTAGAGAACCATGTAATTCATCCATGGAAAATGCATTCAGATCTTTGGCTTCTTCAATGGCTGAGACTTTTGAATCAAACCGGGGAAGAAGAGATCTTAGAACCTTTTTGACGATGACCGGCTCTTTAATCTCCTCCCCTAGTCCACGAATGTCATTCGTGACTTCATTCACTCGTTGCATATACGAGTCAACATTCTCGCTTTCCTCCATGCGAAGAGACTCGAATTGAGAGCGATGAGTTTGCAATTTGGCCTCTTTAATCTTCTCATCACCTTCATGTATGCTTTGCAACTTGTCCCAAATTTCCTTGGCTGTTTTGCATGCAATTACTTTGACAAGCTCGCTGTCCACAAGGCCACTAAAGAGTGCATTCTGCGCCTTGGAGTCGTTGTCTGCCAACTTCTTCGATGCTGTATCATTGGGTACGTTGGCAGCATTGTAACCGGCTCTGACAGCCTCCCAAACATCATAGCCAAGAGATTTGATGAAGGCTTGCATCCTAATCTTCCAAAAAGAGTAATTAGAACCATCAAACATAGGTGCTTTCATATTCCCTGTATTGACTGCCATGTGATTTGACAAGAGATCACCCTTACCGTATTAAACTGATCAAGGGAACCTCGCTCTGATACCAATTGTTGGATACCGCGATCACTGAGAGGGGGGGGGGGTGAATCAGTGATTTCTAAAAACAGGTCCAATTCAACAACAAAACAAGTCAAACCACACAATGACACCAGATTTAGCGTGGTTCACCGAAAGGCTACGTCCACGGTTCAAAGACTGTCCGAACACCAATCCGGGACAGATCTGAATCTTATTTAGTCGCACCAACGACAAAGAGCACCAACCCTTAGTTTCAGATAGCACCAACTATCTAGGAAGCACCGACTCCCTTTACAATTTATCTGCACCCACAGATAGGATCACCAAACCCTAAACACCAAGCACCAACTTGATGTATAAACAGAATAGAAGATCAAACTCTGTCTACAGCCCTTCCCCTCTACAATTCTCTCTCTCTCAATCCCTTACAAATTGAGATCTAAAGCATAAAAGAGAGACACTTAACTCATGGACGAATCACCATCTTCTAGAGCATAATCTCGTCCACAATTGCTGTAGAAAACGTCACCATATCAGCACACAGCAACACACACCAACACACACCAGCAGCTTCTTCTTTCTCTCAAGAACTCTCTAAAACTCTTCTCTATTCTTTCTCTCTTCTGGTGTATTTAAGAACGACCCATACATGCCTTTATATAGGTTATAGTAACCCTTAATTGTATTTAAAACAGGCTACAATTCGTTTAGAAAGAGTCCCAAACGAAATAATTAAGAATGCTGAATTTTCGTGCACAACTTCTAATTCTGCGCAACTCTGGTTCCCGTGCTCGGTCGACATCATACTGTACCCGGTCGACATCATACACTATCTGGAAATAGTCAATTATCGCGCTCGGTCGACATCCTGGGGTCCCGGTCGACCGAAGACACACTGTGTCACGAAAATAACCGAGAGGTGCCTGAATCTGTTTTCTGCAGGTTTCTTCTTGCTCGGTCGACCGCATGGGGTGCTCGGTCGACCGCGTGCTCTGCTTCAGGAATTCTGAATTCCTGACTGTTTCAATTCTGTTTCTTCTTTTCAGCTCTTTCAACACTAGCCTACTATCATCATGCTTGTGACAATGTGTTGACAATAATTCCAACTCAAATCAATACTTTGAGATATTAATTCTTCAATTCATCAAAAGACTTCTCAAGTCATCTCAAATTCCAACATGATAGACACGAAAGAGACAACAAATTTGCCCCCAGACTTTTGCTTTGCTTTCTTCACTTTAGTCGTGATGACAAAAGGCTTTGAAATTTTAAGGGAGATGATGAAGGGAGTTTGAATGCTCTCTTCGGATTTACCGGATGGTTTTTTTTCTTCTGGTGATTGTTGAGGAGCCCTGCCTTTATCTTTCTGGAGATTTTCGGCAAAGGGTGCCGTGTGCTTCTCCTCTTCTTCTTTTTCACCTTCATACATTTGTGAGTCTGCAAAGTGGACTTCTTCACCTTTGAAGGGTTTTCTGTCTGGAAAGACTCGATGTATCATGCCGTCGTCGCCAACAAACTTGATGCATTGATGTAGAGTTGAATTGACAACACCATTCTCGTGGATCCAGGGGCGTCCGAGAAGGATGTTGTAGCATGAAGGGGTTTTTATTGCATACACAGTGACCTCAGAGATAAGATCACCGATTTGCAACTTGAACCTGATTTTTCCCATAGGCCTTTGAGTACTCCCATCGTATCCAAAGATAGATATAGATGTGTGGCTCAGCTTGCTGGGTGGGATGCCCAACTCTTCGAGAGCTGAAGTGGAGATGAGGTTGAGTGCAGATTCTGGGTCGATCTGAACTCTGTGCATAGGCATTACCTTGATGTACCTTGTGAAGTACAGGGGTTGGTTGTGCCTTGTTTAGCCAAGTAGGAGGTCGTCCTTAGTGAAGGCGATGGTTACACTGGCTGTTTTTTGAACCGAGAGGCATTCGATGCATGATCCCTCAGTTTTCTTCTTTTCACCCTTTGAGGAAGCTTATGAATTTTTGACCCGGTAGTCCATTTCAATTTGGAGGACTTGCTGGGCATGTTTGTCGACATCCTCATTCAGCTTTTGTAATTCTGAAATGAGATTATCACAAGTGCGCGGAGACATTCGTAATAAATCTAGGATGTGCAGACGTGCAGGTATGTGCTTGAAATGTTCAATCAAGTCATACTTGAAAACCTCCTTGGGGCCTGCATGTTCATCATTGTTACCACTAGGAGCTCTTACAACATCTTTTTCCGAAGGATTTACATATGTAAAGGAAGATTGGTTGCAATTCTTGTGGTAGTCCCGGCCAGAGCGGGTGCCTCTGCCAACTTCGAGAGCTTCTTGAGAAGGGTCTTCGTTTGGAAGATTGTCTTCAGGATCAAGAGGCTGTCATTTTTCATTTGATGAAGATGTATCTACAGCAGAGTTGCCATCCTCAGTGATTGTGCTGCACAGAGCATTTTTCGGGAACAAGTCCTGAACAGCATCCAGCAACCTTTCTTCTTCATTGACCAATTCATCGTCCCAAGCATCAATAGCTAGAAATTCTTCCGTCAGGAAGGGTGTGAGCTTTGAAGTCACAGTCTCAGGAGAAGAAGCCTGAGAGGGTGTCATCTCAGTGAAAGTCACGTGAGATGAGGTGGCTCCAGAGGATACATTGCTAGGAGTCGTCGGAGTGTAAGTGATCTCATCAGATGATGCTTCGGAAGAGCTATAATCCCGAATTATCACATTACAGGAAGCTCTAATAGGAGACGTTGCCTGATCGGAGTCAGACTCATCCTCGGATGTAAGAAGATCATCTATCCAGCAATTTTCTCCATTTTCAGGAGTTAAAGGAGGATGTACCTGATGGTCTTCAGGGACTTTAGGCTCTGGATTGCGAGGAAGCTTGTTGACGCGGTTTTGCTCTTGTTTTAGAGCGAGACGCTGCAAGATCCTTGCATATTCTTCAAGATCAGGCATGGGAGCCAAATCTTCTTATTCATCAGCTCTTTGTAGCTCGACATAGTTGATTTCCACTGGAGCAATGATGGGTACTTGGTCAGCAGCATTTTCTTGTACAGCCACTTGGTCTTCTTCATCATTAGACCAGGATCCTTGTGGCTGTAGGGGATTATATCAAATTATTGGTATAAGATGAGTTTAAGGAACCCATTCTTCATCGGAGAGATATTCTCCTGTTTCAAGGGATTCCTACCACTCGTTGGTGTAGTTGGATTCGAATCCATCATCGGTGTCGCTGGACTCATATCCATCAATGGAGAATCCAACTACCGAATTGCAAGAGTATGATGCCCCTTGCGTGGCTTTTTCTTTGAATTGAGGTGGCATGAAATCACTGAGAGTGAATTTTCTTACCCCCTTTGAAGTCTCTAGAAGAGACGTTTTTGTTGCCTCCAGTGAACCGGTAGAGGAGGCCTCTGCTTTTCTTGGACTTCTTGTTTTGGCTGGGTCTTCTCTTGCCGTTTGAGCTTGAGGAGATGTTTCCTAGCCTGCCTTTGCTGTTGAGCTGTAGGCTTTGTTTTCACGACCTCTCCCATTTTTCATCTTCCAGGAGATCGGGATGTACCCATATGGGTTGTCCATCTGGTGTCGGGTAAGGAACCAGTTCCTCAAACGCTTGGATTGTGTTTATCACCTTGAAGGAAGTAGTGATCTTCTTCTTCGGTGATTTTGATGTTTGTCCACATGACACCATGTTGACGGAGGCAGACCCATAGTTTTTGTCAAAGGTGATGACTCCGTTTTTCCACATCTTGTTTATTTTCTCCCTCACAATGAAGCATTGATTGAGAGGATGCGAGATCATCTGGTGGTATGGACAGTACCAAGGATCGTTGATTTTGCCAACATCACCTGGTCTTTTGGGTTTAGGCAAAGTGAGCTTGCCGTTTGCCATGAGAGCCCCGAAGATTTCATCAACATCTTCATCGAACGGGTATTTCTTTTCTGCTCGCTCTTTGAAGGCATCTGAGAGTTCAGGTCTCTTACCAGCAGCTTTGTTTTCAGCTTTCTTTGGTGGCTGAGGAGCTGACTTGGTTTGCACATTGAGCACCTCTTTTTTCTTTGTTTTTGAGGTTGCAATGACGGTTGGCTCTTTTCTTGATGATTTATGACTGTTGAGGTCTTTAATCACCGTTTCAGCTTCCATGGAAGCTTCTAGGAGTTCTCCCAGGTTCTTTGATTTGTTGCCGATGATCATGGAGCGGATACTAGCTCTCATGTTGTTTCGGCAAATGTCGACTAGCGACGCTTGTGGCAATACATCAGAGCATTTGTATGCCATTGCTTTCCACTTGTGAATGAAGTCATATGTTGACCCATTCTCCCCCTGTTTTAGGCTGCACAGCTGAGCCATAGTAGCGGGATGATCCCCACCTTTGAAGTGAGTTAGGAAGCGTGTCTCTAACATGGCCCAATTTTGGATGGAGTCCTCCGGCAAAGTGGAGTACCAATCAAAGGCTGTACCTTTTAAGGTACTTGTAAAGAGGCGGATCTTGAGTGCATCTTGATCCGCGATAGCTCCTGTCAAGATCTTAAAGTGGATGACGTGCTGTCTGGCTGATCCTTTCCCCGTAAATGTTTAGAGAGTAGGATGCTTGAATTTTGTGGGGAACGGGACCGAGTCCATCCATAAGGGATATGGTGGCTTGATCCTATGTTCCTTGAGTATATCCTCTTTTTTTGCTTTGGCGAGGGTACTGTCTACGTCCTTTTTGGTAAGGGGGCG
Source organism: Litsea cubeba (assembly GCA_012931725.1). Classification (NCBI taxonomy): domain Eukaryota; kingdom Viridiplantae; phylum Streptophyta; class Magnoliopsida; order Laurales; family Lauraceae; genus Litsea; species Litsea cubeba. The sequence continues at coordinate 81,167,845 of CM022944.1, forward strand.
TGACTCATTTTTTTCTCCATTTACCTCATCATCTTGATGATTCGGAGGAGGTTCATTGTTCGCTTGATTTTGGAAGGCGACGAGAAGGTTTTCCATCAGAGTTTCAATTTTCTGTTGGCCTTGTTCCAACTGCTGGATGCGTGTGAGCGCATCATCTTGAGGTGGATTGCGAGGTGGTGGCATAGGACGTTCATCCCTCGAGATTCGAATGAAGAAACTATCCTGGTGATTGAGCTGGGGCTCATTCTTTTTTATGACCGTCCTTCGCTTGAAGGAGCAGGGGATTCTTCTGAATGTCTTCTTGTCCTGGAGACGCTGCGGGTCACCGGACGTCGGACATGGATTTTTGTTGCTGACTTTTGGTGTCTTCTGGTTTTTCCAACCATATGGACAGCAGCAACTTGGTTGGGTCTTTCTTTTTCGACCCATTTGTGAGAGACTTGAAGTGTAGGAGGCTGGGTCCTTTGCTTCTCTAGTCTCTTTTGCCGATATAATGCTCGGCGGCGTATACAACGAGCAATTTATGTTTCGGTCAGCTCTGGCTGGGCTTTGACAATGAAGGATGTGCTCCCTCGGGCGCAACAACTAAGCCTGTCTTCTTTGTAGCTAGGCAAGGACAGGATGCGAACCCGGTCCTTCGCCTGTTGCAGCGAAGCTTTGAATTTTTCTAGTTCGGCCCCTGTAGATATGAAGGGTAGAATCGAAGGATTGTAGGCCTTAGTAGGTGCTTGCAGAGGCTTTGTGATGCATGATTTGATTTTGGGCTTGTAAGAACAAGCCAGCTCATGCTGGGTTGACTTGGGAATCAGGTTGGGGATGGGTCTCTCCTCTTTCATGTAGGCAAGAGGGTAGAACTGGTTCTCCTTGAGTGGGGCCCGGTATGCTGGCTTGGTAGATGTTTGGGACCTTCCTTGTTTTGGTGAAGGTCTTGGGGACCAAGTCTTGGGATAGACCTGGTCGTTTTTGGGTCGAGGCTTCGTGGGGGTGCCACGGGCTTCGGGCCTTTTGGTGCTCGCCTTTGGTGTCACAGTAGTGACACGTTGAGAGTTGAGTTTTTGCTTCTTTGAAGGAGCAGTTTGTTCTTCGGGAAGTGGGAATGGTCCCAACGTCCCAAAGACGATAGTTCGGGGAGTCGAGGTCGACCCAGAGTTCAGAGAGTTGCCGAGGGAGTTGACGCTTCGGCAGCTGATGGGGCACTTGTAGGTACGTGTGGTTTGCTTCTGTTGAAGCATGAGCTGGTGCTTGTTCTCATCGAAAGTAATGGTTAGCGAAGCTGCCATTGTTAGTTTTTTCGAAAAATTTCTGAAACAAGACCACATCCATTAGTAATCACAAGAATATAATGATCATAAATGGGAAGTTCTATGGCTTGTCTTTTCAAATCGCTTGAGGGATATGACCCAAGCAATATGAAGAAGGCAAAAAGCCATAGAGTGTACAATTGTTCTGATTGCAGGTATGGTGAGCCCAGAATGAGCATTCCAATGACTGCTAGAAGCAATTGTGAACTTAAATTCGACTTATCGAGAAGCAGAGCTTGCTTGATGTAAGAAGAATATAAGGTTCGAGTTACAAATGTGCCGGTCGCGAATACAGTAGACCCATAAAGGGTGTACTAGTACCGCTAGACACAAATGTTTGGAGACCGCATCCATGAGATGAGATTTTCTGTTTTGAAAGGTCAAGATTGGATTCATCAAAGAGAGCAGATGGTATTCCGATCCAAATACGGTCTCAGCGATTTCCGCGAGCGCCAGTACTCAAAAGGAAATAAACCATAATTTCTCGTATATGAATCCAAAAATGACGAGTTTTTTTTTTTTGAAAGGCCAAGATCGGGTTCATCAAAGAGAGCAAAATGCATTCCAATCTGAACATGGGCTCAATGATTTCCGCGAGCGCCAGTGCTCAGAAAGGAGGAGACCAAAATTTCTCCGATCTGAACCCAAAAATGACGATTTTTTTTTTTATTTTTGAAGATTTTTTTATTGAAAAAATCTTTTTTTTTGAAGATTTTTTTAAAAAAATCTTTTTTTGAATATATTTTTTTAAAATCCCTTTTTTTAACTTATTTATTTATTATTTTTTTTCAGATTTTTTTTTAAAATCTTTTTTTTATTTTTTTTTATTTTTTATTTTAAAATTTTTATTTTGAAAATTTTTTATTTAAAAGACGAGAGAGTACACATAGGCCTCCTAACCCGGTCTTATGAAATCTCGATTGATAGAATTGCCCCCAGGTAAGGGTAGGATTACTTAATGAACCCGTTTGGAGGTCCCTTGCCTAGAACAGTCAAGCTGTCTCCACATTCTGGACAAGGCTTTTCTTAAATCAACCGTGATCAAAGAACGCAGTTGGTTTAACCTTAGTCGTCTATGTCTTTTTTTTTTAGATCCCAAATAGACTCATCGAAGAGAAATGATGGCCCAAATCCTTAGTCGAACAGGCTCAACATTTATGCAAGCACAATGAACGATAGGAGAGGATCAAGGTTTCTCAATTTTGAATCCAAATTGAAAAATCTGGTATTTTTTTTTAGATCTCTAATGAACTCATCGAAGAGAAACGATGGCCCAAATCCTTAGTCGAACAGGCTCAACATTTTTACAAGCACGATGAATGATAGGAGAGGATCAAGGTTTCTCAATTTTGAGTCCAAACTGAAAAATCTGATTTTTTTTTTTAGATCTCTAATGAACTCATTGAAGAGAAACGATGGCCCAAATCCTTAGTCGAACAGGCTATGAACGATAGGAGAGGATCAAGGTTTCTCAATTTTGAATCCAAACTGAGAAATCTGATTTTTTTATTTTAGTTTTTTTTTAGATCTCTAATGAGCTCATCGAAGAGAAACGATGGCCCAAATCCTTAGTCGAATAGGCTCAACATTTGTGCAAGCACGATGAACGATAGGAGAGGATCAAGGTTTCTCAATTTTGAATTCAAACTGAGAAATCTGATTTTTTGATTTTTTTTTTTTAAAAGAGAAAGAGTGGAAATAACTTTGAAGAATTAGAAATTTCCAAAAAAATCCCATCTCAGTTTTTTTAGATGCGAAATCCAGCATAGGCCACCAATTAGAAAGTAGCCAAGGAATCGAGAAAAGAAGTATAAGTATAGAGCATGCAAATATTCCATTTCTAGCATCGTGTTCTCAAATGAACGAGTCCCATCGGGTGTGCTAGCTTGATGGACCACGCGTTCATGACTCGGTGCTACCGAGGTCGGTGGATGTGGGAGTCCGTTGGGTACGACCCTTTCGCGCCCGGGGGGGGGGGGGGGGGGCAGAAGGGGGTATCAACATTTTTTTGTGTGGGTGTGCCAGATTTTCTATTTTACTTGGAATTGCAAGTGGTGATCCGGAGATCGACCTTCGCAAGTAAAAAGGAAATCAACTTCTTTCGAGTTTCCATTGCACATATATTTAAGAAAAGAGATATTTTTTTTTGATTTGTCGTGAAAGGCGATTTTTTGGCATTTATAGCCGATTTTTGGCATTTATAGCTGGTTTTTGGCGTTTATAGCCGATTTACAATTCTTATCAATAATGAAAGACAAGAGTTGTGATTTTTGTCTTTTTAAAAAAATACAAACTACAATGAAAAGCAAGAAAAAGAGGATCTAACTTCTCAGGAGATTGTGGGGGACCCGTTCAGATTGACGGTCGCAAGCTATATGTGGACTTCGCCATCATCCAAGCAGATGAGAACAGAGGATGCTCCTGATTCGCTTGGCTTGGCTATAACCTCGGGTTTTTAGAGGACAAAGACTAAGAGGAGGTCCTATGTCCAATAAAAAAGCTAAGTAGATGAGCTGAAAAGCCACGTCTAAGCCATTGGAGGTAGAAGGAGAAGGCAAGGACCTTGGGGGGGGGGGTACCCCCCAAGGGACTTTTGTCACCTTGTAGTGGTGGCCGGTGCAAAACTTTCGCAGAGTTTTCTCTCTTTCTTTCTCTTAGATTTCTGATGCCTTTTTTTATCTGGATTTCCAGATTTTCCCAAGTCGCTGTGATTTTTTTCGATCTCAGTGATTTTTACGATATGGATTTCTTTGGAGTGCTCTCCTATTTATAGGCTCTTGGTAGCCTTTTAGGAGAGTTTATGGGCTTTTATTGTCATTAAGCCGCATAATGGGAGGAGTTACAGGGTTTAATTCCTTTATTTTGTAACTCCTTTTTCTTGGCTTCTGATTTGCCGGTGGAGATTGAGGGCATTTAATCGCCGTTAATCGCCATGATGAGAGGAGTTTTATGATTTAAATGCCATGAATCTCTTGACTTGTAACTCCCATTTGCTTGCTTCTGATTGGGCCGTCCAAAGAAATGAATTAATGACTGCAATAAAGCTAGTCAATTAATCGCATTAAATGGTCGCCGAGTAGTTGAAGAGTCGCGGGTCGTGCCGCGTTCTTTGGGATTCTTCTGGCGATGATCATCGATGGATCTTCATGTAGATCGACATCGGTTGACCATGTAACTTCAAGTGTTGGTTGCCAACAGCGGGTCGGTGCCATCTATCCTGTCGATTTCTCGATCGGTCGGGTAGAAAACACACTTTTTTGGTTGACCGGTTGGCGATCAATGTTGATTTTGATACTCTTGATGATTGACCCGTGATTTTGACGGATGTCAAAGGATTTGGCACCTCAGAAGTATGAATTTTGGAAAATCCCAGGAGTCGGAAGCTTCGAATCGCGGAAAAACGAAGAAAAACGGGCTTTCCGGGGCCAACCCGGCGATTCCGGGCTCCATGGTCGCAGGGGTCTGCGACCCTGGGGGGATTTCCCCCTTTTTGTCCCGTTTTGCGGCCGTTTTTATGTTTTTTTATTCTTTTTTTTCAGTATTTTTTCTTGACATTTTTTATCATTTATTGGCCTGATTTCCCTGTAGAAAACTTGGCAAGAATCCTTGCATTTTGGAGTGAAAAGTTTCAAATTTTTCGGGAAAGCCGAAGACTTTGTCGCGTAGAGCTGCCGATTTTCCGTCAGAAGCTGAAACTAGGTCAAACGATGTCGGAATGACCTGAAATTTGGGGTGAAGCCTCCTGAGTAATAAATAAGACCAACCATAGGCTTGTGCTTGAGTTTTGAAGCCGCTTGAGGTCCTATTGCCAGTAGACTTGTTTTTGTCGCGATGAAGATGTCGCGGCTTGATGTGTGGTTAAACGATGTCCGATTGACTTGAAATTTGATAGAGAACCTATTGGAGTCATTTTAAGATGATCCATAGGCTCTGTCTTGGAAACCATGGTTTCGAGGAGCTTTGCCGAGAGGCCTGATTTGGCTTCCGAGTGTCAAAGTATGGTCAAATGTTGTCGAAATTACCTGAAACTTGATGTGTAGCCCTTTGTAAGCATTTTAAAGCCGTCCATGTGCTCTTTTTGATGAGTGATGGCCTCGGTAGTTCTCGTCGCCGAGAGGCTTGATTTAGCTATTTGAGGGTTAATGGAGGGTCAAACGTTGTCAGTTTGACTTGGAACTTGACGTGGAGCCTTTTGGATATATTGATACCATCCACAGGCTCTGATCGAAGATTTGGTGTCTACAATGCTTTCGCCTCCGGGAGCTACTTTTCAGCTGCCGAAGAAGCGAAGTTAGGCCAAATGATTTTGAAATGGCCCGAAACTTCTTGTGTACTCCTCTTTTGGCTGTCTTGAGGGATCTTGTAGTTTTTGTTTGATTTTGACAAGATTTGATTTTTTGGAAGTAGCATAGCCTATTTATGGCAGGTTGCGACTTCATGTAGCTTTTTGGATCTTGAAGAAGCAAAGTGACATTTTCTGTGTCAACAGTACTAATACATTGGATGTATTGAAGGACAATGAGAAGTACCTTATGAACACTGTCTTTAAAGATAAAGTCTGCTCTCATAATTTCCTAGCAGTAAGCTCTCAATCCTGAGACATTATTGAACTCAAGTTCCTATCTATTCATTTGCTTTGAGTCACCAATGAGTGAGGCCAACTGTAGGTCAACAGCTCGGTGATTTGGGTACATGGTAGTAGAGTTGTGAGAACATTCAATGGTCAAGATGGAATCTATCTCTAATATCCATTTGTGCCAATTAATGGATTTATCATTGGTAAGTGCGTATCCATTCCGATTAAGAGTTAATTGGAAAGGTACCTTGGATCATTATAATTATTTGGGGCTCAAGGATAATAAGATGTGGATCTAGTTTGGAAGACAGGTCCAATTGATCCATAGATATTGATAGAGGGGCCTATTTGTGGTAATGTAGAAGTTTAGGGTCTTCTATGTAATATTCCTAAGACTGGAGTTCAATTGCATTTATATAGTGGAGTTATTTGCAATTAATTGTGGGCCCGGATTGCACATGAGATGTGGGGTCGCGAGTCCAAGTTGGAGCCAGCTTTCTAAGGAATCCCTAGTGGTCCCCACGCTAGCCCAATTATTAGAAATATACTAATTCTAGTTGAACTCTAAAATAAAAGTTATTATTTCTATTTGAAGTGAGACTTCTAATAGTGGTAATAGTAAGTTACTAATTTTAGTAGAAATGAGACTTCTATTTTAATTAGAAAGGAATTAGAAAGTTACTAATCATATTTGAAGTAAGACTTCTAATTATGATATAGTAAGTTACTAATTGTTAGAGAAGTGAGACTTCTATTTCAATTAGAAAGAAGAGAAATTTACTAATTCTTATGGAATTAAGACTTCTAATATTAATTTGTAATTGGAGGTTTGCTTTTGTACTATAAAAGGAGAGGAGTAGTGATGGACATCTACCCCCTTATTCCCATAAGTGTTGCACGCCCAACCCTTGGACGTTCACCCTTATTTTGTGCAAGAGTTGCACAAGCACTTCCTCTCTTCCCTCTTCTAGTTCTCTTCTAGTTCTTTTTCTAGTTCCTCCTTTGAGTTCCTAGTAGTTTTCTCTTGGAGATCCCACCATCTTCTTGAGAAAAAGAGAATCTGATACGGGTCATAGCGTGGAAGATCAAGAGGTCTTGAAGATTGCTAATTGATTAGTGAAAGTGTTTCATCATCAAAGAAAGATGCAACTTCTCCATTAGAGCACAACCGAGCTCCAAAGGTATAATCTGTTGGAATTTGAGATGTACTGAGAAGTCTTATGAAGCATTGAAGTGTTTAGTATCTCAAGTATCTTTTTGTGTTGGAATTATTGTCAACACAATGTCACAAGTATGGTGTTGATAGTGTGGTATTGATAGAGCTTCAAAGAGAAAACAGAGCTAAAACAGTTCAGGAATCAGAATTCCTGAAGCAGTGTGGCCGGTCGACCGAGGACCCCACGCGGTCGACCGGGCAAGACAGTTAGCTCCCAGTTATTTTGTGCCACAGTGTGTCGCCGGTCGACCGTGGACCCCATGCGGTCGACCGAGCACGGGAACCAGAATTGCGCAGAAATAGAAGTTTTGCACGAAAATTCAGGAACCTTATGTCTTTCGTTTGGGACTCTTTCTAAACGAATTCTAGCCTAATTTGAACACTCTTCAGGGTTACCATAACCTATATAAAGGCTTGCTAAGTTCGTTTTCAGTAGTACAGAAGAGAAGAGAGAACAAAACAGAGGAGTTTTGGAAAGAAGAGTGATTGGAGAAGAAGGCGCTGCCGTGTGCTGTTGTGCTGCATCTTTCTACAGCAAGTGTGGATGAGAATGTGCTCATGAAGATGGTGATTCATCCATAGATAAGTGTCTCTCTTTTTATGCTTTAAATTTCAATTTGTAAGGGATTGAGAGAGAGAGATTGTAGAGGGGAAGGGCTGTAGAAAAGTTCTCTACTTTAATTCTGTAGAACATCAAGTTGGTGCTTGGTGTTAGGGGTTTGGTGATCCTATCTGTTGGTGCAGATAAATTGTAAAGGGAGTAGGTGCTTCCTAGATAGTTGGTGCTATCTAAAACTTAAGGGTTGGTGCTCTTTGTCGTTGGTGCGACTAAATAGATTCAGACCCGTTCCGGATCGGTGTTCGGACAGTCTTTGAACCGTGGACGTAGCCTTTTGGTGAACCACGTAAAATCTGGTGTCCTTGTGTGATTTGATTTGCTTTTGTTGTTAAATTGGACCTGTTTTTAAGGAATCGCTGATTCACCCCCCCCCCCTCTCAGTGATCGCGATATTTAACAATTGGTATCAGAGCGCCAAGGCTCCCTTGATAAGCTTAACACGCTAAGGGTGTTCTCTTGTCAAATCACATGGCAACCAATACAAGGAATAAGAAAGCACCTTTGTTTGATGGTTCTAATTACTCCTTCTGGAAGATCAGAATGCAGGCCTTCATCAAATCACTTGGCTATGATGTCTGGGAGATCGTCAGAGTCGGTTACAATATTGCCATCGTACCCACTGATGCTACAACGAAGAAGTTAGCAGACAACGACTCCAAGGCGCAGAATGCACTCTTTAGTGGCCTTGTGGACAGCGAGCTGGTCAAAGTAATTGCATGCAAAACAGCCAAGGAAATATGGGACAAGTTGAAAAGCATTCATGAAGGAGATGAGAAGATCAAAGAAGCGAAATTGTAAACTCATCGCTCTCAATTCGAGTCTCTTCGCATGGAGGAAAGCGAGAATGTTGACTCGTATATGCAACGAGTGAATGAAGTCACGAATGACATTCGTGGACTAGGGGAGGAGATTAAAGAACCAGTCATCGTCAAAAAGGTTCTAAGATCTCTTCTTCCCCGGTTTGATTCAAAAGTCTCAGCCATAGAAGAAGCCAAGGATCTGAATGAATTTACCATGGATGAGTTGCATGGTTCACTCACTGCCTATGAGATGCGCATAGGTAAGACGTCTTCATCTGATAGAGAAGCGGCCTTCAAAGTTCAGAAAAAGGGAAAAGAGACTGCTGGTCATGATGCTGATACTGATGATGTGAGCTTGAGGCTCAATTAGTTAGAAAGCTGAAGAAAGAAAGCAATGGAAAGTACAAAGGGAAGCTACCCTTTAAATGCTTCAATTGTGGCGGTGTTGGTCACTTTGTTGCGAAGTGTCCGCTGAAAGAAAACAATGATTATGACTCTTATGTTGATAAGAGTAAATGGAAGAAAAATTTCAGAAAGAGGGGCAAAGCAAAAAGCTTCATCAGTCAATATAATGATAGCACGTCTGAAACTTCAGACGATGATGAATCAGCTGAGGCAACTGAAGCTCTCTTCATGGTTACTGTTGAAGAAGAAGAGGAGCAAGAGCCGGAAGAGGAAGAGGAGGCTGAGGTCAATCTTGAAGAAGAACTCATTGCCGCACTTGAGGAGCTTAGCATGGAACGAAAAACAAGTAAGAAAAATCTGAAACTTCTTCATGAATCTGAAAGCTCAGTTATTGCTTTGAAAACTCAAGTCGAAGAATAGAAAAGAATGGTAGAAGTCCTAGAAATACAAATCAGTACCAAAACTGAGGAAGTGGTGAAACTTGAGAATGAAATCCTTGGAGCAAGGACTGAAAATATACAAATGAATCAAAAGCTCAAGGAATTCCAAGCAATCAATGGTACATTGAAGCTAAATGAAATACTGAAAGTTCAAAGGCCTTCTCACTTCAAATTTGGTCTAGGATTTGAGAATGGAGAATCCTCTAAGATTACACCTCCTGAAAAGACAAAACCTGTGAAGCCCACCCAGCCTAGAAAAGAGTCCATTCATGTGAGAAAGGAAATGAAGTCTAACCAGCCACAAAGAAGATTCAAATTTTATGGTTACTGTTATCATTGCATTAGATATGGACATAAAAGGGCTGAATGCAAATTCTATGTTAGAAACAGCCCATTTGTGACTAGGAACCCTTTTTCAATCCTAAACAGTCACAAAATTGAGTGCTATAAGTGTCATAATTATGGACACTTGACTAGGGATTGTAGATTGCCTATTGCTAACCAATTTCAGGTTGAAAAGAAACCCAAGTTAGTTAAGGCATGGTGGGCAAAGAAAAGGGAAGATAATTCCAAGGAATCTCTCATTGTGCAAACGGCATTCAATGCACAAAAGAAGGCAGCACCATGGGTCCTTGATAGTGGCTGTTCAAGCCATATGACAGGTGATAAGGAAAAATTCGTCAAATTACAGCACTATGAAGGCGGATCAGTGAAGTTTGGTAACAATGATGGTGCCAAAATCTGCGGAAAAGGTGTTGTTCAGCTAAAGGCAAACAAGATCAGATCAGACGAGGTCTTATATGTGTCTGGACTGAGACACAACTTGCTTAGTGTGAGCCAGATTTGTGACAAAGGCCACGAAGTTGTCTTCACTAAGAATGGGTTTGCTATCAAGAAGTGTAGCAACGGCAAAACAGTGGCTACTGGATCTAGGACTGCTGGAAATCTCTATACATTGTCAGATGGAGCTGAAAAGACTTGCTTGATGAGTCGGACAGAGGAAACTTGGTTGTGGCACAAACGCCTTGGGCATCTAAACTTTGATAACATGTCAAAGATTTGCAACTCAAAGGCTGTCAGAAGTATGTCTACAGTTGAAAAGCCTTCCAACCCCATTTGCGATTCTTGCCAAAAGGGAAAGCAAACGAGGGTAATATTCAAGTCAAAGGAGCAGCATTCAAAGAAACCTCTTGAGCTAGTGCACACTGATCTCTGTGGACCGATGCGAACTCAAAGCACCAATGGAGATAAGTATTTTATGTTATGCATTGATGATTATACTCTTATGACATGGGTATTGTTTCTTAAGCATAAACATCAAGCACTTGATCATTTTAAAGTGTTTAAAGCACAGGTTGAAAATATGCTTGGAAAACGTATCAAGATTTTAAGGTCTGATCGAGGAGGTGAATTCACATCTGAAGAGTTCACTAACTATTGTGAGCACCATGGCATTCAAAGACAATACTCAGCCCCTAGAACTCCACAACAAAATGGAGTTGTGGAACGGAAAAATCGCACCGTGCAAGAGATGGCTCGCACAATGCTAACTGAGAGCAAGCTAGCTGACAAATACTGGAAGGAGGCAATCCATACGGTTGCATACAAAACCTTCAAGGTATTTCAGATGGATGTAAAGTCAGCCTTCTTGAATGGATTACTTGAAGAAGAGGTCTACATTGAGCAACCTGATGGTTTTCTCATTAGCAAAAATTCAGACCTAGTGTGCAAGTTGAAAAAGGCTCTTTATGGGCTGAAACAAGCGCCAAGGGCGTGGTATGCAAGGCTGGACCTCTATCTCCGTAAGATCGGCTTTGGAAAAGGACTGGTTGATAGCAACCTTTATGTCAAAACAGAGTTGAGCAAACAGCTGGTTGTCATTGTTTATGTCGATGACATAATCTTTGGTGGCAATGATGAGGAAATGTGCAGGAATTTTGCTGAAGAGATGAAGAAAGAATTTGAGATGTCAATGCTTGGAGAACTAAAGTTCTTCCTTGGTTTACAAGTTCAGCAGCTGAAACATGGTATCTTCATATCACAGATGAAATACATCAAGGAAATGCTGAAGCGTTTTAACATGGAAGACAGCAAGCCAGTGAGCACACCAATGACAACGAACACAAAGCTAACCAAAGATGATAAGGGTTCGTCCGTTGATCACACCACTTATCGTTCTATGATAGGAAGCTTGCTTTATTTGACTGCTACAAGACCAGATCTTCTGCAAGCAGTATGTATGGTGGCTCGATTTCAAGCATCACCAACTGAGACGCACCTTACAGCAGTAAAAAGGATATTTCGATATCTAAAAGGTACCATAGAGCTTGGCATTTGGTATCCTAAAGGCAAATCCTTCACTCTTGTTGCATACTCTGACGCCGATTGGGCTGGATGTATAGATGATCGCATGAGTACAAGCGGTGGTGCATTCTATCTCGGTGAAAGGTTGGATATTTGGTCCCTTTGGACTTGTTGTCAAAGGGGGAGAAAGTCTTATGCTAGGAGAAAGCTATGCTAGGAGACGTTATGCGAAGAAGTTATGCTATGATAGCTTGGGGGAGATTGGTATCAAGAATGTGAAGATCTTGATTCTGTTGGTTTTTTAAGACAGGGGGAGTCTATGGTTCTGAAAAAGCTTCATGAAGGTCAACTGGTTCAAAGTGTTCCAAGTGTTGAAGTTCCAAGTGTTGCCAACAATTCCAAAGGGGGAGATTGTTGGAATTTGAGATGTACTGAGAAGTCTTATGAAGCATTGAAGTGTTTAGTATCTCAAGTATCATTTGTGTTGGAATTATTGTCAACACAATGTCACAAGTATGGTGTTGATAGTGTGGTATTGATAGAGCTTCAAAGAGAAAACAGAGCTAAAACAGTTCAGGAATCAGAATTCCTGAAGCAGTGTGGCCGGTCGACCAAGGACCCCACGCGGTCGACCGGGCAAGATAGTTAGCTCCCAGTTATTTTGTGCCACAGTGTGTCGCCGGTCGACCGTGGACCCCATGCGGTCGACCGAGCACGGGAACCAGAATTGCGCAGAAATAGAAGTTTTGCACGAAAATTCAGGAACCTTATGTCTTTCGTTTGGGACTCTTTCTAAACGAATTCTAGCCTAATTTGAACACTCTTCAGGGTTACCATAACCTATTTAAAGGCTTGCTAAGTTCGTTTTCAGTAGTACAGAAGAGAAGAGAGAACAAAACAGAGGAGTTTTGGAAAGAAAAGTGATTGGAGAAGAAGGCGCTGCCGTGTGCTGTTGTGCTGCATGTTTCTACAGCAAGTGTGGACGAGAATGTGCTCATGAAGATGGTGATTCGTCCATAGATAAGTGTCTATTTTTTATGCTTTAAATTTCAATTTGTAAGGGATTGAGAGAGAGAGAGATTGTAGAGGGGAAGGGCTGTAGAAAAGTTCTCTACTTTAATTCTGTAGAACATCAAGTTGGTGCTTGGTGTTAGGGGTTTGGTGATCCTATCTGTTGGTGCAGATAAATTGTAAAGGGAGTAGGTGCTTCCTAGATAGTTGGTGCTATTTGAAACTTAAGGGTTGGTGCTCTTTGTCGTTGGTGCGACTAAATAGATTCAGACCCGTTCCGGATCGGTGTTCGGACAGTCTTTGAACCGTGGACGTAGCCTTTTTAGTGAACCACGTAAAATCTGGTGTCCTTGTGTGATTTGATTTGCTTTTGTTGTTAAATTGGACCTGTTTTTAAGGAATCACTGATTCACCCCCCCTCTCAGTGATCGCGATATTTAACATAATCTACTTCCTTGTATGGTGTAGATTTACTTGTTGCTTGTTAGTTGTTATTTCTATCTACTAGATAGAATTATTTACTGATCATGATGGCTGAGATTGAGGGTACGCATCTTGGATTGGTTTTGGTAGCCTTCTGGATAGTTGATCCCTGCATCAAGTGGGTCAAAAGTTTTTTAAACCTATCCTAGAGGCCCACCTATTTCCAACATTTAGTGCCTATGCTGCCGAAGCAGAGTTAGATGAAAGTGTCAAAAGCCAATTTTGGGAGGAGGTGGATGGCTATTACAAGAAACTCCAACTAGTGAAAAGATTTCTTATGAGGGGACTTAAATGGGCATGTAAGAAAGGATAATAGAGGATATGAGAGAGTGCATGGAAGACAAGGATTTGGAGAAAAGAATGAGTTAGGAGACACTATATTGGATTTTGCAGTAGCATTTGACCTTGTAATAGCAAACACATGTTTTAAAAAGAGAGATGAGCATTTAACTACTTATAAAAGTGGAACTAGCAGGGGTCGAATAGACTTTTTTTTTTAGTTAGAAAACATGGCAGATTGGCTTGTAAAGGCTATAAGGTTACTTCAGGAGAGAGTTTGAGCACACAACATAGGTTAGTAGTTTTAGATACTTGCATTAGGAGTCGAAAAAGAATAGTAGTAAATAAAATGTGCCGAAAAACAAGGTGGAGGGATTTGAAAGGAGAAAAAGCAATAATATTTAAGGGTAAAGTGATTGAGGAGGGAGACAGAAACTTTGAGGGAAAAACAACAAAGATGTGAAAACAAATGGCTAACTGTATTACGAAGGTTGCAACATAGGTGCTTGGAGAGTCAAAAGGGAAAGGACAGTATAATAAAGAAACCTGGTGGTGGAGTGTAGAGGTTTAGAAAGTTGTTCGAGAGAAAAGACGTTGATACCAAGTTTGGCCGAGGACTAGGAACATGGAAAGACTATGAGATGTATAAGAAGGCTAAGAAAGTAGTAAGTAATGCGAATTAAGTTCAAAGCACATGATGACCTATATAATAGATTGGGAACAAGAGAAGGGCAAAAGCATATTTTTAAGCTTTCAAAAATAAGAGAAATGAACAGCAGGGACTTAGATCGTGTCGAATGTATTAAGAGCAATGACCAAAAGGTTCTAGTTAAAGGACAATGATATCAAAAAATGGTGGAGAGAATACTTTAGTGGACTTTTAAATGAAGACTATTAGAAGACATAAGAACAAAAAATGATACTTCATGCGGACTTTTAAATGAAGACTATTAGATGACATAAGAACAAAAAAGGATACTTCATTAGCATAGCAAACTGTTTTTCTGTAGAATTAGGGTAGTGGAAGTGAGGAAAGCATTGAAATAAATGAAGATAGGAAAGGCTACGGGTCCAAATGTTATTCCGATTGAGCCTTGAAAATACTTAGGAGAAGTTGGGGGAATTTGGTTAACTTGACTCTTCGATAAGATATTAATGACAAAGATCATGCCAAATGAATGGAGAAGAAGTGTTGCAGTACCTATATATAAAAAAAAAGGGAGATACACAAAACTCTACTAGCTGTAAGAACCCAATTTTTAATTACTATGATTAATGCTAATTAATTATGATTAGTGGCTAATGACGTTTGATTAGAGACTAATCGAGAGTTTGTTGGGATTAGAGCTAAGTTTGATTTGGCTTCGGAGAGTTTCGGGAAGGTTCATGAGAGTTCAACTTTTTTTGGATTAAGATAGGACTTCGTGATTTTTTTTAAGGGTATCTTGGGAATTTCATAAAAATTGCAGTTAGGAAAAGTACAGTTTCTGTCACTGATCTCAAAAGATTCAGATTCTTGGCTTGTGGGAAATCTCTTCCCTAGACCCACAATTTTTCTTCTTTGACCAAATCTGTCCGGGTCCCGAAGATCTACGTCATCGCGTCCCAAATTCAGTTAGAATGGTAGCAAACTCACAAACTAAGGCTTTCAAAAATATCCCACTAACCTATGATTTCTCATTACTGGCCCACCTACCATATTAAATACCCCACCTACCAGCACCTTCTCTCATTTTAACTTCCCCATTCCACCGGCCATAACAAAAAGAGAAAACTCTCTCTTTCTCTCTTCTTCTTCTCCTTCTCTTCTCCTCCCATGGTTTGATGAAGAATACCTAGGTGGAGGCTCTCTTTGCAAGATCCAACCCGGCCAGCCAACTCCTCATCATTCTCTGCACGACATAGCTTGTTTTGGTGCACATCCTGTGTGGCAGCCCCCTTCACCATCACCTTTTCTCTTTCATTGATATTCAAAGAGGAAGGCCATCTTTCCTCTTGGTTTAGAACCCATCTGTTGCACCATGGTGTTTACTATTTTTGGGTTGGGTTTCGGCAGTGATTGGTTTTTTTTTTTTTTTGTTAGTAGTTGTAGGTGCAGAAAATAATGACCCACAATAACTGGGGTGCCTTAGAGGACTTATCCAAGGTGGTGATGACTAGGTACCGTCCGAAAGCCTGAAAGAGAAGAGCAAACGGTCAGAGGACCCTGGCCTGGGCGGCGCAAGGCTCTCCGATGCCAAAGTCAGTGAGTGAACTGGAACAATGGAAGGAGAGGAAGAAGAGAGGCAGAGTAACGGCTCTGTGGGTTGAATTGTGCATACCTTGTTGGTGGTATGAGGCTCTATTTATAGAGGCTTGGGTCGTATCTTCGGATGATATCCTGGCGTGGGTCCCATGACTTGACTGGAAGTCATGATCAACCCACAAAGTAATTAATGCGGTCCAATCCAGCCCACTCTGCATTTAATGCCAGTCGGATCAGCCCACATCGCATTAAATGTGCGTCTTGTTTGGGCCAGATTGTGTTGGACGCCTTTGACGGTTGGGGTACCATCGGATCCGCCCTCGGGCCTCGCCCTGATGTGGCTTCAGCCGCTGGATGCCGCCCTGTCAGTGATCTGGCAAAAGATTGTGAACGGCTGGATGTCGCATCTGTCTCACTGGCTCGCGCCCCTATTCCTCCACGTGCCTGATGACATGGGGGATGAGGGACGCGAGTGGAGGCTCTTTCCTGCTTCGGCTTTCGTCCCGACTCCTTCGGCCGAAGTGGAGCTTTCTGCCGAGGTGGGCACGTGGAGTAGCCGAGCTCGGCGCTAGCGGTCCGGACCTGCTTGACTTCGGCCGGAGCCCCTGTCCTGGTAGCCGGGGTGAATCTGGTGCCACGTGGGCGGCGCGCGGATGGCACGTGAGAATGCTTAGTCTCATCTGATGGCTGTGATTAGCGTAACCCTGGAGTTCTGGAAATCTCCCCACACAGTAGTGATTTTCTTGGTGAGTTGTTTGGAAGAGGAAGCCCTCTTGGTTGTAGCTTGGATCGACCATTGGTGAAGGTTGAAACTGATTCTGGGTTTGAGGCACGTGTTCAAGCTAATTAGCACATTTTTCTTTTTGTTTGGGATTATCCTACCAGTAGGCCTGTTATGTTAAGTAATTTGCTAATTGACTGTTGATTAATCCATTGATCAATATGCTTATCAAGTTGTTTAGCAACCTGCTCATTTATCCATCATTAAACTGTTTGCTAATCAGCCTACTAATCAACCCTAAATTGTTTATTAATCCGTTTGCCTTTCTTTTTAATCTGCCCTTAATCAGAATTTTTCCCTGACAGTGGGGCCACTGTGGGACCCACCCCTCCCCAACTTCCTGCCAGCCGACAGCTGGGCTCCACCATACAGCAATGGCTGGGCTGCAACGTGGAGCAGCAGCTGGCCGCTGCAAGGTTCAGCGGCGGTGCAGCGGCCTGCTGCGTGCAGTTTTGGCGGGCCAGCCGCCCGTGGGACCCACAAAAGGATGAATTTCGACCCCTTTCTTGCACCTTTGTGAAGGATTTCAATTCACATAACTTCCAGAAGAATTCTGAAATTTTTTAGCCCATACTTGAACCTTTTAATCAAGATTTTTTGATGGAACAAATTCATCCATTTCCTGCAGACACAATTCATCCATGTCCAGCGGATACAATTTCCTCAAAGTGTCCACTGGCCACAATTTCCTCAAAGTTCCAGTGCTCACAAATCCCCATGCTCCCAGCAGCTAGCTGCTGCAGTGGCCAGCCAGCTACTGCATGTGCAGCGGCCGGCTGCTGCGTGCAGTTTTGGCCGGTGGGCTCCACCTCGGAACCCGCAGAACCCATTTCTTTAGACCTGGTTTTATGAGTAAATAAAGCCAGAATATTTTTCCCCTTATTTCCCCTCAAATGTATTTCAATTTCAGGGTAAAAATTGTGTTATTTCAACCCTTTTCCAAATACTAGTTTTGGTGTACTAAGAATGGGCCATTGGTACCATCATAAATATTAGAAGCCTTGTGATTTGGAAATTATTGGCATGGGCCTCCTTTCCTTGGGCTTGTTTAGCAACTCTACCCTTAGAGTGAAGTAAGGTAAAGCCCCAATTTCTATAAAAAAATTTCCACCAAAACACATTAATTCAAATTTCCCACTATATTTTTTTTTTAAAAAAAGTCAAAAACTAACCTTATTTCTCCACTAAGACAAAAAAAAAAAAACTCCACTTTTCAATAAAAAAAAAGTAAAAAAGATTCCATCCCAAACAACTAAAAACAAAATATCATTATAACCCACTTATATTTTATTATTTCCTCAAAATAACCTTTACTCCACTTAACTCCACTAGTAAAGCCCCGAACACGTCCAGATTTTGGGTGTACCCTATACCCTAACCTTGCCCGACGTTAATTTCTAATTCAAAATCAAATCCTGATACTTATGAAAGCATGTATAGCATGGTGACTTGTAATTTTACCCGAACTTAGGGATTGGATATTCCTACCTTCAGAATGCATCAAGTGTACGAAAATACACCAATTTCCATCCCTTTGAGCGTATAATTTTGGGAATCACCGTAGTTGCATGTTTATGATTATTTCATTTCAATCAAACTTTTTGCACTTTTACCATGCACCTTGTAAACCTGACTTAAACATCTTGCCACACGGTACTCTGAAGGTCTTAGCGCGCGATTTTCGCCCTACTTGACCATTGGATGCACTCTGATCCTTAGAGATTATCGGTTTGTGTGCGAGCATGTATTTGCCCTGCCTTGCGGGTTACCTAGATCACCCTTCTTTCTGCCACCTGTTTTGGGTCCCTTATTTCTACCTAAAATGCTGTCCGTTTTTTCGTAGAATCTTCCAGACTTAGAAAATATTATTTAAATTTAATTTGGTTTACTGTTTTAAAAGTCGAATAAACATTGTTTATGTTTTTAGGCATTCTAATTGTCCTTTAACCCCTGTACTTGCAAATATATCTCGTGAGTAACCGAATTACTCATTAATTCCTGATTTAAGCACTGAACCCTTCATTCTGTATTGATTTTCGAGTTAGCACCACCAAGCTGTTATTCTAGTATTTATTATATATGGTTATATATATATTGCTCACTACAGTTTGAGTCCTGTATGTGACTAGTGTCACTTAAGTACCAAACCTGTCTGGGGCAGACGAAGTATGCCCGTGACAGGGACTCTAGGACGAGTTCCGAGGTACCCCTTGCCTGTTTGTTAGGGGCTAGCAACTGTTCCCCCTTCCGAGGATTATGCGAAGTGGTTGCCAAGTAATCGTTAGTCTGAATTAATTAATGTTTATGAGTCTGTTAATCATATTTTCATGCATCAACTTGCCCGGTTCATTCACACTAATATCTTGTATAATCACCTATATTTATATTCTGCTTTGTACTTACAATCTATGCTTTTTATCTTGAATACTTGCTAGACTCATGTCTGATCTACGCTTGATGTCGTATGTAATGAACTTGTCTACGTGCCTGAACCAGACTTTACGGCGGTCCAATTGGAACCGCCAGTTATACGAGAGTGGGCAGCTGACGACATAGAGTAGTGTCCAAAGCTGCAAACCTCGTAACATCATCGTTTGGGCTTTTGTTATTCTGGGGAATTTCGTCTTTTGATCGTTGTAATTATTGGCCTGTGTTTTTGTATGGCCTTATTTTGGGATGTAACTAAACTTGATCTTTTGTTAAACCTGAATACCAATTGAATGAATTTATTTCCGCTATCCAGTCTGACAATGTCATTATACTGTGATTTCTATGCACGTTTCCTGAAATGGCTCCTGTAAGCTTCCGTCATGATGATCCTCGTGGATTGAGGACCCTGCAGAATCTCACATAGCGGAATCCTATGGGTGAAATTAATTAGTGCGCGGATTGAGGTTCCACCAGTATTCGTCTTCCGTGCGCGATCGCGGCTCTATTAGCCCTAATAGCATCTTAATCATGATTAGGGATTTGGGGTCGTGACACCAGCTATCGTGAGACTAAACTTATGAGTTATATTATGAAGCTATGGGTAAGAGTAATGGAGTAATGACTTAGCAGGAAGACCAACATATTTGAAAATCAATTTGGTTTTATATCAAGAAGGTCAACTATGGAATCTATCTTCTCACTTAAGCAATTATTGGAAAACTACTACTTGAAAAGGAAAAACTTGCATGTGGTCTTCACTGATCTAGAATAAGCCTACGACAGGGTACCTAGAGATTTAATTTGGTGGGTCTTAAATAAAAAGAATGTTCGAAGAGGTTATATTGAAATTATTAAAGACATATATATGAAGGAGCAATAACGAGTGTGAGACCTACTTGTGGAGTGCATCAAGGGTCAGTCCTTATCTCTTTGCATTGAAGATGGATGAGTGAACTTCTTATATTCAAGAGGAGGTACCTTGTCCTATGTTATTTGCAGATGATATAGTGTCGGTAGATGAAAAAGAGATGGCGTGAATGCAAAACTTAAGAGATGCCGTGAGGCTTTAGAATCCAGAAACTTTAGAATAAGTCGTTCATAGATGGAATAAATGGATTGTAACTTCAATGGGCATATAGAAAATTGAAACTACTGTGAGAACTGAAGGCCACGAGATACCACAAAGAGATTCTTTTTGTTACCTTGGCTCGATAATTAGTAAGGATGGGGAGATTGGTGAAGATGTCGAACATAGAATAAAAGCGAGATAATTGAAGTGGAGACTTGCTTCTGGAGTGCTTTGTGACCGACGAATGCCTGCAAGATTGAAGGTAAAGTCTTATAAGATAGTAATTAGACCAGCTATGATATATGGAGCAAAATGTTGACCAATTAGAAAGCAACATTTGTACAAAATGGACGTAGCGGAGATATGAATGTTGAGGGTGGGTGTGTGGTAAAACTAGGAAGGGTAAAATAAGAAACGATTTTTTGGAGAGCATTTAGGGGTAGCATCAATAGGGGATAAAATACTTGGATCCTTATTTTAAATTTTGAAAACTTGAACGTAAATCTCTTAAGTAATTTACTAGGAGGAACTATTTTTCAAAAGGCTTTCATTTCGATCCATGCCTCAATAAGATCTATGTTTTGGTTCCTCTTGTTCTTTTGTAACTCGGCCCATCATATCGCCACATAATTGCAAACGCAAGTTGCTATTAGGGTGACTTTATGACTTGTGTACAAAAATATTTTCGATGCATACTAACCAATCCATAAATTCATCCGATTTCAATTTTCCATCATATTCGGGAATCACAAGTTTAATTCCTAAATTTCAATCAACGTTGTTTGTTGGTTGATCTCGTTGATTCCAAATATTTCATTTGTTAATTCGGTAATCATCCACATATTGATTGTTTTCTAAACTTATTATTCCGGTATCCATCTTTACAAGAGTTTCTTGAAGTCAAATGATCGTTGCAAATAATTAAGGAACGGTTTCAGTTAATTCTGCAACGGTTCAGTCAATTTCTCTATGGATGTGGACGAAGACTCCACTTATGCTTTCTTTTGATAAGCATTTTTTTATGCAATCTAAAAATTTAGAATGGCTTGATGTGTTTATCTATTCTCCATGAATGCGTAGGCGAAAACAGATCTGAATTTGAACTTCTGGTTGGAAATAGGTGGGCCTCTAGGATAGGTTTCAAAAACTTTTGACCCACTTGATGCAGGGATCAATTATCCAGAAGGCTCTAAAACCCAATCCAGGAAGTAAACCTTCAATCTCAGCCATCATGATCAGTAAATACAATCTATCTGGAAGATAGAAATAGCAATTAACAAGCATCCATAATAATCTACAACATGCAAGGAAGTGGATTATACC